>OX415241.1:17807500-18184387 GCA_948330725.1 Sherardia arvensis
ATAAAAATATACTGAATTGAATTGGAAAAAATATATATATATTGAACTGAACTTAAAAAAATATAATATACTGAACTAAACTGAAAAATATATATTTAACTGAACTGAACTGAAATAAATTTATTTATTTTTGATAATTGAAATTCACTATACTGAAATTAAATAAATTGAAAAGAAATGGAATGAACTAACGTTTAAAGTATTGAAATAATATATAGTAGTATGCAACTATAATTCATCAAGTCACATTTATTCATAAATAAATTATATTAAATTGAAGTAAATTTTAATGTATTGAAGACAACAACAATATGACAAAATTAAATTAAAATTGATTAAATTATATTTGTTCATAATTAAAATAAACTTGTTCACCCATTATAAACTAATTTTTATTTTGGTATTTGAATATACTCATTCTCCCCATCTATTTTTGAATTGATTTGATCTGATTTAAACTAAGTTTAGTTAAATTAAAATAAAAGGAACGAAAAAGAGTAATAGTACTTCTAAAGTAAGCTGAATATGATTTGATCACATTTTATCAAAATTTAGTTGATCTGATTTGAATTGAATTGAATTAATATTATCAAACAAGGTATCTTGATTTAGAAGTAAAGGTACTGAAATACATATGGACATCTACATTAGAATGAATATTATCAGTGAATTTTAAAAATAAATTTGAAATTAACAGAACTGATCTGATATGAAATGAAGTAATATTAAATAAATAGAAATATACTGAAAATAGTATGACTAGATTATTTGGATAGCATCCAATCACATTTTTAAAATTATGACTTGTCTAATCTGAATTGAGCTGAACTGAAAAATTATTAAAGAAATTTATTTTAAAATATATTGAGGAAAAGCAGTGAGCTGAAAAAAAAATCTGAATTGAATTTTTTTTGATATGTATGTTTATTTAAACTAAAATAAAATGAAAAATATAATGTATTTTATCTGAACTAAACTAAACTAATATATTTATTTATTTTATTATATTGAACTCAATTGAAAAAACGTAATTATATTAAAATAAACTGAAAATATACATATACTAAATTAAAATAATATATATTTATAAATATATTGTACTAAAATAAATTACTTTATACAAAAAATCCACTAAACAAACCCATAGAGTGAAAATTAGGCTCCAGTGATTTTTGTTTTTAATTAAGTGTTGGTTTTGATGCCCAGTATAGGCTGAATAGAAAAAGTGGCATACGGACATAAAAAAAGTGGAGACCAAACACTTTCTCTCTAAAAAGGTTTTAGAGAGATGTTTTTCACACTTTTAAGCGTTTTCAACCTCGTTCTAAATTAAAACTAGGGGCTGATCTTAGGAATTAAAGGTTAAAAGTTGGGATCTGTCTAATCTCCATGTCAGAAAGTTAATTCTCACTCGAAATAGAACATGCAATGAGTTAGAAATGGGTTTTTCAGTTTGGAGTTTTCTACTTTGGCACCTGGGAAAAGCATAGATTCTCACTCCGATTGGAAGACGGGGAGAAAGCTGGTTGCGGCGAAGATTTCAGACGAGACCTGAAGATTTGACGGTAAGTTTTGCGTGTTAATTCGGTTTTGATATTTTAAGGGTCATCAGAATTCACGTGGTTAGTGGGAGCTTCCTTCTCTCATTAGGAGGTGGAAATAAAGCACACCAATTCACTTTGGCATGGTTAAAGAAATAATCATGCCTGTTTCGGTTTCCAAGAGGAAATTAATGCTGAACATTTTTGTTCAAGAAGAAGGTGAAGAGATAGGAGTAATTAGGCCCCCTATAAATAAGAGATGCAAAGGAACACAGAAACACAACAAATCATCCTTTGCATCTAGTTTCAATACTCTTCATCTTCCCTTTAAAAAACCAGATAAAAGTACGGGAGATAGCCCATCTTTAAACTCAACAGAAAGAGGTAGATTACCTAGAGGGCCAGAATATTCATAGGAAAGGCGAGATCCAACAAGTGTGGGAGTAAACTTCGACGCCTTCACCCAGCCAACAAGAAGGGGAGGCATCATGTCTCTCACACAGAGAGATATAGCGGATGCAACACTAATTGAACAAAACTGCTTACTGGCATTCTGGATGGATGAGCGGCCCTTCACTGCGGAGGATCTGGATGAATACTTCGTCCAGTACTGGTCAATCCCGGCGGAGGTGATCCATCAACATGGTCAGTTCTTTGTGGTGAAGTTTGAGTCAAGAGAAGAGGCGTTGGCGGTCCTTACGCGCTCGCAGGAGGAATGCTGGCTTTCCGTCGATGGGGGGTTGGGATAGTACTTAGAAAAACATACGGGTGGACAAAGTCAAAGTTAGAGTGCAGCTACATGGCCTACCGGCGGAAGCTTTCGCACCAATGTCAGCGATCAAGGTAGCATCAATGGCGGGAGAGGTGATTCTGGTCGATATCGAACCACCACCGGCCAAAAATATCACTTATCTAGGTGCGACCATGTGGATTGTACCAGGAGAGCCACTAGTAACAGGGTTTTATGTGGATTTGGAGTACATCCAGATTCCAGAAAACAAGAGAATTTGGGTGGATGTCAGGTACATGATGTGCGGGGTCATTGGCCACATGATGTGCACATGCCCTATTGTAAGTGACACTATGCTGGATGACTTCATTGAAAGCAAAGTCAGGCGTCATTTCAATGAAAGGGGAGTCAACATCATCTACGATCCTAGAAGGAAGCTCTACGCTGGAGATGTAAGGGCGTATAACCACCGAAGAGAGCATGGGTACACAAACATCCCCACAGGTTATTATGAAAGGAGAAGATTGAGATACTTGCATATGAGAGATGGGGAGGTACAGGAAGAATTTCTAATCTCCATGAGGATTGAGCCATGGAACAGTAGACAGATCATAACAGGAGATAGACAAAGAGAGAATCCCTTTCAGCTGAGTCCAGTTATCTTTGGCCCATACTTTGGTATTGAGCGGGAACCGCCAAACCCCCAACAGACAAATTCCCCGCGCCAAAAACCTATTCAAATTGTGCCAACGGATATGCAGATTGATCAAGAGAATCCGACTCCTACTTCTACAGGAAACAACAACCTCAATATGGGAGGATGGGTGACGCAACAAGCCAATCTGGAATCTGCAATGCTGGCAGAAATGAGAGCTGTAACAATAGGTCTGATGGATCAGCTGGCCGTGGAACAAATACTATCTTCGATCTTAGCAACAACATTCAGAACGGAGCGAGAAATGATCAGTCTGGGAGTCACAATTTATGGAGCGGAGGCAATACCGGGATGGCAAGGAGCCATTCCAGAAACCCCACCTCTGATTGACCCTCGGGTGCCTGATTCCTGGTTAGAAGACATCCATACTCCGCCAGAGGATGAGGTAATTGTGGTCTCATCAGACACTGAAACTGACTCCTCCACAACATCTGAGGAAGACAGTGAAGACAGGGTTCCAAGGGGCCCGGCTATTGTCATTGGAAGAGAAAGGCAAAGAAAAAGAAGCAAAATCGAGGCAGAAGAGGAAGGAGATCGTGGAAAGAAGAAGGCAAAAATGACTGACAAACAAAGTCGGCGGCCAAGAGATGCAGAACATTTACCCTTCGAAGAGTCCGTCCTGGGTTCGAGATAGGCTAGTCATCAAGAATGGTGGACAATGACAATGAAGGAACGACACCACTAGAGCCAATGACAGCAATACAAGAGGAAGATCTACAGGAGCACACACCCAATCAACTGCTACATGGAGATGAGATTCAAGATTCTCCTCCATAACAGATGTTGCAAACACAGGAAGTAGCTGATCTGACGTATGGCTGGAATGCAAGAGGAATCAGCAGGGCATATTCAGAACCTATCAACCAACGTGGGATGGTGCAAGAGGGGAAAAGGTCAAGGTCCATGTGTGATAAAACGTCAGAGATATTATTCATGCCAATGATGTCTCCAATGAAGAAAAGCAAGTTCATTCACAGATATGCACCTGCCGACAACCAGGAGGAACAAAAGAAAACAAACGCAGCTGAGAGTAAGGTGGATGGAGATTCAGTGCAATTCTTGCAGGAATTGGTGATTCTTAGTGCGGAAACTGAAAACAATCTGACATCGACCAAGGAAATGGGGGACAGTGATGGCGAGGGAGAGGTGACTTCCAGAAGGGTGCCACCACTGCAAGGGTTTGAGTCAGATCAGCCCGCTTCAAACGGTTTTCCAGTGGTTGAACCAAATCAACCACCCGAGCAGCCATGACGGCTTTAGTGTGGAACTGTAGGGGTTGCAACAACACCCCTACAATGAAGGCGATCGACCAACTGCTGAAGCATCACAATCCAGATATATTGTGCCTATTAGAAACTAAAGCCACTGAGAATCATTTTGACAGGTGGCTGGAAAATTCCTACTTTAATAACGCGCGGGTTGTGGATACAGTGGGAAGATCATGTGGAATGGCTCTCTTTTGGTCAAGTAATGTAGTCGTAGATGTAGAAGTAATTTCTAGTAACTGCATTGTTAGCTTAGTCACTAATACATCAGGCCAGAAATGGTGCTGCATAATATTGTATGGCCCCCTTCTGGCTCAGCATAGGCTAAGTTTCTAGAATCATATTTCTAGTTTGCATTATTTTAGCACTTTTCCATGCATTTTAGTAGGAGATTTCAACCAAGTTCTATCTCAGGCTGATAAGAGAGGGGGGTCTAGTGTATATATTCCCCAAAATAACAGCCTCCTCAACCTAATTAGAGTTCATCAACTAAAGGAGCTGGATTCAGAGGGATTGTGGTACACATGGACAAGCAACCAGGGAAGCCCACACTATAGTGGAAAGGCTTGACAGAGCATTTGCAAATCAGAGATTGTTGGACATTTGGCCTGAAGCAAAGGTAAAAAACTTACCTTTCTCTAATTCTGACCATAGTCCAATTCTATTAAATTTGATCCCTGAAAGAGTGAGATCAAGAAAGCCTCTAAGGTTTGAATCCATATGGGCAAATATGGAACCTCCAAGACAAATTGTTGCAAGGGTGTGGAACAATGTCATTGCAGGATCAGATGATGAGGTTATGTCATCAAAACTTCAGATTCTACTGAAACATCTCCACAACTGGCATAGAAGAACTTTTGGGAACCTGGAGAAGCAAATAACAAAAAAGGAAGAGACTTTAAAGTTCCTCCAAGCAGGAAATAGTCTATACAACAATGCAAGAAGAATAAGGCTGGAGATTACTCAGAAGGAGGAGTTAGAAGCCAAGTTATCAGATTATTAGAGTCAAAGAGAGCAAAGGTTTCATGAATGATAAATGGAGAAAAGAACACAAAGTTCTTCCACAAATGGGCTACTAAGAGGAAGGCAGCAAACACAATCCAGGGAATCCTAATCTCTGATGGCAGCTGGATATCAGATCAAAGATCCATCCTACTGGAGTTGACAAATCATTTAAAAGGTATCCTTACTCAGGGTTACAATTCCCATCATCAGGAAAGGATTCAAGCAACATCAAATCATATAAAAGGTATCCTTACTCAGGGTTACAATTCCCATCATCAGGAAAGGATTCAAGAAACATGGGAAAATCTCTCACAAGCAAATCAAAAATGTCTTACTGTGGAGCAAGTACAAGCACCGGACAAAGGTTTCAACATGGAAGATGTCTGGGAGGCAATTGTTGGGAATTGAATTGAATCTTAATCCTAGTCTGTTTTGTATTTATTAATTATGGTAAATCTAATTCTGTTCCGGAAGGGATTGGGTAGTCCCGTTCCACATCTGTTTAAGATTCTGTCTGGGTATTATATATACCATACGCTGCCAATGTGATCTGTGTGCGAGATTGACATCTTCCACCATCTGTTCCGTTCTGTGTGCGAGATTGACGTCTCCCACCATCAGTAACTGTTCTGTTCAATGTTTGAGATTGACGTCTCCCATCATCTATTCTGTTCTATGTGTGAGGTTGACATCTCTCATCATCTGTAATATATCTGTATTCTGTGGTGCATTCAAGAAGATGTCTGAGAAGTCATCGGTGACGTGATTCAAGAAGATATATGAGAATTAACACATCTGTATTTGTCCATGGAGCAGTTCTAGAAGGCGTCTAAGAGTTCATCTGACTTGAGACTACGTCTGAGAGTTGTTCATCTGTTATCTGTCTGTAATTTGTAATATGTTCCGTATTAATGCTGTTTGTGTTTTCTAGTCGTGGATGTAGCCAATTTGGTGAACGACGTTAAATATCCGTGTTCTGTATTTTCTTCTTTGTTATCTTGAGCTGCGCAATGGGATTGATTTCCCAACAAGTGGTATCATGAGCATGGTCAGATCTCTGGGAGTTGCAGTCAGGAGCTAGGTCAGGGATACCAGCAAACTGGTGTTGGAGTCTAGTTCATCGGACAAGATAATGGAAGAAGAAAGTCTGAATATTGCTCTAGTCCGTTGGCGAGTCTGGAGAAGAAATCTGGTCTGTAGTGTTGTACACAAGTTGTCTGTCTGTTCTGCAAATCTGTTTCAAGAGATGCAATCTGGATGTGGACAAGGTCTACTGTTGTGGTTGAGCACAAATTCCAAGAAGGGGATACGGTGTTGTAGCTGTTGAATCTACTGTTCTGTGCCGTGCTGTTCCGTTCTGTGTTGTTCTGTAAGCAAGTCCTTTCCTGGTTGGATTTGTTAAATCTGTTTACCCGTCTGTTGCAAGTTCTTTCCGGGTTGAATTTGTTGAAAGCAATTCTGTTGGTGGTCTGGGTACTTCGGTACATCTGTTTGGAAAGCGTATGTAGCACTACTCTCTCGGTGCATCTGTTTCTGTCTGGTACATCTGGCACAACCACCGTGCATCTGGTACATCTGGTTTGTAGCTTCATCTGTCTGATTCTGTGAGATTTCAATTCAAGGGAGAGATTGTTGGGAATTGAATTGAATCTTAATCCTAGTCTGTTTTGGATTTATTAATTATGGTAAATCTAATTCTGTTCCGGAATGGATTGGGTAGTCCCGTTCCACATCTGTTTAGGATTATGTCTGGGTATTATATATACCATACGCTGCCAATGTGATCTGTGTGCGGGATTGATATTTTTCACCATCTGTTCCGTTCTGTGTGCGAATTGACGTCTCCTACCATCAGTAACTGTTCTGTTCGATGTGTGAGATTGACGTCTCCCATCATCTGTTCTGTGTGAGGTTGGCATCTCTCATCATCTGTAATATATCTGTATTCTGTGATGCACTCAAGAAGATGTCGGAGAAGTCGTCGGTGACGTGATTCAAGAAGATATATGAGAATTAGCTTATCTATATTTGTCTGTGGAGCAGTTCAAGAAGGCGTCTGAGAGTTCATCTGACTTGAGACTACGTCTGAGAGTTGTTCATCTGTTATCCGTCTGTTATCTGTCTGTAATTTGTAATCTGTTCCGTTATTAATGATGTTTGTGTTTTCTAGTCGTGGATGTAGCCAATTTGGTGAACCACGTTAAATATCCGTGTTCTGTAATTTCTTCTTTGTTATCTTGAGCTGCGCAATGGGATTGATTTCCCAACAGCAATAAAGGACATGAAATCATGGGGTGCCCCTGGTAAAGATGGTATACCTGCAGGTTTTTACAAGCAATATTGGAATGTGGTGAAAGAAGATATGTGTAGAACAATTCTAGGGATCATGAATGGAGGAGCTTTCCCTCTACACTGAAACAAGACTCAAATCATCCTAATTCCAAAGAAGAAGTTACCTAAAATGGCTATAGATTTCAAACCCATATCATTGTGCAATGTCAAGTACAAAATCATAGCCAAGATGATTGCCAGAAGGTTAAAACAGCATCTAGACACAGTTATCTCTACAACACAAAATGGATTCATACCTGACAGGAGCACTGCAGAAAGTGTCTTACTTGCTCATGAGGTGATAGATCACATAAGGAAATATAAAACAGCAAAGGTGGGACTTGCAGCAGTGAAACTTGACATGAGCAAGGCTTATGACAGGATCTCATGGCAATTTTTGGAAAAGGTTCTGCAACATATCAGAGTTCCTCAAAAACTACTGGATCTAAACATGTTATGTGTGCAGACAGTCTCATACCAAGTGGTGATTAATGGAGATCTGAGGTCTACCTTCACTCCAACTAGAGGACTCAGGCAAGGATGCCCTCTCTCACCATATATGTTCATCATCTGTCAACAATTTCTCTCAGCAGGATTGGAGCATGCAGTCACACAAAATAAATCTCTGGGAATTAAAGTCTCTAGAAATGGCCCACAGATATCACACATTATGTATGCTGATGACTGCATACTATTCACTAAGTGTAATCCACTGGCCATACAACAGCTGCAGGAGCTCCTTTCAGCATACGCTGATTTATCAGGCCAGCAGATCAATTACGACAAATATGGAATATTCTTCAGTCCTAATACTTCAGAGGAGAGTCAGCAACACATAAAAGACCAACTCCACATACAAAATCAGGGCATTGGAGGCACATACATGGGAAACAACATCATTTTTGACCAGCCTAAATCTGAACTCTTCAGATACATCATTGGAAAGTTCAGGCAAAAATTTGATTCTTGGAAGGCCAAACTCCTGAATCTCCCTGGCAGAATAACAGTGGCTAAGCATGTATTACAATATTTGGCCATATACCCTTTGGGAATTTTTAAAATCCCAACACAAGTCCTAAAGAAAGTTGATGCCATGACTGCAGCATTCATATGAGGAGGAAAATTGGACAAGAGGTCAGTACACTGGAAATCATGGAATAATATGTGCAAATCCAAACTAGAAGGTGGATTAGGCTTCAGGTCTGCTGTGGGGATGAACAAGGCACTAATGGCCAAACATGCTTGGAATTTATTGGCAGAAAAGAATTCTCTCCTTATGGAAGTTTACAAGGCCAAATATCTCAGGAAAGATAGCATCCTACAAGTAAATGTCAGCTCATCCAGTTCTTGGGGATGGAAATCTATTGTCTGGGCAGCAACACTGATCAAAGACAATCTTGGCTAGAAGGTGGCAAATGGAAAACACATAAAAATTCATGAACAATGGATTCCCACTACTCAGAATCCTATTCAAAGGGACATGGTGGTTGCTACTCACACTAACCTGAAAGTGGAGCATCTAATCAACCAAGAAAATGGAGCATGGAGGATCCCTTTAATTAGACTCATCTTCCCATAGCATATCATACCGCACATCCAAGCTATACACCTGGATATGGAAGGCAAAGATGAACCTTTATGGAGAGGGAACTCAAGCGGTAATTACACTGCAAGGACTGGATATCACAGACACATGGAAGGGGCCAAGAACCAGATCAGATTAAGTGCGGACGCAAGGAATTTCTGGAAAATATTGTGGAAGCTAAAGTTAGCTCAAAAACACATCATTTTCATATGGAGGGCACTGACTGGATGCCTTGCAACTGGAGCGAATAGGGTGAGAAGGAACCTAGACTCCAATGGAGTCTGCCAGATATGCTCATTAGAGATAGAATATGAGACTCACCTCTTCATTAAATGCAGAGTTGCAGTACTAGTTTGGAATGCTGCAGGGATTCTATTGGATGTGTCAGACAAGTCAAACTTCAACACTTGGTTTTTTCAAAAGGTAATGTCTGAACCTGACCAGAACCAGCTCATAAAAATAATCCTACTGCTTTGGGAGATATGGAAGCAAAGAAAACAAAAAGTGTTTGAGCAGCTTGATGTATCACCAATACAATGTGTGCAGCAAGTACAAGCAGAACTGGAAATAATCAGAAAAACAGGTCACTCAGACACATGCACAGTCAATCTTCCCTCACAGAATACTGACAGCTTGGCTTCGGATATTACTTCTATTCAACATATCAGAAAGGATGGAACTGAAGAAACTATTCCACAGGCATGCATGATTAGTTTTGATGGATTGTTCCGGGAATCAATGCAAGTGGGAGCTGCGAGATGGAGAATCTGGAAGCCTGGTTGGGATATAAATACTGACTTAACAGGTGCAGATTTCTTCTCAGCTCTTACACCTCTCCAAGCTGAATCAGAAACATATTGGCGCGCACTGAAAGCAGGGAAAAGACATGGAATTCAAAGGCTCAACATCATCACATATTCAGTTATACTCAGGGACGCAATCAGGAATCCGACCTCTGCTCCAATAGAGGTCAAAGAAATCATCTGAAGTATCAGGAAACTACTAGATACTTTCATGGAGTATTCAGTAGTAAAGGTCAAACGCTCTTTGTTAGACAAAGAACATAATTTGGCCACAAGTCTAAGTCGAAATATATGTAATAGTATTAGGGATCTCTCCTTTATTTAATAATAATAATAATATTGTTATAAAAAAAAAGTGGCATACCAAAACTGTCATACATTATGATTAAACAGGCATACGCCCGTAGCTTCAATGCCGGGAGAAGACGAGCCGCGGAGGAGGCCGCGACCGAGGATGCTGATCCGATCGTTTGGGGTTTGCAGGTCAACGGCTCGGTCCGGGTCGGCTCGGGCCGGTCAGAATTTGGACATGTTTATATTGGAATTGACACAATTAGACTGAGACGGTGGTTTTACTTCTTTTTCATTTTTCCCTTATTTCCTTTATTTTTGGTTTCTGATTTTAGATACAGGGTTTTGTGATTTGTTTCTTTTCTTGATAATGGACTATGTCACCTCTAAAGGAGAAATCCATATGGCAATCTCTAATTATAGTTCTAGATGAATTTTTCTTAGTTTTCATGGCTAGATGTAAGTCCAGTATGCTTAATGGATTACTCTACTGCTAGTCCAAGCCCTCAAACACAATCAGGGACTCCCTTTTATTCTGGGACGACCGCAACGTGATTGAGGGGTAATTGACTCAGGTAGAGGGTCTTTATTTTAATGGAACCGGCTGTTTTGGCAATGTAAACTGAGATGGTGAATTCTTGGAGCCCTAAAATGTTGTACATTGGTGAAGTGTCTATATTCAGGAGGAGGAAGAAAAATTGTTTGTTTTTAATATGCCGCCCTAACTTCAGTACTTGTAGTTTAAGACAGAAAATTTAGAATAGGTATATGTTTAGAAACTTCTCTGATCTCACAAATCGCCTCCACTTGTGGAGATTCGCACTTGTTGTCTCCTTTTTGAAAGTTATCTATATTTTATTTCTGTTATTTCACGGTTTAGGGATGCCTAATAAAAATTACCTCCACTGATTTTTTGGTGGTTAACTTAAAAAAAGAAAAAAAGATTAAACCGACATACCCATGTCTATTAAATCGATATCGTTGACGTCCAATATTTGATCGGCTGTAGTGTCAGGCTCAAATATCACAGCGAGAATGGAAGTTCTAACAAATAATTCAAATAATGGCCAATAATGTGGGTGTTGAAAGATGCCCAAATGAATAGGACTTTTAGACGTCGTTTGCTTACACGTAGGAATTTAATTTAGTAGAAAAGATGAAATTTTAGATAATTTTAAATTGTCATGATTTAGGAAATATTGTTTGATTGGATATGAGAGAATTAAATTTATGGAAATTTCTATTTATCTAGGAGGACCTTGGTAAGAAAATTCCACCATTGCGTGGGAATTTAAAGTTCTCAAGAAGATGAAATTCCCACATTTTTAAAAAAAATTTGAAATCACCTAAGTGGGGTGAAATTTATTAGGTCACCAAACCAGAAAAGAAACCAATAATGTTTGCACAATGAAAAATGAGTAAAAAATACTATTATAAATCAATCTTGATGTCATATATATCAAAGGGAAACCTTATCTAGACCTATGTCTACTTTTGCAAGCATGTTAGGCATCGCTAAGCGAAGACCAAATCTGCCGACAAAAGGACTCGATACTCGCAAGCATTTTAGGGATCGCTATGCGAAACCCAACTCTGCCGACGAGTACGAGGTGTCGAAAAGGTTCCTAAAAGCTGTGAACTCGTGCACTGATCAGCTCAATGTTTTTGCTTGTGGTCTGTTTCAGAGAAACTCCATGTGTTACAGATTGACTGGTATGTTGCTTTCCATATGATGATTCTGTCCAGGCCTTGCGCCTGCAATGTACAAAAAAGAGATATCAGCAGTAACTGAAAGGAGAATTAAGTTCTTATGTAAGGAACTTGTCTGCTATCAAGCTGAACTAGTCCCCTTATATTTCTGGGCAAAGAGAGATGAGTAAAAGTTTGAGTGTTCCTTTCTATACTAGCCATTGTTGCTAAAGAATCAGCCACAGAGTTGGCTTCCCTATAAACATGAGTAAAAGAAAGGTTAGCAAACTCACATTCTATTAACCATATAGCTCTGATGTAAGGCTCCAGTTTCCAAGGAATTTTGAAATCTTTTCTGATCATTCTGAGCAGAATAAGTGAATCAATCTCCACTTGCAAAGTGTCAATCTCCTCCATGTAGGCTAAGTTCAGCCCTTCCAATAATGCTAAAGTCTCAGCCTCAAGGCTATTTTTCTGATTCAAATAGAGTGACCTGGCAATAATGACTTGACCAGTAGCTGATCTGATAACCATACCTGCTCCTGCTTGTCCAGGATTACCCAATGATGAACCATCAGTGTTCAGTTTAAATGGAGCTGTAGGAAGCTTCCACTGAACTAACTGAATATGTTTTCTCATAAAAGGTGCCACTGGAGGAAGGTGCAGAAGCTCAGTATATACATGATTTGCCTCATCTGGTTTCCATTGTAACCTGTGGACTTTCATCACACTTTGCAGAAGCATTAGTATTCTTTTTCTCATGAATAAAAGCCTTGGATTAATATTGTCATGGTGATAAGCATTTCTGCTACACCATATAACCCAAGTTATAAAACAGGGCAACAATCTCACTAAAGTTTTGTGAAGCTTATATTTAATATTGACATTCCAATAATGGAAGCATCTATCCCATAAGCAAACAGAGTTCACAGGTGTCAAATCAAAGAGTATGTGAAATTCATTCCATAGAGAAGTAATAAAAGGACAATCATGGAATATATGTTGCAAATCTTCAGAGTCATTTTTACCGAAGCAATAGATAGATGTAATATATATTTTATTCTCCTATAAAATGTCTCCAACTGGTATTAATCTATTCAATAATCTCCAGTTAAAAACTGAGAGCTTCTTTGGGACATATTTCCACCATAAGAATTTGTAAGGTTGCACTTGTAGTCTTTTATGTCTCAGCTTTTCATAAGCAGATGATATAGTAAACATTCCAGTAGGTTCCAATTTCCAAATCAGTCTATCTGGATAGTTTTCATATATTGCAAAGTCCTGATTTAACATGTTTACTATATGCTGAGGAAATCCAATGGCAAGTTCAGTAACATATTGTTGTTGGTTATAAAACAATTCCTGAACAGTCAATTCTGGATGCATAATATCTATATCATCATTCCAGTAATCAATCAAATTTCCAACATCTTTCCAGTTTGAGTTCCAAAAGGATATGTTACCTTCACCAACCTGTATAGCACTATTCTGAGATGCTACATTGTCCATTTCTTTGTATCTTTTCCAGGTTTTTGATGTCTTCTTGTGATCTAGTAAGGACCACATAAATGCTGTCCATAGTGTTTTACCTGTCTGTAACTTCCACCAAATCTTAAGAGAGAAAGCATTAACCATAGTGTGAAGATTTTTGACCCCTAAGCCATTTTCCAAAAATGGATAGCTCAGGTTGTCCCAAGATCTCCACACTTTATTCTGTCCATAATCTGAAGAACCCCAAAAGAATTTGGCAAAAAGAACATGCAATCTTCGAATTACACCATTAGTAGGTTTTATGACAGTTAAAATGTGTAATGGTATAGCTGAGAGCACATGTTTAGCCAATATTAATCTTCCTGCTTGGTTGAGCCATTTATTTTGCCAAGATATCAATTTTGAGGCTATGGTATCAAACAGTGATTGGAAATAAGAATGTTTTTTCTTCCCCATAAAGATAGGGCAACCCAGATATCTAAATGGAAAAGTACCAGCAGTTATTCCTGTTATATCTGAGATCAATCTTTCGTATGCAACAGGAGCATGTTTAGACATATAGTATGTAGATTTGTCAATATTAATTTTCTGTCCTGACACTAACTCATATTTTCGCAGGAATTTCATTAGATTTTAAAGACTGTGCCTATTTGCCTTAAGGAAAACCATAGTGTCATCTGCAAAACTTAAGCTGGTTATTTGTGTACCTGTATGTGGTAGCTTGTACTTATCAATTTTAGATTCATTAAACAGGAAACCTAGGTTTCTTGTGAAGACCTCATTAAGTATTATAAATAAAAAGGGGGACAATGGATCTCCCTGTTTTATACCTCTTGAGGCTTTAAAAAAACCATATGATTTCCCATTTACCAAAACAGAGAAGTTTGATGCGTTTATATTGCCCATAATATTTTTAACTAAGTGAGGATGAAAGCCCAATTTTAGTAATAATTTAGCCAAAAAATCCCATGAAACCCTATCAAAAGCTTTCATCGTGTCAAGTTTGAAATAAATATTATAACCCCTAGTTTTACTGTTTAAAAAATCAGTTAGTTCATGCATTAGTAATACATTATCAGCCAATTCTCTGCCATGAACAAAAGCAGACTGTTCTGGTGAGATTATAGATGGCATTATGGGCTTCAATCTATCAGTATAAACCCTAGAAAATATTTTGTTTAAAAAATTAGATAAACTAATGGGTCTATAGTCAGAAAAGGTTGTGTTGACTTGTCTTTTTGGAAGAAGTATGATAAAGGTTACTGAAATAGCTTTAGGTGTAGGAATTCCTAATAAAAATTCATTTACAGCTTTGGTTAGGTCATGTTGTATTATATCCCAGCAATGTTTATAGAACATACCTGTGTACCCATCAGGGCCCGGTGCAGCTTCTCCATCAATGGCAAAGACAATGCTCTTCAACTCTTCTGTTGTAATTTGCTTCATGATTGCTTCATTTGTTTCTGCACTAATTATTTCTGGAATTTGCTCCAGTAATTCCTGTGTAATACTTGCCTCACTTGTAGTACCTGCATCATTGCTCAAAGAATCATCAGATAATAATGAACTAAAAAAAGATACAGCCTCAGATCCAATTTCTTCAGGATTAGTTATCCACTCATCCCTTGAATTTTTAATCATGGCTATCTTCTGTCTAGAATGGTTAGCTTTTACTGTAGAGTGAAATTTTTTTGTATTGGAATCCCCTTCTGCTAACCATTTTAATCTTGATTTTTGCTTCCAGAAGGTTTCCTCTCTCAGTAAGGCCAAAGTCATTTCTGCCTGTGCTAGATGCAACTGGGATCTACTAGTATCAATATTATCTCTTTGATGGTCCTACTCTCTCTGTAAAACTAAGGACTCTGCTAATTTAACATTGTCTTGAATATTACCAAACACTTCTTTATTCTAGTGTTTAAGATCAGTCTTTAGCCTCCTAACTTTTACAGAAAAATTTAACATGCCATGAATCCAAGTAGTTTGACCTTAACTTTGTTTCACAGTATCTAAAAAACCGGAGTGAGTGATCCAACAGTTTTGAAATCTGAAGGATTTTGGAACATTATGAATCCCATGGTTTTCTAGTTTTACTATCAAGGGTGAATGATCTGAATCTAGTATTGACTTTACTTTTATACTAGTATTTGGAAATATAGTTTGAAAATTTGGTGTCATAAGACTTCTATCCAACCTCTCCCAAACAGTACAAATAGTCCCAGACCTTAATCGTCTATTTCCAGTCCAAGTAAATAGGTTTCCAGATGAAGGAATCTCTAAAATATTATTATCTTCTACAAATTCATTGAATTCCAACATGGATTCCAGATTAGGAGATGCCTGTCCAATATATTCTGAAGTGTATCTCATTGCATTAAAATCTCCAATAAATAAAGCAGGCAATTGACTATGTGGAGCTAAATTTAACCATAGTTCCCTTCTATCTATCATATTATGTCTAGCATATATGAAAAAAGCATGCCTTGATGTAGCTATAGATACATGTTCTATCTCAGTTTTAACAAATTGATCATGCTCAGTCTGAATTGAGATTTTAAAATCATCATTCCACAGTATCCATATTTTATTTCTAGGATGAGCATCAAATTGATTGAAACCTAGCTTATATGCAATAGATGACAGTTGAGAGCTATCTAAAAATGGTTCCAGTATTACAAAAAGGCCTAATCTATGTTTCCTTTTCATATGAAGTACCCTAGCTCGAGTTCTTTTGTTTTTTATATCTCTAGCATTCCAGACACAAAAATTGATTCCTATCATAATTATATCATAGATTTAGCATCAATTTGTGATCTAGTGTGAACTGTTTTTTGGGAACTTTTATAATCCTTTTTCACCCTTTTTTTATTTACTGTTTGATCAGGTTGAGAGGTGTCTATGTTAATGGTGTCAGATAAAAGCCTATCAAATTTATTTTTATCAGTATGAATAGGTTCAAGAATAAAATCCCCATCTACTTCTTTAGCCCTTTTTTTCTTGAGACCATTGTAAAGTAGGCATCAAAGGCATATTCTCAAGTAGTGTAGTATCATCTAAAGACAATGGTGAATTCATACCTGAACTTACCTGAGAGGCCTTATTGTTGTCCTCATTGTCCATATTAGACTGTAAATCTGGTTGTGCCTCTTGAGAGTCTTCATTGTTGTGTACCTGTTTTCCTTGATCCTGTGTCTCTTGATGTACCTGACCAGAGGAAATCTCAGCATCTGTAGTATGCTGAATGTCCCCCTCTTTTTGATGACTAGATAGGCTTTGATCATTCTCAGTACTCAAAGTTGTGCTGTCAGTAATCTGAGTGTTCTTATGCATCAACTGTGAGGAATCTTGATTGGTCTTAGCTTGTTGCTGTTTTAGAGGATCTGGAGGTGCTTGCTGCTGCATTTGTGGACCTGTGATTGCTTGATTATCCTTCTGCTTTATCACAGGTGCCTTTTCTCTCCAAACTTGTATAAATTGTACCTGTTTACCTGCAAAATTTGTACCTCTCTTTTCCAAGGAGATTGTCTGAGCAATTTGATTAGTATTAACCATATCTGTAGGTATCATTTGTTTCTCATTGTTGGTTAAGCCTGAAGATGACACATTATTATCTTGTGTGTGATTATCAATAATAGTAGGTCTCCATGGCATGATATGTTTAGGTCTAGGTTCACTTTTACAAGCAGAAACATCATGACCTATTTTAGAACATCTGGAACAATAAAAAGGCAAGCTTTCATATTCAACTCTTTGCCAGTAGCCCATATTTCTGAAACTTAACCAGATTCTTTCAGTAAGTGGTTTAGTTATATCTATTTCCACACAAACTTTCGCAACATGAGGCCTTGTTTTATTCAAAATTGCTTGATCAATTTTAACAGGAATACCAATCAAACTACCAATAGATAACAGTGTATTTTCATCAAAAAATTGTCTTTTCAGACCATACAGAGCTATCCATACCGGTATAATGGGTGAATCTGCATTTGGATCAAAATCCGGACTCCATTTCGTGATTCGGATCGAATAAGCCCCAAAGTTCCAGACTTTATGCATCCAACACCTGTAATAATCTTATGCAAGATCAAAATGCATTAGTACCTGTATATTATCTAGCAAATAAATTTCCAAGTGACCATTGAATCCGGCAATTTGAAAGTCCCGCCGGAGCTTATCCAGTCGAGGACGAGCCCGAGCAAATTTGCCCACAAGGGTATGCTTCAAGGGCTCCTCTAACCTATCACATTCCTCATCGGAAAAGTGAAGGCCAGGTTCCCCGAGGTGGTCAACTCTCGGCTTTGGATTGAAGGTTGCTCCAGCCGGCAACGGATTCGTATTGGGATTACAGTTCGCCACCGCCTGCGCATAGGAGATCGCAGGCGGGGCTTGAGCATTGGTGGGTGGCTCCGCCATGAGGCGGCGCTGGAGATCGGAAAGAGGAATAGGGTTTAAGAGAAAATCGTAAAAATCGCCGCTCTAGTTTCAAGTCTTCCTTGTGCGAATTTTTTATTTTCAATAAAAAATTAAATAAATCATTTGGAGATAAAACAACTAAACAACTCGTAAATTCTTACATGTTCCACCTCCAAGAACGGCAAATTAAAGTGACAATTTGCCTCTATCAAATGTTCAACTTGAATTTGGTTCAATTTAAACCGTAAATTTTTTTAGTTATAATTGTAAGGTCAGAATGATTATGTTATACATTCCCTTTGTTTTTTTTATAATGACACACTACTATTTACCATGAAATGTGTTGCAACTTTGATCAAACAAATAGAAGTATTATATGAGTAGTATTATCATCGTGTGATATACTTTTGGAAGGTTTTAAACATGTATATTTCAAATATCAAAATTTTGATTTAGACCCTGTCAAGTTCAGCTTAAATTCTGTGGATTTCAGTTAAGTTAAGCTGATTTTAGCGGATTTCAGCGAATTTCAGCAGACTTCAGCTGGCTTCAGCGGATTTCAGCAGGTTTCAGCTGGGTTCAGCAGACTTCAGCGGATTTCAGCTGGCTTCAGCGGATTTCAGCTGGCTTCAGCTGATTTCAACTAATTTCAAAAAAATTTCCCGTTTTCACTAAATAGTTTTTAAACAAAAATTCTTATAATTCAAAAATGTCAATGAAATATTTTTGTTTTGATTTATCAAATGAAGTTACTTGTGAAGAAATGTTTCTTCAATATATTTTGTTTTAGTTTATCAGATGAAGTTACTTTTAATAGTTCTAATTTATACTGGAAATCAACAAATTCAACAATAAGGGCCTGTTTAGTACAACTTATCTGAATATTTTCAGTTCAGTTCAATTCAATTCAGTTCGGTTCAATATTTTTCAATTCATTTCAGTGCATTATACTTTAATTAAAATTTAAATAAAATATATTAATGATTCAGTCCGGTTCAATCCAATTCAGAGAAATTGTAATTTATTTCAATTCAGTTCCCCGAAAATATAATTTGACAATTTTAAGTTTATATTGAAACTTCAGTTCATTTTAGTTTAAGTGTAGTTCAATTCAGTACATTTCAGTTAAATATAGTTCAATTCAGTTAAGTATAGTTCAATTCAGTTCTATTTTCTGTTCTTGAATTTCTATTTTTCTACCATTAGGTAGAGATTTCCATTTGATTTGGTTACAATATCCATTCGATTTAGTTCAAAACAATTCAGTTTAGTTCAGGCGTATTAAACAGACCCTAATTACAAATATGTCCATTAACAAACCAAATAATTTTGCGAAATCTTTATTATTTGATCAAATATTTCATCTTTTTTATTTGTAATGATATGTGTAATTTTTGAAAAATCATTGTACAAATTAAATAATTACTTTAAAATCTTTATTATTTGATCAGATTTGAAGTTGAGTGTTTGAACTCAAATTAATAATAATAATAATAATAACTATTAGTATTATTATTATAACATTTTGTAGTTAATTTCAGCTTATTTCAGCATACTTCAGCAAACTTCAGCAGACTTCAGCAGATTTCAGCTGACTTCAGCGAACTTCAGTTATGTGAATTTCAGTTCAGTTAAATTTGACAGGGCCTTAGATAATATACGTAACAATAGTTATTGATGGTCAAATTTGCCATCAAATAGTGTTGTTTTCAAGTGTGTCACACATAGAACAACAGAGGGAGTATATTGTAGAGATGTCATGGGTTCAACTCTCGGGGAAGGAGAAAGGGTGAGATTTTATTAGATCTCACTTGAATTATTACCTTTTTTTTAATGATGTAGCAATATTAAGTCCGGTACTTAGTGACATCAGTTGAACTTTTTTTTTTTTTTGATAAACCAAACTTTTCTTTAGGAACATCAAGAACCAATTACAAAATTTATCCCTTCCCTCCCAGCCTTTCAACCAAAAAGAAATCCTAACTATAGTACTAATTTCAGTTTGTTACATGATCAAAATTTTCCCAAGCATCTAACTGTACTCAGCTTCAATTTTTCAGTCACCCTTTTATGAAAGATTTTCAAGTTTTTTTCTTCCCATGTGTGGGACATATATGGCAGAGACTTGCAACACGACTTTTTTATTTGGCTTGATATGTCCTTCTCAAAACAACAACATTTTTCTCACTCTCCTGAGTGATGATACAACATTCAAACCAAAAGACTGCAGAACGTTAATTTTAATAATAAGAGCAAGACACATCGACGACTTCTTGGTGCAAACTTATCTCGAATTCGCGGAACTTGAGAGGCATAACAGAGACATCCAAACACACTAAGAGACTTAAAATCAGGAACACTACCATGTAGTAGTTCAAAGGGTGTACGACCATCAAGATGTGGTGTTGGTGTGCGGTTGATCAAATAAGCGGTTGTAACAACACTTTCACCCCAAAACCTGATTGGTAAATCAGCTTGAAACAAAAGAGCACGTGCAACATTCAACAGGTGTAGATGCTTGCGTTCCACTCGTCCATTCTATTGTGGTGTGTCAACGAAGGAAATCTCAAATAGGATACCAGATTCAGCAAAATAAGTCCGCAGAGGTAAAAACTCAGTTCCATTATCAGATCGAACACGACGAACATGGCGACTAAACTAGGTACTTATAGAGCACAAAAATGTTTAAACCTACAAGCCACTTTGGATTTTGCAGCAAGCAAGTGAACCCATAAAACTCTAGAATAATCATCAACGATGGTTAAAAATAAGAAGCACCACTAGTAGAATGAGAGCTATTAGACCCCCAAACATCACAGTGTATCAAGTCAAAACATTCACAAGCTCTTAGAGAACTCACATGAAACCCATGTCTGGTCTGCTTTGCTCTATGAGAAATGGTACATGGAGCAATCACTTTATTTATTACCAGAAGGAAAGAGAGAAGACAAACCCGTGGAGGATGGATGTCCAAAACGTTGATGCCAAAGATCGGAAGTAGAAGACACAGCAGCGGTGTGATTCTGCTCCAACGGATTTCAGCAGATTTCAGCGAATTTCAGCAGACTTCAGCTGGCTTCAGCGGATTTCAGCAGGTTTCAGCTGGGTTCAGCAGACTTCAGCGGATTTCAGCTGGCTTCAGCGGATTTTAGCTGGCTTCAGCTGATTTCAACTAATTTCAAAAAAATTTCCCGTTTTCACTAAATAGTTTTTAAACAAAAATTCTTATAATTCAAAAATGTCAATGAAATATTTTTGTTTTGATTTATCAAATGAAGTTACTTGTGAAGAAATGTTTCTTCAATATATTTTGTTTTAGTTTATCAGATGAAGTTACTTTTAATAGTTCTAATTTATACTGGAAATCAACAAATTCAACAATAAGGGCCTGTTTAGTACAACTTATCTGAATATTTTCAGTTCAGTTCAATTCAATTCAGTTCGGTTCAATATTTTTCAATTCATTTCAGTGCATTATACTTTAATTAAAATTTAAATAAAATATATTAATGATTCAGTCCGGTTCAATCCAATTCAGAGAAATTGTAATTTATTTCAATTCAGTTCCCCGAAAATATAATTTGACAATTTTAAGTTTATATTGAAACTTCAGTTCATTTTAGTTTAAGTGTAGTTCAATTCAGTATATTTCAGTTAAATATAGTTCAATTCAGTTAAGTATAGTTCAATTCAGTTCTATTTTCTGTTCTTGAATTTCTATTTTTCTACCATTAGGTAGAGATTTCCATTTGATTTGGTTACAATATCCATTCGATTTAGTTCAGAACAATTCAGTTTAGTTCAGGCGTATTAAACAGACCCTAATTACAAATATGTCCATTAACAAACCAAATAATTTTGCGAAATCTTTATTATTTGATCAAATATTTCATCTTTTTTATTTGTAATGATATGTGTAATTTTTGAAAAATCATTGTACAAATTAAATAATTACTTTAAAATCTTTATTATTTGATCAGATTTGAAGTTGAGTGTTTGAACTCAAATTAATAATGATAATAATAATAACTATTAGTATTATTATTATAACATTTTGTAGTTAATTTCAGCTTATTTCAGCATACTTCAGCACACTTCAGCAGACTTCAGCAGATTTCAGCTGACTTCAGCGAATTTCGGTTAAGTGAATTTCAGTTCAGTTAAATTTGACAGGGCCTTAGATAATATACGTAACAATAGTTATTGATGGTCAAATTTGCCATCAAATAGTGTTGTTTTCAAGTGTGTCACACATAGAACAACAGAGGGAGTATATTGTAGAGATGTCATGGGTTCAACTCTCGGGGAAGGAGAAAGGGTGAGATTTTATTAGATCTCACTTGAATTATTACCTTTTTTTTAATGATGTAGCAATATTAAGTCCGGTACTTAGTGACATCAGTTGAACTTTTTTTTTTTTTTGATAAACCAAACTTTTCTTTAGGAACATCAAGAACCAATTACAAAATTTATCCCTTCCCTCCCAGCCTTTCAACCAAAAAGAAATCCTAACTATAGTACTAATTTCAGTTTGTTACATGATCAAAATTTTCCCAAGCATCTAACTGTACTCAGCTTCAATTTTTCAGTCACCCTTTTATGAAAGATTTTCAAGTTTTTTTCTTCCCATGTGTGGGACATATATGGCAGAGACTTGCAACACGACTTTTTTATTTGGCTTGATATGTCCTTCTCAAAACAACAACATTTTTCTCACTCTCCTGAGTGATGATACAACATTCAAACCAAAAGACTGCAGAACGTTAATTTTAATAATAAGAGCAAGACACATCGACGACTTCTTGGTGCAAACTTATCTCGAATTCGCGGAACTTGAGAGGCATAACAGAGACATCCAAACACACTAAGAGACTTAAAATCAGGAACACTACCATGTAGTAGTTCAAAGGGTGTACGACCATCAAGATGTGGTGTTGGTGTGTGGTTGATCAAATAAGCGGTTGTAACAACACTTTCACCCCAAAACCTGATTGGTAAATCAGCTTGAAACAAAAGAGCACGTGCAACATTCAACAGGTGTAGATGCTTGCGTTCCACTCGTCCATTCTATTGTGGTGTGTCAACGAAGGAAATCTCAAATAGGATACCAGATTCAGCAAAATAAGTCCGCAGAGGTAAAAACTCAGTTCCATTATCAGATCGAACACGACGAACATGGCGACTAAACTAGGTACTTATAGAGCACAAAAATGTTTAAACCTACAAGCCACTTTGGATTTTGCAGCAAGCAAGTGAACCCAAAAAACTCTAGAATAATCATCAACGATGGTTAAAAATAAGAAGCACCACTAGTAGAATGAGAGCTATTAGACCCCCAAACATCACAGTGTATCAAGTCAAAACATTCACAAGCTCTTAGAGAACTCACATGAAACCCATGTCTGGTCTGCTTTGCTCTATGAGAAATGGTACATGGAGCAATCACTTTATTTATTACCAGAAGGAAAGAGAGAAGACAAACCCGTGGAGGATGGATGTCCAAAACGTTGATGCCAAAGATCGGAAGTAGAAGACACAGCAGCGGTGTGATTCGGCTCCAACGGTGATGCACAAATACTATTGGTCATAGACGGTTGATCCCCACCATTCAATGCGCGATACTAATAAACCTCACCATACTGCTCACCCACGCCAATCACTGTTCTCGAACTGATTTTCTGTATTGTTCAAAAATCTTCCGTGAGCAAAGCAAGACATTTTAATGAACTAAGCAATCTAGAACAAGATAATAAATTATAACGTAATTCAGGTATAAAGTACATGGGGAAGTTGAATTCCACCAAAAGAAAGAGTTCCATATTCGATAGCAGTAGAAATCGTTCCATCAGTTAAGGCAACATCAACAGTACTATCAGCAGTAATTATATCAGATAGAGCACCTTTAAACCAGTCATGTAATAGGAATTTCCCTATTCAAGTATCCAAAATAAAACAATCTTACCAGACATATTGGCAGAAGAATTATTCAGTTTAGTAAAAAGAGTCAAGGCCATACTCCATTGTCCATCATTGAAACAACCACCAATGGATGACCGATCAAAACTAGATGGAACGACGGATGAAGCGAATCCTGGTGGTGGCGGAACAATTGATGGAGCAATGGTTGAAGCAGCAAATGGCGTCCCTAGAGGCAGTCGGTGAAGCACAGTAAAAGGTGGAAGTTGGGCTTTCCGAGAACATGCAGTACAACAATCATCATCATTTTTTTTTTCGTCGGCGCGTCAGACCACGCGCTAAGGGAGCTGGGTGCGGACAAAAATTTGAGTGCGTGTCGTGCGTGTTGGCACGTGCTACAAAAAGGTGACGCGAGATGGACACTGGGCGCGTGTTGTCACGCTCTAAAGCAGGCGTGTGGATCTGGACGTGCTGTTAAGTGAGCAACGACGGAAGAATGAGGGACTTCTGAATGTTGGACGGGAGTACGTCAACAAGCACCGAACGGCCACGGTCGTCGGAATTTAGCGGCGAACGGAAAAGATGATGATTTTGTGAGTGGTGGTAGGGTAGTCGTCGGCGGCGATAATATCAATTGAAAGATAGTAAAAAATATCAAACTTTAGTAGGTTTCGGTAAAAGGCTCTAATACATGTAAAGAATATTAGCGTAGAATATTATGATTGCATTGATATGATACGAGGGTACAACCTTTATGGTTAGGGTACAAAGATAAACTAAGCAGGTATATTTATACACACTAATACACAGTCATACCCTACTAAAGACACAGCTGTAACTTCATAATTTACATACAATAAAATATTATCAAATCATAACAAAATATCCTAATAATTGTGTTTGACTTTTTAGCAAGGTGTTTTTTTCTAATGTGCTCTTTGGACTGTATAACTTCTGCATGCAATATTACGTAGTTTTCTGTGGGTAGCTTCCAAAAAGTTGCTGATAAAAACATGAAGATGAAGGTGAATTAGTTTACAGTTCATGTTTCAAGTATTTAGTGTGGTTGGATGGTTTAGTTCTGAATATTTTGACAATCCTTTCAGAAATATTATTATTGCTTCTTGTAAGAATTGTTGTGCTCATGCATATAGTGTAATGACAAGAAGTTTATATCAAATGCATGGCTACTCTTTTCAAATGTGTTTTGACTTACGTGTTTTATATTTACTTAAGCATCATATTTCTTCAAATAAACTAAACTAAAATGAATGACAAATACTGAAGTGAGTGAACTTTGTGCAAAACATTGTGCAATTACAATCACTACACGATTTTTTTGGTGTCTTGAACGCCACGGCTCTAATTAATTGGTAATTTTAATTCATTTTATCTGTGTTTTTGCGTTTCATCCTTGATTCCGTAGTGGGATTTTACTTATGAAGTATAATAGTGTGAATTTTTATCTGAACATTGTTCTTGTAAGCTTAATGAATTCTTATCCTCTCAGTTTCATGATTAATGATGCAGGCCATGTGACAGGCACTGAAAGGCAGAATGATGAAACGGTTGACGTTAATCTATATCCCCATGGTACCAATAAAACTATTCAGTCTTGCTTCTCCACAAGGCAAGTATCCTCTCAGTATCTCGGTGTAAGATTGGGTTTTAATAATTTTTTACTCTGATTAGTTTATAAAATTAAAGTACATTCTGTTGAATAATAGTGTATCTTAATTCACAGTTTATGTGTAAACCGAACTTAAAGTTTGAATATTTGTTATCTACTTTATTATATCTTCTGTGTTTTCAACTTTATTATTCAATACCAGGCTTACTAATGGGATTGCAATGCTGAAAGAGGTGTTTATAAAGGTGTTGCATTTTCAGATTGCGCTGATATATATATGATCTGGAGTCCCTACCACTAGTTTGATACTGCTCTTCTAGCCTAGCCACCTCCTTTTTTGCCTCCATTAAGTTCCTATGAACATTGTCAAAAATGTTCTTTATTCCAGCCCTTTAATGCAACTTTCAACCTCTTTAGCTTAAAAACCATATTTTTCATTCTATAGAAGTCAGAAGCATGGTTCCTATTTTCATACATTTGTTGGTTTATACTCCTTCCTGTTCATCCATATTTGTTGGAACCTAAATGGTTTGGGAGTTTGTTCACTAGAGTCTTGGATGGATAGTAGCAAAGTGTTATGGTCTGATGTGGTTCTGTTTAGAACTTGGATGGAGCTGTGGGGAAATAAGGAGTTCCATGCTAAATTACTTAACCCTCTATCTAATTTCTGAAGTAATAAGTGCATTCTGCCCTCATATTTGTCCAAGTGAACTGGTATCCCACAATATTAATCTCATTAAGGGCCAGGCTATCTATCAGATTGTAAGTCAGAAATGCTATGTACAAGTGGTTTGGTTCCACCCTTTCTCTCAGTTGTGGCAGTTACAGTGTTGAAGTCCCCCACATATATTGTGGGAGCCTGAGGTAAGGACAGTAAATCACTCCACAATTGCTTCCTTAACCTAGCAAGTACTTTAGCATAAACAAAAACAGCCTTCCATTTAATTGAAGAAAATGTTTCAGTTATAGCAGTTAGCACATATTGATCAGATTGAGAAATAATGTCTATTTTGAAGTTATTTTTCCATAAAATCCAAATTTCAGCATGCTCAGCAGGGTATGCATGATTGAAGTGAAGAACATGTTCTAGAGTAATGATAATGTCATTGTCATGCACAGGCTCTATTACACAGAGTATTGATATGTTATGTTTTACAATTAAGGTTTGCAGTCTATCAATTGATGTACCTAAACCTCTCAAATTCCATACTAACATATTACCTATGATTTTGTGACTGATCATTTAAACAGGATATTTGACTTTTTGTTTTGGCCTTAACAGCCTACTAACACTCTCATAAGCATTAGCCTTTTTATTTTTCTTCCTGAGATCATGATTCACTATATCTTTGGACAACATGCTATTTGAAATATGAAGATCTACTGTGATCACATGCATATCGGGTTCAGACTGTAAATCTAGCACTTCAGACTCAGTAATGGTAGACTGTAAATCTAACAATGCAGACTCTAGTGGCTCAGTTGTAACAGTCAACTGAATACTAGATTGTCCTTGATTATCAACACATTGGAAAATTTTAGAAGAGTACTTCCCCGTGTTACCTGGGGTCTTTTCCTTTTTGTTGATATTGATCTTCTCAATCCTTGTGATTTTTCCTGCAACTTCAGTAAGTGCATTACTTTCAGTTCCATCTTCTTCATATGAGCTGAGGTCTTCTAGTTCCTGCAAAACTGAGAAAGCATTTGAAGTCTGCAAGGGAGCTTGGTAAGGAATCATATCTAGCTGGGCATTTCCTTTCAATTTTTTGAGGTTATTTTAAAATTGTTAACATGGAGATCATCTAGTGAGTAAAAGGATACAGTAGCTGTGTTCCTGTGCCTCTCTGAGTGGTTGGACAAGAGCACCAATGTAGGGGTTTGCCCTTGCTTTTTATGAATGTTCTCTGGGTTGAAAACAACCATGTCATTTCCACTAGCAGCTTTAACCTCCTCTTCAGGAAAATATTTTTGGATCCCAAATATTTTCCTGAAGAGGTTAAACCAGATGGCTATGCCTCTGTAGCAGCTGTAGTGGGCTCTTTTCTCTTCCAAGATCTCTTCAGCTCAGGATGAATGTGGATGCAGTTAACCTCCTCATGCCTTATCTTCTTACAAGACTTGCAGTAGCTTGACAATTGGTGATACTCATCACACTCTTTATAATTGTCAATTCTGCCAATGGGAATTGAGGTGATCCTTTCATCTTTAAGGTCTAGCTAGCTCCACACACATTTTTATCACTGATGGCCTTGTAACCCAACTAGTGGCTGAGTCCATTTTGATGAACTTGCCTATCTGTGATGCTACACCCTGGATCAAGGATTGATTATAATAATAAATTGGTACATCTCTAACTGAAATCCATACCGAAACTATCGATGATTCCAAATCCGGGTTGAAGTCTTGAGTCCATTTCAGCACCTTCATCGTCGCTCCAACAATGGTCCAGTAGGGTTGTAGCCAGAATCGCTGATAATCCTCAGGGTCCTTAAACCGTATTAGTATGTGTCGATAATCCAGCAATCCCACTTGATACTGGGATTTGAAATCGATCTTCTTGAATGCAGCATGGATGTGTTCCAATGGAGGCTTTCCTCGACTGAACTTTCCTATCAGAGCTTTCTCATAGTGTGCCGCCAGAACATTGACTAAATCCGAGTCGTAGAAACAAGCTGGTCTGCCGTTAAGGCGGGTGATGGCGGGTTTGATTTCAGGATTGATGGAAGATCGGTGAAGAGTGGTGGGTTTTTGTTGGAGAGTGCTTGAAGGAAGGATTTTTCGGCGGTTGTTTCGCCGGGAGGCAGCGGCGTCGCCGCCATGAAAGAGACGTTTGTGACCGTTATCAGTAGGAAAATTAGTTGTTATTGGCAACGGAAACTGGAATATGCATAATTTTGGGGGCCCGTGGGTTTAAAACTTAGAGGAGAGAGGAAAAAATTAAGAGAGAGAAAGAGGAATGTTAGGAAAGCCTTGTTCTTCTGAGCTGAATCGAACTAATCAAAATTGATTGAAGTGAAAATTAATGTACCTAAAATATAATTCATATGACTAAAGTTACTTGAATTCCAATAAAATTATAAGTACATAATTTGATCTTTTGGTTTCCTAAAATGGATAAATTGAATTTACCTAATAATTTATATGAATATCTTTTGATTCGAAAAAAAGAAAATGCTGATTTTCTATAAATATCTATGAATATCGATGTGGGTAACTATCTATAAATATATATAGTTATTAAATGTAATTTTTTCAATATATTTTAACCATGTATAGCAGCCATTCAATACTATTTATAATTTTTCATGAATATGCTGAATAGTAAGTATACCAAATTTAATTTAATTTAATGGACCAAAATTACATAATTAACCAATTCAATTGAAATCAGGAAATAATGACGAAAACATGTCTAATTGAATCTTAATGATACATATAGAATCAAACAAAATAGTAAATTAACATAACTACAAATAATCTTAATAACTACTAAAAGAGGCCACTTTCTGCCACGTGGCGCTCTCACAATAATTCTCACAACAAAATTCCATCAACTTACCAAAAATAACTTTTAAAATACCTTACTTAATTAAACTTAATGAATATATTTAATATAGCACGTTTCTCCAAAGCGTCCAGATTCATCCTACTAATCTTCCACGGTACTCTTCCAAAGCAACCTAATTAAAACCTCTTTTCCCAATACTCTAAAATCTTTTTAGATTAATCTACAGCACTACCCTTTTCATATTCTCAGATCAGATTAAAAGCTATTGAAGGATGTGATGAAATAGGGGGAGGTGTAAAGGCTTGACATACGTGGTGGCGAGTGGCGATTTTGATGGTGGTGACCTTGCAGTTATTTTTGAGACTCAATTGGGAGAGCCTCTCGGTCCCTTCGCCGTCCTTGAGAACTTTACCTGAAGATATTAAGTTGATCGTCGCCGGAGATTTGCCAGAGCCTGATCGCTTGGTCGCCTGATCGTCTGATCGCCGGAGCCTGTTTGTCATTGATGTTGATCGCGGAGGAGACGTAGAAGCCAATGACAAGGACGGAGACGCGGTTCCTGTCAAGGTAGGCCTTCTGTGTTACTGTTATTCAATTGATCAAGAGATTTTCTAGAGTTTCCGATTGATTTTTTATGCGTGTTGCAGGTTACCTGGGCGATTGTGAAGTTCGGGGAAACTTACGAGCAGGTGGAGACACTGAAGCTGCAACAGCTGGTGGACATGGAAAAGCTGGTGGACCTGGAGAGGCCAACCTGCTAATTAATGGCCATGGCTTATTTAGATTGGTCATATGTCTCGGTTTCATCATCAAATTCGAAGATGAAGAGCTGGACTCAATCTGAGATTCTTGAAGTCAAGGAGATGTTCGATTCGTCTCATGCGAGTAGGAATGATGTGAGGAAGAAGCCGGTTAGTCGATGTCGTAGTTCTTATGTGAGTGTTTCATGTCTTTCTTACGTATTAAAAATAAAATCATTGTGTTTTTTTCCTTTCTATTGACTAAACAAATGAAAAACAAGCATTTGCAGGTTTCACCAGTGCATTCTTTGAGGCATGATAGCTCAGATGAGTACTCATCAATCTTGAATCATGGTTGAAGAGATGTGAAATGTACGAGGAAATTTACAAAAGGTGCTGAAACTGTGAACAATGTGGTGCCGAAGGTGATGTTCCCCGAGCAGAATTCACAGTGTTTATCTAGCTTAATTCATGATGTGAAAGGGGCAGAAACTCTTATTGCATGAACAAATCTTCCAGTAGCTTTAGTGAAGCTTGGCAAGGTATATATATATATATTGTGTTGAGAAAGTGATTCTGGCCAAAGAAGGATTTAGATGACCAGCAAGAGGTTAGAGAGATTTTGCTTCGACCAGCAATTCCGTTTTTTCCCCTTATGTTTTTCCCTTTCATCTTCACAAAAATCATCACCCTTGCAGTTGATACATTGTTTTTGTTTTGCTATTTTTTCTTCTTCATTCTATTTCCTTCCAGAATTTTAAAAACAAATCGTTTTTGATTGATGGCTTTGTAGAATAAGCTTGAGCATTTGATTCAAAATTGGGCATTTGTAGAATAAGCTTGAGCATTTGATTCAAAATTGGGCATTTGTAGAATAAACAAATCTATTGGTTCAAAAGTTTCCTCTTCAGTATTTTATATGAGGAGAATTAGTGCATAGAGTTTTAATTTTTACCATTCAGCATTCTGTTAAAGTTTGATCATTCTGTTAAAAGTTTGATCATTAAAGATCAAAATTAGTACATAGAGTTTTATGCCTTTTGCATCAAAGGTAAGTAATTTTTGTTTATGTGATAATTACTTTTGCTGCTGATTTTGCACTAGAAGCAATGATAATACCATCGTTTACTGGGTCTGTACGATTGTTATTGGTGGGTGTCAGGTGTGGGATGACACCCATTCAGCATTCAGCATTCTGTTAAAGGATGGTTTGAATTTTTTGCTTTGGTCTTTTGTTTCTTTTGAGGTAGTTTGAAAATGTTTTGGTCTTGCTTGATGTTTTTAGGTAGCCAGTTCAGTAACTAATTGATTTTACTTTTGTGTTCTTACTTTTGCAGGTTGCTATCAAGTGTTTTATGTATGGATTGATTGAGCCTACATGATCTTATGAAGAAATGAGCTGCAGGTAAATTATGTTGAAAATTTCTGATACCTCCTCTACATATTTCTGAAATATGCAACTTGAATATCTTTTCATACTTAGGGTATCTGAGTGAGTTTAACCCTAATAGACGAACCCTCAATGTCTAGAGAAAAAATAACATGAAGGAAAAGGTGGAAAGCTAATAACCAGGTTTGTCGAATTTAAACATGTATATTTTGCTGATGAAGTAGAACCTGAGTATGCTATATTTGCTGCTGAATTAAAAGTTTATCTTTGCTGTTAAAGTAGAGCTTGATTAGGTTGCCACTTTGCTGAATTTGATGTTCTCTTTTTGCTGCTGAAACTGATTCCTATTAGGGTAATTTTTATACTGAAAATGAAGCTGCTTTTGATGATGGCATGAAGCATGTTTTGATGTTGAAATTGAATTTGATATTCACTACTACTACACATTGAGGCTGATTTGTTGCTGAACAGTAACTAATTGGTTTTGCTTTTGTTTCTTACTTTTGCGGGTCGAAGAGAAAACGAGGATCATTGTGAGCGGGTATGACAAGTCCGCAATTGTCAGTTTGCTGCTTTTATCAGGAAGTGGAGGCCTCATGAGCCGTACAAGGGAAAGGGTATCAAATTTGCTGATGATGGATTATCAAAAGAATGGAAGGCAAGCTAAGGGAAGAAGAGATAGTTGTTGTTGTTGTTGCTACTTTCAGATTCTCTGAATTTGCTTTCTTGGAAAATCATGGTTTTATGTTGTTGTTTTATGGAACTGATTCCGACTTCATGTTCCCAGTAAATTTTGTAGTCTTTACATTCTCAAAAGCCAAACCTCATTCTCTTAATCCATGCTCTTTTGTAATAGTGGTACTACACTAAAACTAATTTAATTTAACTTATGTAACATTTAATAATGTATTTATTTTAAAAAATAATATAACTAAATAACTAGATTAATCTTTGTGTTTTTGAAATAAATTGAATTAAAATATATTAAATCAAATTCAATTGAATTAAACTATTCATCTACTATGCATAGTTATGTGTGTTTTCCGTGCAAAGGCACGGGGTTTATCTAGTAGAATAATAATTATGGTATGATTGAGAGAAAAATTCTAAATAAAAACAATTAAAACTAAGATTACAAAATTAAATGATTAATTAAATCCTAATTAAATGACTAATAATTAAAGGCTGGTTCTATATGCATGTCCAGTTTACTTCTGCAGGTCCAAATTAAATTTAAAATGACAATAATATCTCTCTTAAATATGTATTATAATTCATGTAAAAGTAATTTATGATTGTGATACGTGTTCAATCATTACACAGACGGGTTTATGCATTCACGGTTAGGGTTTTAGAAATATATTTGTAAAAATTAATAAACAAATGAAGGGTAATTATGATATTTTCCCAGTTTTATTGGACCTGCAGAAGTAAACTGGACCTGTATTTAGCAAACACCTAATTAAATTCTAATTAAATACCAAGAATTCTGATTAGGGTGTGATGACTGATAAGTAAGGGAGGATATCTAACATTGAAATTTATTTTTAGTAAATATAAATACTATTATTTATAGGAAAAATTCAATAAAATCTTTGCTCAAAACAAACAACTATCCTGAAGTGATTACTCTATTATCATTCCTCACTGCCATCATTCATATCAACCAAGCAGCCCCTCAAACCCTGAATTCTCCAGTAGATTGCTGAGTTGGAACGGTAAGAAAGAATGGTGGGAAAGGTGACGCCAATCTCGTCGCTGTTCTCAGCAGAGCAAACTCAGAGAGCATCGGAGCGGGTGCAGGAGAAGATCATCGACCTCCGCCACCATATTGACGTGCTCAAAGGATTCACCTCCGACAACTCAAAACTCATTAACATGGTTAATACACTCCCCAATCAACTTCAACACCAGATCATGGTACTCTTCTCTCCTCAAACTGATTATTATACTCAGCAAACCCACATAATTGATCATTATAATTTTGCAGGTGCCCTTTGGGAACGCCGCATTCTTTCCCGGCCGCTTGATTCACACCAACGAATTTACGGTATATGTTTTATGACTACTTTTTAAACTTGCCCTAGTTCAGAAAAAAATGGGATAATGTAGCAGCATGCCTTCAGGTTCTTCTTGGAGACGAGTATTACGCCGAGAGAACCTCCAAACAAACCACAGATATTTTGATGCGAAGACATAAGGTTCTGGAGTCTCAAATCGAATCTGCAATGACTGAAATTCAGGATCTTAAGGCAGAAGCTTCTTTTTTCGATGCTACTGGTGTTGAGGCCAAGGTATGTTTGTCAAGCCCTACATTTATGCTTTTGATTTGGGAACTCAAAAAATGACCCTCTTATTCAGCTTTAGATATCATGGCAGTTAGGATTGTTTATTTTGCTTGACACCTACTAGCTGAGGTTTGTAGATTTTCAGAAAGGCTTATCAGTTTTTCTGTTTGTTTCCGTTTGTTTGTGTATGAATTAATTAAGTTCCATGTCATGTGCTTTTGTTGAATGTGTACGTCTCTTTTTCTTAATAATTTCTTGGCTTATCACTTTTGGATTCAATGCTATTTGGTCATGGTTCATGTGTGGAGTATAAATATAGCACAAACTTTGAACAAGGTCATAGGTTTTTCAAGCATGTTGAACCCACATAATTGTGGAAGGTTGTACATTACAAGCCAATAGTGTTACTTTGAAATAAATTTCAGAAATGGCACCAAGAACATCTCAAAACTGATGAATATCTCTTTTCACCATTATTTCCTTGGTAGTGATATGTTTCAGTTGAAACTTTAGCTTACATGCTATTTAGAATGTTATAGTTTCTGTAAGATGATATTTCAATCAATTTCAATTCAACTAAAGATGATATTAATCAAGCCTGATCCTTGAAGGATATCAAAAGACACCCCTTTTTATTAAAGATTCACATCTCATTCTCGCATTAGTTTCTCATAAGCATAAAGGCAGGTTTGTTTGGACTGTATGGTGTGTTCATTCTGAGTCTGTTTCTTGTTTTCTCTGGGTGACTTTTTTTGTAATATACAACATTGTATTTGAAGATAAATGGAAATTGTGAGAATAATACTTAATTATATATATAAGGATTAAAGCAAACAAAATCTTTGGTTTTTTTTTTTTGTTTATCATATAGTGCTATACATATTATATCTCTGCTTTCAGCTCTTGCTTTTCCATGCTTCTTATGTGGATGTTAAGAGAACTGTACCTCAAAGATTATTATTTAGACCCAATGTTTCAAATTTATATCAACAGAGTGGTCTTGTTCAAATAGTTGAAGACTATACAGAAGATAGACCAAATCATGAAGCATTTAGCAAAGGCAGGTGTTTTCTTTACCTTGTTCTTTTACTTGATGTTGACTAAATACTGCATGGAGCTTAGGAATGAATCCTTTTGTTTGTTTGAAATTTCTTTCAGATGGGCGTAATGTGTATATTCTACAATCACCCCGCCGCCCCCCCCCCCCCCCCCCCCCCCCCCCCCAAATTCTGTATAACCCACAGAGAACGGATTGGTCGGTTGCTGTTTGTCTTATGCAATACTAGCTAATATAGTCTTGTTCTGTACACGTGCTTTGGCACTATGCTGATAGATATTTATTTTTGCCTTGCTTTGTAAATATTGAAACTGGTTGTTGCCATTGCTGACCTGACCCATTAAACTTGCAGCTGAGTTGCCTAGTTCATATGAGGTTGAGCACGGAAATTCTGGTATTGAAGACGATAGAATTGAACGCATGTTTGCAAAGCTGGAAGCAGAAGAAGCTGCTGCACTGGAAGCAGAAGAAGCTGCTGGTGATGAAAGTATAGAGAGAGACGATGATTTTGATGATCATTCAAATGAATTCTCCACGGGGAAAGCAGTCAGACATGTGAAGGTAATAATAGACTTTTTTTTTTTTTCTTCTGTTTTTTTTGATAAAATGATTTGTCTGGCCCAATCAACTGTCAATCAAAAGTAATTTTTATTTATATTTTTTTGACACCCGACGTCAAAATCTGATTGTATGGTGCTGTGAATATAATATCCAGTATCCAGTAAGGTGTAAAATATAATAAATAGATCCTTTTCTGTGACAAGCAAGTTTTTGCGAGTAAACTCTAATTGGATGGAGGGAGCATAATCACATTTGAACTTTGCAAGTCAAGAAATATGCACATATGCACGAACATAAACTGATTCTCTCGTTCTCATTTTTATTTCTTGTTAAAAAAATGCTTCAAGGTGTTTATGAACCATTTCATTAATTTGTATGAACTGTTAAATGCAGGCTAACAGTTTGAGGCAGCCACTCCTGGTCCAAGGTGAGCCTTGAATTAATTTTGCTTCAAGCTCTTCCATGAGACTATTGTTTCTTAATTTTTGAAAAGCCTAGTCACGGGACCTATGTGGCTTATTTTATTTTCTAAGAGGGTAGAAATGCATCTTAGCCGTAAATAAAAAGATGACATTGTTCCACAGTTCGACTGACTTACAAGTAGAGTGAGCATTAATCTGACATCTGACCTTCCACAGAGTCCCCGGACTTAAAAATTTCGATTAAGTATCAAGGATCGAATGCAGATATATGTGGAAAATATCCACTAAATATTATTTAAAACTTTGGATATGTAAACACCATCTTTCTATATTCTACTCTAGCTTTGAAATTTTGTTCTTTTGTATTGAGAGGTGCTCGGTTGGTTTGGTGTTTTTATTTGTTATCCGTGTTGATAGCATGCGATACTTGTTCTGTAATATTACTTGTGCAAATCCAGAATGGCTTCTGAGATGGCGGCATAGATTGGTTGTTTTTGTTTATGAAGACTCTTTTGCACACTATGACGTTTAATTTTAGATATCTTATAATTTTCTCTGATTCTTTTCATCAAGATGTAACTTCACAAACTGAAGCTGGATCTCTAGCACTCAGTAAATTCAACACAAGCAAGAATGTCTTGGAGTTTCCTGAAAGTAAAAGAAGTGTTCAGGATCCAGCGGCAAAACAAGAGGTATGGTCATGTCATTTTCACTATTTTCTTGCCGATGTTGTGATCATTTCTGGTAGTTGTCACTATCATTGAAGCAAGAATTGACAGAACTGTTTTATTGCGCTGCCAGCTTCCTAAAAGACAGCAAAATCTACAGGTTCCAGCTGTGGCAAAACATGAGTTAAATGAGATTTGATTAAAGTTCATATTGCTCGTCAGTTTTTCGTTCATGTTTGCTATTTCTCTTGAATGCCTTAGTTGAAAGCTATTTAAGCCTGAGTTACTTTGTTGGGTTGAAGTTACAAGACATACATTGTTTGTCATGTGTTGATCACAGAAAGTTATTATTAGGGTCATAATATCAGAGAAGTGTAATAGTGCAATGTGATCTAGCCTACCTGCTTAAAAAGTAATGCTGTTGACCTACATTCTTCATTGCAGGTTTCTGGCCCCCCACTGCTACCTAACACAAGTGGTAGCAAGGCATGTCCCTTTCCCTTAGTTTCAATTCAATTCCCAGATGGTTTCCGTTTTTTTATCTCTTGTTTTGGTGAAACATTGATTTTGTTTGTTTGTTGACTTTAACCTTCTCTTTCATTCAGGCTTGTATTGGTTCAATAGTAGAGCACTCTAACAACCTTGATACCAAACAACGAGAAGATACTGTTGCAGCTAGCTCCAGGCCACTTTCAAGGTTTAGGATGAACATGAAATAACTTATCAATTAGCGATGAAACCATATCCCAGTGGTCAGCATATTGGAAAGGTTACGTCTCTGCACTGAGGGGCAAAAAATGATGGTGATGCCGTGATGGTAAAAGACAATAATGCAGAGCTGTTTTGTGCTGTTGGTTTAGCTACTCGTTATATACTCAGCTAGTTGCCCTATGTTAAACTCAGCAGCAACATTTCTAAACTGTCTTCAAAAGCTCGCCTCAGTCAACTGAGTAGTAGTATCTCGAACTCGTAAACAAGTAGCACATATTTTGTCATTACAATTCACATATGGAAAGAACAAGACTTGCAAAGAATTATGCCACCACCTTGTAATTACTGACCTATACGCAGTCTGTATTTTGCTTATTTGCAGTCCGTATTTTTTTAAAATAATCATATATACAATGATTCTAATATATAACTGAATTGCAAGTGTATCCAATAGAAGTAGTATATATGATGCATATGTCTAATATACATAATTATTGACCATATCATATATATTGAAATCGTATTTTTATTTTGGGCTGCAAAATAAGCAAAATACGAACTGCATCTAGCATGTCCCTGTAATTATTACTTGCCTAAAATGCTCATATATCCCTGAGTTCTAACATATGTGTACTCATGTAACCATGAATTTTGAGAAAGTGCTTGTGTATCCCTTAACTGAAGTTTGACTTCTTAATTCATATTCCTATAACGTCATAAAGTACTTTTTGATGAATGTTTCTAATATTCGAATAACAATATAATATTCAACTCGAGTTTTCTTTTTTTTTTGATATTTTAGTGTTTTGAATGAAGAACGCAACTTCAGTCAAATGGTAACTCACCGGGTATATGAGCACATAGGCAAGTACTCAAGGATACGTAATCATTTTAGTCTTGGTACTTTTTACCACTTCTCTCACTCTACTCGTGTACAATTCCAAGCAAAAGGTGGATTATAGTTTCCCACGGTTTAGAATGGGCATTGCTATCGGTATTTCATTCTTTAAAATACAGAATGAATTTATGAAAATATTCGCAATCATTATGTTCATGAGAAAACTTAACAATATACACGTCAAGGTATATCACTTCTATTTTTATAATATAAGGGGTCAGGTATGTAACTGCTTCTTGAAAAGCTCCAGATCCCCAATACTGTATTTCCAATAATTTAAAAAGGGCAAGGGGGGTGTTTGGTAAACAGTCTTTTGGGCTCAAATTAGCTGATTTGACCAAAAAGAACTGATTTGACCGTCAAACAGCTCTTCTTAGTATTTGGTGAATGGGTTTTAAAAAGTGTTTTTTGGATTTAATAGGCTAATTATCAAAAGGTTAAAAAAAGTAGTTTTTTTCAAATCCCCCTAATTTGTTTGTAATTCGCCTCTAATACATTGGATTTCGATCGGCTTATTGAAAGGTATGCTTATTTGATCGGATTGCATCTTATTAATTGATCGATTCCCTGTTTTAACTGTTTTTTTACTGATCAATGAACAGTTATGGTTATGAAGAACAAGCAAGCCGCCGAAACTGCCGGATCTAACAATGACGTTGATCCGCCTGCATCTACATTGGCCGAATCTACAGATCCGAATGCTGATGACGGTTCGCTCTCTGTTCCTCACTTTCAGGCGTTTTTTGATGTTTGTTGTTGTTGAACATGCTTGTATAATGTGTTAGAATAGCATCAATAGTTGATACATTGCAGATATAACATGGAACTTTCATTGTTGTGCTTATATGCGTTTCATATTCTTTCAATAAAATATTTTCACATTCCCTGTGTTTTATGATGAAATATTTGACATGTAACATGAAACATTTGATACGTCTCATAAATCATGAAAATTTTCATCGTTGTGCTTATATGCGTTTCATATTCTTTTATGATGACAGATTGAGATGTAATATGAATTATTTGACTTATATCATAAAATTTTTTAAATTTATGTTTATATGCGTTTTATTGTCTTATTTGATTAAACATTGGACATGTAACTTGAAACATTTGATATATATCATAAATAATTTTGTATGGTGCTTTTTGGACATGTAGAATTTTTAACCTCAAAGATTGGGTTTCAATATGAGAATAATAGCTTTGTAGTTAAACTGAAAAAATTTGGTTTAAATTCCTTTGCTGTGTAGGTGCCAAAAAAGGTGTCAACCCGAAGAAAGATGATGTGAAGAAAGGTGAAAGTCAACATGCACCTAACGCCCAAGCTAACAAAGTTGCGAAGAAAACTGCTGCAAAGAAAGGTGAAAGTCAACCTGAAACTAATGCGGAGAAAGGTCAGAGTCACCCTGCAACTTTTTATACATGGGATGTTATTATTACAGCAAAAATGTTTATATATTTTTAAATGTGTTTGAGAACTTGTGATTCAATTTGTTCTGCAGGTGTTGAGGCTAAGAGAAAGAGAGGTCGTAATCAGAAGGACACATCCGTTCTAAATCAAGGTTCACTTTCTCCCTTAACTGTTTTGATTTCATCTTTGCAACTGCTTTTAATATGAGCGTCTTTCCTTTCATTTTATAGATGAAGATGTTGGGGAATCAGCTCTGATTGCATTGGTTGAAGGCATTTTTCAAGGTTTGTATATCAAACATTTTAATAAGAAACATTGCATGTTTAACATTAAACTTTGATCCCACTGGATTTAATATGGAATCATATAATTTTTAATGTGTTAGCATCACAATTTTAAGATGAAATTACTAGTATATTGCATATATAACTTGATTTTTTGCTGGATATTAGAAGCTGACCCTCCCCACAAATCAAGAAGGTTGAATAACGAATAACTTAAAATTCAGCATGATAACAAGGGAAGCATGTACTTTTGAAACTGGACAGCCTCATTGTGATGATGTTTTCACTGAAATTCCTATGGGACAACGTAGGGGTTATAAGACCGCTACGAGGAAGAAAATTATAGTGCCTAAGTCTATTGAAGGGGAAACTAGTAATCTCAAGAGGAAAGCTGTTGCTAAAATGGAGAAGAGTAGAACAAAGAAAGTTACTCTGAAAGTTAAGGTTGGGAACGTAGACAATCAGCAGACTTTGCATGCAGACTCGCAACCTCTTGAAGAGAGTGACGAGGACGATGAAGATTTGCTGCCTCCTGAGTTGGGCCAGAATGCTTAGCCATCACTGATTCCAGTTCCTGGTGTAAAGCTGGATGAGCAGGCAGAGGATGGAGCTGTTGTTGTGAAGAAAAAGCTAGAGAAATAGGAAAGCAACACATTTTGTGGAGTTTGTGGACAAAGCTGGTGATCTGTAAGTTCTGGTGATCCTTTTTATATCATTTTTCTTTTATTTTGAAACATTCGATTTTTGTTCTTAAACATTTTCCCATTCTTGTAATTTTGTTCTTAAATTACAAGGCATATGTTTTAGTTTATACCTTATGTATTTTAAAATTAACTAGGTTCCACTTTTAAATTATTAGTTCACTGTTTTAATCAGCAACATTTTCCAGCAATATACGGATATGAATTTAAACTAATTTACTGTTCATGTATTTGTAGGGTTTCTAAGGGTTTGACAGCGTCAAGTCATCCTGGTCTTCTTATTGATCTTGCCAATCAATTGGAAGATGCTCAGAAGGCTGCTGTTGAAGAAATTGGGTTTGGCTCGCTGTTGAAATTAGATTTAAGTCATTTTCCTCTTGGGGTGATTTCATTTGGTGAAGAATTTCAAGCCAGACTTTGCTGTTCAGAGTGTTGGCAGTAAGGAGGATTACCTTCTTACTGATGATCATGTGTTTGATGTTTTTGCACTGTCAATTGGTGGCAAGACAGTTCCATAGTTTAAATAACGTCAGAAAGTACTTTTTGTCCTGTATGCTGTCAAAAGAGGGTGAGGCAGTTCGAGCTAAATGGAAGAATAAGTTCATGAATGAACTTACTGGCTATGATGGAATTTCTCTAAGTGTTGTTCTGAAGAAGATGATCAGCTTGAGAGATGGTGGTGATGAGTTTAAACAACTGTTTGTCATGTATACAGTACGTACATTCATCTCTCCAACAAAGAGCCTTAATATGGAAATGACAATTCTCCCAACTGTTGAGTATGTGTCTGAGATTGGTAAGTTGAATTGGTGTCGCTTTCTGTTGAAGAAGCTCATTGCTAGTGTGAGAAGGTATAAAGAAACCGCTTATGAGGCTGTCAGTGGATGTGTCATGTTTTTGTTGGCTGAGTATTTGCAGCATATTCCCTATCAAGGCAGGAAGGAGCCGCTTGAATTACCACTTTCTCTGTATTGGACTGAAGCTAAAGTGAAGACCAAATGTGCACGGCTCAAGAAGTCTAATTATGAGAGTCTTGTGATTAAATCAGGGATATAAACCCTGACTAACAATGGAAAGGTGCTTGGTAAAGGTCTTGCTGCTAGAGTTCCGGCTGCAGAAAAAGATGCGGGGCAACTAAACAACGAGAAACTCGCCAGTGACATAAATGTTGGTGGTACTGTGACTGATGCAGAAATACTACAACTTAGACTTAAGGGAATTGTTTTTGTATTTCATCTTTGTTTATATATCTCTTTTCTATGCATCTCCTGGATACTAACTTAAGCATTTCTTTGTAGCCTCCATAAGAAGCACTGGAATTTTCAAGAAGAGATATGTCCCTTGCTGTTGTCAAGTTTCATGAGCACTACACGAAGTTCCAAAGTGAAATTGGCGCTGCTTCAAATATTGCTTCTCATGATGATGATTCAACCTTTGCAACTATTGAAGGTTCCCAGAGCATTCAGGATTTCACGAATGGTGTGATAATCAAGTTCGAGAGTTCCAGAAAAACTTCCAGAAGAAAGTAGCAGATTCACGGCCAAGTTTCAATTTTTTTTCTTCTAAAAATGATGGTCTCTTTTACACACCAACCAACCCTAGCAGCACCAAGCATTAACTTGTTTAATAATAATGACAGCCTTTTTGGTGTTATCTCTAGTTTCAAACATTTGGTTTATCTTTAGTTTCAAAGATTTGGTGTACAGGATCTTGACATGATGAATATAAATGTGTTGCACATTTTAATCAAGATTTTTAGTGTTTGTTTTGTTGTTTCATCAACTGATTTTCATGTGCTTTAAGAGTTGAATATTTAACTTACAAAGTCCCATTTTTATGTTGAAAGGTGTTCTTTTATTTTGACAGTTTATGTGTCAACTTAACAATATTGTGTTTTTAACCTACAAGTTTATGTTCTCAAATTAAAAGGTACATATAACTTTTATTTTAATAAATAAGTTCAAAGTATCAAAAGATTCAAAGGTCGCCTAAATAGTGTGAAAGATCACCAGTGTAAGTTAAAACAACAAATCCTGAGAGAGAAAGATTATGAAAGATTGTGTATTTAAGTTACAAATTTCACTTTTTGACTTAAAAGGTTGTTTAGAAACCATTGGAAATTTTCAAGTATAATGTGACAAATGCCTACTTTAGTTTATGTGAAAGTCGCACACACAGCTTGCAAGCTTTTGTAACAACTGCTACTCCAAACAAATATTAAATATTGTACGTGTAACTAAACACATCAATAGTTTAAGTAAAAAGATCATGTTTGTAACCATTCAATCAAAATATCATAGTAACTAAAATTTCCCTCACATTGCATGTTTCTCCTAATGCTTACAAAATCTATAATTCAAGACCAGCTATGCATAAGCACCAATCTCAAAACAACTGTGCCTTTTGTGTTACTGTGCCAATCTCATTCTTCGACTTTCCAGACTTCTCCAAACATGATTTGTGTCTTTTTCCCTTCCTTCTTTTAGTTGTTGCAAGCAATGGATCAAGCAGGCAGGCGGGTTCTTCTGTTATTGCACTAGTCGATTCAGACACCGCACTACTCGTTCCAGTGAGCATAAGCGGTGTTCCACCAAAACTTTGGTAGGTAACATTGACAACACAACACTTGTTGAGCTTTGAAATGCGTCCTCTAGCAGCTTTCTTGCTTCCAGGCTGCCCTTACTCTTTGTAATCAATTGAAAGAAACTCTGAAACATGTTTTAATGCCAAACGATTGACTCCTGCCTTGCTGTTGGAGTTGAATATTTGGAAATGAACCTACCCCACACACTTTTCTTCGCGTTCTTTGTCCATCTAGCAGCGATGTATTTCTTCGGTATCCTGCCAATGGAATGAAGATGTAGAACCCTAATGCAATGGAAACACAACATCTTGGTCTCTCAAAACCTTTGCAAGAACAAGCGACTTCAACGGAATCCTGAAGTATAATAACATCACAAATTCCTTTCGTGGCTCACAACTACGACTCTCACGCAGCACTTCATAGTACTTTATGTAACCACCGTCATCAGTCTGATACACAACAGTAGCTATTGCTACATTAAACTCACTTTTGAAGTCTTCAAATGCCTTCAATGTTTACACTTAAAATTAAGATAACAGGTAGCATACACAGCTTGGAAGATCCCATATGTAAGATAAAACATCACATATAAACCAAGACACTTAAAAGCAGTACCTTTTTTTATAGCTGCCGCCATTGCTGCATCCTTGTCACTTATTGGCACTCTTCCTCCCATTGATTTGATAAAGGTCAAAATAACCCACTCGAAAGTCTCTGCCGTTTCGTCAAGTATGAACACACATCCGAACATGTCGTTTTTACTATGGTTGTTACACCCTACTATGGGGGCACAAATCTATTCGTACCTGCAAAAACACAAGTAAAAACATCAACAATTCAGCACAAACAGATTACATTTTAACTTAAAATGATTGCATATGTATAAACTTGTTTGTTTTGAATGTTGTGTCCAATACTACCGCATCTCCATACATCATGTAATCCTCTTTCATCATACCATCTCTCCAAAACAGAGCTTCCAAGCGGTTTCCAATACCTATCTTAATCCTTAAGAAGATGTCGTGATCTTCTTCACCCCCTTGTTGTAACATGTCAAGCACTGTTTGTGCATTACCAGCTTCAATCTTCTTCAACCTGAGTCTATTCACATAATTAATGTGATCTCTAGGTAAATACCTTACTTGTGTTTCTCCTCCAAATTCGTGAGCAATGTACTTGTACCCTTGTGTAGGCTTCAAACCAGCAACCTCCATGCTTTCAATCATCTGTCCCGTTGGAGATACGGCCACTCTTTTCTTGTGAAAGGATGATTGTGTCCCATAATATGCCGCACAACTTGATACCTCTTGTCAACCAATTTCACACGAATCTGTGCTCTACATCCTGTCCTTTTTGTAAGATACACTTTCCTCCTCATTCTCTTGGATCATGTTGTTTTGTTAATCACTGCAACTGTTGTTGGTGTGCCTAGTTTTGCTCGGCTTTCTCCTTCATAGAAGCTTGCATAATATTTTCTACTACTACACCATCCACCACTCTGTGTGTGTGTTTTTTGTAACAAAATCCTAGCGCATTAGCATGCTTCTTGCACAGCATCTCCAGTTCAACAAGTGAGTCTCTTTCGAGTCCTTCTAAGCGTTCTTCATCCACAATTCCTGCAATTTCTCACCAAATAACAAAACATCATATTCCTATGTTAAAACACCCGTACACTATGTTAAAAGATTGTGATTATAGATTGCAAAAAAATGTAACATATTACAGTCTAAAACACAGCTTAAAAGATTATGGTTATACACTAAAATATTACAGTTCATCCACACAGTTTAAAATAATGTTGTTATACAATCAACTCTTTTAGTTTAAAACATTGGACATATAGAATAAAACAATTATGACTTATCAGTTTTAAAAACCTACTTATATCAGAACATCAACTAACTAGGTTTATGTAAAATTCATTGCATATGTGTTAACTATTCGGAGTTATAAACTAAAATATCACTCATGTTAGTGTTACATACATTCAATCACTCAAGTATTTGCAGGGTTTGCTGCAATATCAATCAAGTCTTCAAGATGAAATGTTTGGGGTTATAAATTGTACCTTCAAATGGTTGCAATCGACCTTCTTCTTTATCAAGCATCTCTTCAAGCATCTCTTCAACCGGTTTCTCAATCAATTCTGTTTCAACAAGGTCCATCTCTTTCTCACCTACAACTTGCAATTTTACATTTCGTGAATGCTTTAAGTTCGAAGAAAGATGAAACTTACAACAATGATCGATGAGACTTGCCGGATTTTGATCGCTACTCATCATATCTTCGATCCGATCAGAAGATTTAGGGGAAAATAATTTCACAATCGCCGGAGCGACCAGGGAAAGATTTGGGGAAAAATATGGTGTTTTCCATGTAGTCACGTGCATCGCGCGCTGCTGGTTCTACAATTTACGCGTGCTGCCCCAATAGTTTCTAATATTCCTATTTCAACCCCGTAGCTCTTATTCTCTAAGAAAGTAGGATTTTCAAGAGATTTTCTCTTTTTTTCATACAACCATCAACATAAAACAAGAGAAAGATTTGAAGAAATCTCTAAAACAAACTTATAATGTATGGTTTTAAAATAATTTCATGAAAATGTGGATACATAATAATTTAATTTAATTTATTATAATTCTTATCATGTTTTGTTTATCCCATACTCACACCCTAATAAGAATACAAGTTTTCGTAGTGTATTTAATTAGAGTTCAATTAGTGGGTAATTTTGTAATTTTAGTTTTAATTGTATTTATTTGGAAATTTTCTCCCAATCATACCATAGTTTTATTCCTTTACTATTTTTAGTTACAACCTCTGTCCCACCTGAATCTGCACACATTTTGGTCAACTTTTTCAGAACATGTTTGAGCACTGATAACTATATTTACATATATTAACAACGTTTAAAAATTCAAAACTTCAAAAATAGAGTGCATTATGAATCCAACAATATCTTGCATGATAATAGTATTACTAATGTACTTATTGAAATTTATGGTCAAACATGGTCCGAAACATTTTTGAAAAAAGAGGAGATTCGGCTGGGACGGAGGGAGTATGTTGTTTGATTTCATATGTATCATTCAGATTCAATTAGACTCATTTTCATAATTATTTTCTAATTTACAATTGATTTCAGTTGATTTGGTTAATTATGTAATTTTGGTCTATTCAATTAAATTGAATTTGGTATATTTACTATTCAGCATATTCATAGAAAATTATACATAGTTAAGATACTTTATACATGATTAAAATATATTAAAGAAAATTTTAAAATTACTAATTACAAGGTTGTAAGTTGTAACTCTAATTACAAGGTTAAAGAACTGGCTGTTTTATTAGACCCTAGCATAAAGAAACCAAATCCAACACTACTTCTGCATCATTAACAGCTGCAGAAAGTCCTCCGAGGTTACATAATAATACAAGTCTTTTTTTTTAACACTTACTATTACCTATATACATACTAGCTTTGTTGGACCGCACGTTGTGCGGTATATTTTGAGCATTTTTAAAAGATTTTAATTTGGCATAAGGTGTAAATTAAAACCTATGTATGAACTTGATAATAAATTTAATTGGACCGAATTTTTATCATGCATACAGTTAATTTAGTTGAATTTATTTTAGTATATTTTAGTTCAAAAAAACTCATTTATTATTACAAAATCAAGCAAAACGTTTAATATAATTCACGATTCCTACAAGGATATTAATATTTGAAAATCTACTTGTGCGATGTTATTGAAACACTTGTAAATATTAAATTAAATATTGAATTAGATAATGTTAGTACACGAGTAAATATAATTGATCAACTATTTTTCTCTATCTTTATATAACGTGGAAGCTAACCTAGTGAAATATAAGCTTAATTAACATAACAAAGTTGTACCACACAGTGACCACCTAACCGTGTAAAATAATAGCATGTAATGCATAACTAATAAGTTTGATTTTATCATAGAAAATTAATAAATTTATGAGAGATTTTAATTAAATGAGTATCTGTTTTCTCCGGTAATGAAGCACCGTGGAATTCTTTATGAATTGTTAAATTTCCTGCAAAATTTCAGAAAAATAAATTATCAAAATAGAAAACACCAGTCTATCAAAAAAGTTTATAAACATTTAAGAAACCTGTACTCAGGCCAATAGTTGTATTAAGGGCTCTCCATCCAAAAAAATATGAATAGAGAAGAGCATAACTTAATTCATATACAATATAGTTAGAGAGGAAGAAATAAATTTTAAGTGCCTGCTCATCCCTAATCACACATTCATTAGAGTAATTTAGCTCGTAAAACTACTAATTTTTTCTAAAAAATACTAATAACACAAAACATAACCTACAATCTATATTCAAATAGAAAAGACCCTTAAAATACTGTTACGATCATTTTCACAGTCTTCTAAACACAAAAGTTTCAGAAAATAAAAAATTGCACACGATGAGTTAGTTTACCTGCTATAATAACATATAAGCTCGGTCAAATTTCATCAGTACAAAGCGAAACAGACAAAGCGCTCAATTTCTACGCTGTCAACAAAAAGCTCTGGAGCAGCATGTCTGTATGATAGAAAAATATGAACAACTTTGATTCATTCATAATAACTCAAAACCAGATCAGTCTTCACCTTGTTAATTAGCATGATGGACCAACATTACCACGCTAATTTCGATCATCATTCTAACATGTTTGATCTAATACGCCATGCATACCGAATATTACGGCGGTGTCATTATTCTGTATTGATACCGAATATTTTCCATGCATATTCCAAACATCGTACATTCATGTTTTCCTTTTGCAGACATGTTAATTAGTATGATGGACTGAAATTAGCATGTAAATTAGTATTTTATATGTGGAATGAGTTGTATTTATAAAAATAGAAGGCGGAAACTAGTGTATCAACGATGAAGAATGAAAAGGGTGAAAATGCATAAGATAAAAAGGAAAGAGAAAAAAATATTCATAAGATTAAAAAAAGGAAAAAATGGCAACACATAAATATGTACAACTATGTAGGAAAGTGTTCGGGAAAGAAATGCATGTACGTAGGGAAAGAAAATAATAACAAGATGGGAGAAAAACGAAAACACAAATATTGAAAAAATAAAAATTGATTTTTATAATATATTAATATCATAATTATATTATATTGTAATTGATATCAAACACATTTTCAATATTAAAGATACCAAAAAGGAATATACGAATAATAGCAAATTTAAAGAAATAAAAAAGAAATATATAAAAATTGTAGGCGCCGGAATATGGTGAATTTGTGGTGGTTGTGTGGTGGATTTAGTCAAAACGACGTAGTTTCATCCTTTTTAATGCTTTTTATTAATTTATTTATTGACCGGAGCAATAACTCTTCTAGTTCCCTTTAGGATAAATAGCCTAGGGTTTGTGTTGAATGAACTCGCCAGAACAAAACTAAATTTGCATGAATACCATGTCGTGGCATGAAAAGAAGTGACGCAGACCAGACCGAAGGTTGTAACATTATGGAAAAATATATAATGTTTGATACGGAAGAGGGATTAGGAACCATGCATGTTTTATACTGAAGTTTTCTATTTGCAGTACTATCTTCAGTATCCAGAATTAGAGGACCATGCATGTTTGATACTGAAATTTTCTATCTGTGACGTTTCTATTTTAGGTGGAGTTCTCTTGATTGTTTGTGTGATTTTGGTCGGCTTATTTGCTCTTCATCACATTGGCACTCACATGGTTGCCTTTCCATTTGCGCCGGTTGTTGTTCTTTGTTGGGATCAATATTTTCCATTGGAATATATAACATAATCCACTGGAAATCAACATAAACCAACGCGCGGTGAATCAAACGAACTTCATATTTGCCTTTCTTCACTTTACATCATTAAATTCTTCAAAGCAACTGGGAAAGAGGGATGGCTTTCCCTAGGATGAGTTCTATTGGCCATAGCTGGTATGGTACACGATATAGCATGCTCATCTTTATGATTCGAATTCTGCTGGCTGTGTTTTTGAAAATTTGTTAATTTTATGCCTAAAATTTGAATACGTGTATCTACATGTTATCTTTTTACTAGGTATATATTAAAAAGCAGAAAGTGGCGGCATAAATATAAATTAAAAAAAACACCGTCCTCGAAACCGGCCCGGAATTATCATTCTAATACATAAAACGACTATGATTATTGCATTTCCCGCCGCCCCGCCGCCTACCAATTACCATATTTTCAATTAAGGTTTCCCCGCCGCCTACCATATTTTCCATATAACTAAAACGCATGTACTCCATAACATGCATTGTTTATCTTTATATTTTCTGTAATATCAAGTTCGCTGTAGTTTCCATATAAAACGCATTGTTTATTCGATTACCAAATCAAAAATCAAATCAAATCAAATCAAATCAAACATACTCCATTAATTGACTATTTCCTAAATAAAAAAACTTGCTCTAAAATTTCCTATATACATATAAATTGGTTAGGGTTTTCACCGATCAAACCTCGCATATTTGAGAATAACACGAATCAACTCTCTGAGAATAGAAAGAGCCATGTGGAAAGTTTTGACGTCGACCGATCGAATTTAGTAGGATCAGATTTCTGATTATGTTTTACTATACCTGTGTAATTGGTGCCACCAGGCCAGGATCGGAAGATTTGTCCGGATGAAGATGTGTAGATCAAGGAGATTTATGGGGATGCTACTTGAATCTCATCTCAATTATATGATCCACGGGTTCAAGAATTTAAAAGCTAATCCATAGTATTCTGAACTGTTGATCTAGGGTTTGAAGATTGAATGATTTCATGGACTTATTGAATGAGTATTTCATTAGATTGCTTGATTTTGATAGTAATGAGAAAGTGAGATAGAATTCCACCTCTTGCAAACAAACAGAAAACGGAATATCATAAAGGGAGGCACCCTAATTAGGATTTTGTTAGCAAATCCTCCGGCAACATTGCCCAAATGTTGTCTTCCATTTGAATATCAAACAAATATATAGGGTTTTGTTGGTTACTGTTTTGTTTTAATTCTGATCTCCAGGTTATTTGTAATTTTTATTTTATTCTATTTTATCTATGTTGCTACATATTAATGATTAGGTTTTGTTTGTTTGTAGGATATAACTCTTCAATGTTACAATTAATTCTAATCTCCATTCTTTTTAGAAAAAAAATAATTCTAATCTCCATCCTTTTGGTTTTTTGCAAAGAACATTATTTAGATTGCAGCAAAATTAATGTTAAAGAGAGGTTGTGAAATTAATGTTGATCTGTCATTATCCTTATATTTTCATCGTCACCTTTTATAATATTTTAAATTTGTATTATAAAAATAATTAAATTTAAACAATTAATCAAATTACGTAAATGAAGAAGCAAAAAAATTCTAAAATAAATCTTTTAATTCATAATTAATGAAGGTTAAAAAAATGTTAGAGTTTTCAAAAAAAAAAATATTTAATAAAGATTTGCAGTATAATTAATCAAACTTTTTATTTTAATTTATAATTTTAAACGGAAGATTTGGAGCAACGCTAAGACGACGGTTCAGAGAAGGAAGCTACTGTGGTCAGTGTGGTGTCCTCTCCCCTTAAAAAATAGCGCTAATAAACAAGTTATACTAATATTGATTACACAAATCCATCTGTAACTTTAAACAATATTATTACTTAATTAAGTTTAGTATCTCTACATTTAATTTTTTTTTAAAAAAATTTAAGCCACCAATGGTGGGGGAAGTATTATTAGGCCTCCCAAGCCTTTGCCATAAATGGCGAAAAAATAGAGAGCAGCTTAAAGAAGGTGCCAAGATTACAGGAGGAGATCCTAAAGCACCTAAGTGCTTCCAAAAATAGGTTAATACCTATGATATGTTAACCTAGGACTGAAAAATACCATGAAACTTGTTAGAGAATTGTTAAACAAAACTCAAGGCAGCACCATAGTATTAAACAGTGAGGTCTATTGTGAATATGAACATAATACAAGAGTTAAAAAACTAAGTAGTCCTGTGATGACTTGGTGAGCAGCTTCTGCATTAAATCCTTATGGAGGACAGTCCTGACTTGTCCAACAGACAGATGGCTTTGATGTGAGGAGGGAGTGTGTCCCAGCTGAAAACTGAAGATGTCTTCTGATCTGGAGCCATTTTGGAGAGAGCATCAGCTAACTGATTGCCCTGTCTGAGGGTGTGAAATATTGGAACTTTGATCAACTGGTGCAGAGAGTCAGCTAGCTGGAAAAGTTTCCAATGGGCAGTGATGGGATTTAGTATCATTGAGATTCCATTCAGGGAGTCTGATTCAATACAGATGTAGTTGTGGCCATAAAATGCTCAAAAATGGTAACCAGCTCTGATTGCCTTAATTTCTGCTTCCAGTGGAGATGAGGCAGCTGTAAAAGTGGTACCAGCTGCTATGAAGTTTCCTTCTGAATCTCTGATCACAAAACCAATGCCACAAAGATGCTCTTTGAAAGCAGCATCCACATTCATTTTAAAACAAGATACAGGTCTGGACCATGAGACTAACTTAGGTCTTGGTCTAGGAGGTTTTATAGTGTGAGGAATGTGTGCCTGTGTGGCCAGCTGAAGATCAAATGGTTGTGATATACTGACAGTGTGTGAAGCCAAAGAGAGGTGTAGGAGGTGTTTGATTTCTCTAATAATAAGGGATCTGCAAGGTTTAATTTCTTCAAAGATAAACCTATTTCTTGCTTTCCAGAGACACCAAACTATTATAGTACATAACATTCTTATCAGTTTAGCTTGAAAACTTGATAAGCCTGTATATGTAAGATAATAGAATAGTCTATCCCATATAGAGTGTAAAACCAAAGTAAAGCAGAACCTCATCAAAAGGTAAAAGGCAATTATACAGTCTCCAGCAAAAGAAATGAATCTTTTTTGGTACCTTTATGCTCCATAATTTTGCCAGAGAGGGAGAGGGTGGTCTGTATGGTTGGAAATATGGTATGCACTCTTAAATGAAAAAGAGCCATTAGATGAGGGTTTCCACACCAATCTGTCTTCTCTGTGAGGGTAAGTAACTGCAGTTGATAGTTTCTGAAAAATGGCACTGGAGACAGCTCCCTGGAGTTCAGGTAAGTACATTGGCCTGTTGTTGGTGAAATCAGCCACTGAGCAAGTAATGGAGATAGATGTGAGGCTGGGTAAGAAATGGTCTTCAAGTGGCCCTTCTCCAGTCCAGTTGGACTTCCAGAAGTTACAGAGACCTTTGCCATGAATGACAAGACTGTTATTCTCTCCTATAGGCTTTACCTGGCAAATTCTTTTCCAAGTTTGGGAATTTCTAGAGGATTTAGGCAGAGAATGTATAAAATGTGTCCAAAGGGCTGTGGCATTTTGGTATTTCCACCATAATTTAAGTGAGCAATCTTGGACTATATGAGGGATGTACCTGAAACCAAGACCATTTTGATTAACAGGATAACATAATTTCCTCCATTTCCTCCATTTTTTGTTTGCCTTTACAGGTGTTGATCCCCATAAAAAGGTAGCAAACATTTTTTTTCCAGTGTTTCAACAATGTGAACTGTTGGTGCCATCACAGTGAACACATTCTGAGTATTGGCATACAAAACTGACTGGAGTAAAGTAATTTTTCCCCCAGTAGAAAGCCACTTAAATCTCCAGTAACTTAATTTTTTGCTTATTTGTTCAATCAAAGGGTTAAAAAATGCATTGAACAGTTTCCCTTGATATATTTGACAGCCAAGGTATTTGAAAGGAAAAGTACCTTCCTTCATACCTAAAATATCACTAATCATATTTTCCTTTGCTAAAGAGGCATGATTACTTATGTAAAAATCACTTTTGTCAAAAATTTATTCTTTGACCAGTGACTTTTTCAAAAGTTGCCAAAAAAGCTTTAAGATTGATAAATGTAGTCTTATTGACTGAGATAAACAAGGAATGTATCATCAGCATAAGACAAATGTGAAACTGGCATTACATTTCTGGGTAAGTTATAATAGCTCAGTTTCCCTGTCATGAAAATGTGTGCCAAAGTCCTTCAAAAAGATTCTGTAAATACATTAAACAGTAAGGGGGATAAAGGATCCCCTTGTTTAATGCCTCTTGAAGATTGGAAAAATCCAACTGGTTTCCCATTAATAAGCACAGAGAACCATGCCTGAGCAAGATTGTTCATTATGCAAGTTACCAGATTTTTGTGGAAACCAAATTTCAGCAGAATCATTTTGAGGAAGGGCCAACTAACTCTATCAAAAGTTTTCCTTAAGTCTAACTAAAAAATACAGTTAGGCTCTCTTGCTTTTTTATTTATGTGTCTGACCAGCTCTTGTAGGTAGAGGACATTATCAGAAATGTCTCTCCCTTTCAAGAATGTTGTCTGATTTGGAGAGATGATCTCAATTAGAGGATTCATTCTCAACATTATCACCTTTGTGCATATCTTGTTAATGACATTGGACAGACTTATAGGTCTGTAGTCATCAAAAGATATTGGTGTATCTTTTTTTGGTATTAATGTAATCCAAGTGGCTGCAATACCCCTAGGTATAGCAGATCCACTGAGAAAATCATTCACTGCCTCAATTAAATCATTGGATATGATATCCCAGGATTTAATGAAAAAACAAGCAGAAAAACCATCTGGCACTGGTGTGCTGTTTTTGTTTAGTGAAAATACCACTGTCTTAACTTCATCTAAATCCACTTGTCTGAGCAGAACTGAGTTCTGATCACTAGACATACAAGAAGGAACTTTTGACAGGAAATGTGAGGCAAAGTGTAGATCTGCATGTGACTGCTCACTGGAAAGGAGTGATGAGTAGTAATTGATGGTCTCATTTTCAATTTCAGTCTCATCATCCAACAAGATCCCTGCAGTGTTCCTAATCTTGGAGATGCACAGTTTGGATCTCTTTTCCTTAAGTGAATTATGGGAAAATTTGGAATTTACATCCCCTTCCTTGATCCACTTTAACTGTGTCTTATACTTCCAGAAGTGATTCTGTTCCTTAAGTGCTTTTTTTGAGAAGGGCTTTTTTGAGTTTGAGAGTAATTAGTTTTGAATCACATTGATTATGATCATATCTAATTTCCTGTACTCTCAGTTGTTCCTCTGCCACCTCAACATTTTTGTGTACATTTCCAAAAACCTCCTTATTCCATATTTTAAGACCTTTTTTCAATCCTTGCAGCTTCAGAAAAAATCTGAGCATGCCACATTCTGGTAGAGGTTCATTCCAGTTAGATTGAACAAAAGGATGGAATTCAGTTCTCTTGTACCATGTACTAATGAATCTAAAAGACTTGGGAACAGAAGGCACCTGTGTGTCTATTTGAAAATAAAGTGGTGAGTGGTCTGAATTTTCCCTATTGAGGACCAAGACTGAGAAATTTGGATACTTTGCATGCCAAGAGTGACTGCACAGTGCCCTATCCAACCTTTCTAAAGTAGGCCTGAGTCTTTTATTGGTCCAGGTGAAATCATTCCCCACTGTGTGTACATGTATCAAATCCATTCTATCAATAAATTTCTGGAAGTCTCTCATACTTCCCAGTTTGGGACTCTACATTTAAATTTAAAATAGGTATTAGATACTTTAGAAAAGATTACCTCTGAATATTACCTAATTAAGTAAATTACACGATAAACTGATTTCAAGTGATTCTAAAACAATAATACCTAAATTAGTTTTTTTTACGATTCAATCCAATAAAACATACCATAATTCAAACTATGAATAAAAACATTAAACTATGAATTGCCATAAAAATATTGCTATCTTTTCGCTTTCTTAGCATAACTCGCATTAAACGTTTATGGCAACTTTTTATTTTATAAAAAATTTGAATGACCATTAAAACATTCCTATTTTTTCCTATTCCATAACTTGCAAAAAGAATTTATGGCAACTTTTTATAACATTAATAATAGGTAACTGATAGATGCAGTCCAACATCACTTTCACAGTCCGTATTTGTATATAAAGTTTCTGATACACTCTCATTTATGGGAACCGCACATTTACTTTTAAATAAATACTCAAGGTATTAATGACACTTCATGAATAAATACGGACTGCATAAGTAAATATTGGATTGCATATAACAATACCCTAATAATATGAATTATCACAAACAATGACAATTTTTATGAAATATTTAATTTACTATTTTACCATAATTATTTGAATATTACTGATCACAAAAACTAAAGCATAAAGATCTGATTGTTATATAAATGGAATAAAATATTGCAATTAATTATCATTTCTTCTTAATTGTCGATTATATCACGTTATATATTCTCAACTAAGCTGTGTAATATAAACTGACAAAATCATCTTCTTTCTTGAAATGAAAAATTAGAAAATATAATGGTAGGAAAGGTAATTCATACGTTTTTGTAAAAAATTTCTTTTGAGGGTCATTTAATTATTCAACATGAAATAATTTAATTTTATTTATTAATTTTCTATACTTATAAATAAATGTTTATCATCAACCCAATTACTTTTATTCTAATACACTATTATATTTTAAAAATAAGTTTCAAAATAAAATTAAAACATTTAAAAAGGAAATAGTTAGTTGTTTTATAGCTTTGATGATGTTGCACCTATTGCTATTTATTTGAGGTGTTAGGTGTAAAATTTGTATATCAAATGTACTCAGTGTTACTTTTAATGCAAACTTATTTGAATATAAGACGTGCTTTTTTTAACTTATTATAAAAAAAAATTTAGTTCAGTTTACTCCAATTCAAATTTACTACAAGATATATCACACAACGATATTTGGTCGATCTTTTTGATAATTTATCTTTTTTTAACTTTTAGAACCTCAATATTTGAAACTATCTATTGAACAACTCCACTTAACCACTCAGCAGATTCTTCATTACATAAGAAAGGTATGGTCATAATTTTATAGTGTTAAAAATACAATACAACTTTTTATTCAATATGTTTATGAAATCTCTCTATTAAATGATTGTTTAATTGTTCAAGATTGCAGATAAAGGGAGCAAAAAGTAATCTAGCCAAATTTAAAATTATATCTAGAACCAACAATTGTGTCCGCTGCAATGCAAAACTATTCAAAGGAGAACAACCCAATTTCCGTTGTGGAGAAGGTGAAAGTAAAATAGAATCGAAACCAATGCTTGAAAAGTCGTGTTCTTTATTGGTTGGAACTACACCTCAAAGTGATCAATTCAGGAGGAACATCAGAACCTACAACAAATATTTCGCATTCACAACATTCATAACAGATAAGTATGATAAAAAGTTAACGGCATGCATTAATGGCATATACACATTTTAAGTACCATGTAATATGTATCATTATTTGAACCCTCTAATAAACCTCCGAAGGTGGATCCGTCTGGTATTCAATTTTATTTTAATGATACCAACTAAAAAGCAATGGAAGGAAGGATTGGTTGCATGGATAAGTTTAAAAAACCATTTTGAAGTAGATACTTTGAAATTGTTAATAGAGGTGTTCCAAAGCAATCCTTATGCAAAAGTAATTAGGATGTTAAAGATCATTGACACTCTAGAACCAAAAGTATCATTCTGAATGATGATCTAGATATCGACTAGAGAAGGTACATTAATCTTCCAACTGTTTCTCAGGTTGCGGCCATTTATGTACAAGGCGACAAATTTATCCTGAAAATTCAGTGCGAGTAAGAGTAAACAAATATGGACAAAAAAACACGCATACACTACAGATACTCAAATATAAGAAAATATTGAAGTCGACTCTCTTAAGTAAACGAGAAGCCAAAAATAGGGAAGTGAAGGCATCATTTCTACAACACAAACATTTATTCACTTTATATAATTTATTATTTACAATACTATTTGTAGCGAATTGTTACTTTATATTACAAACTCATTATTATTATAATTATTTCAAAAGTACATCATAAAATCGCGCAACGCGCGGTCCAGTTAGCCTAGTTATATGAGTCACTTATCATTATAGGTTTAGGGTTTTAGGATTTAGTACCACTTAGAATTCTAGTGTTGTCTTTTTATTAATAAATGTCAATTAATTTGTCTAAGTACTGTGACTATATAGGCAAACTCGACCCCGACAAATGTAAGAGTCTGACAAATCTTGATGAATACTGTATAATTTGATTGCAGGAGATTAGGAATTTTTTAAAAAATATTTTTTTTGTTGATATTAGGGGTGTGTTTGGTTCGCAAAATTTTTGAGAGTCTGAATTTTGTGGGATTTTGAGAGTTTGGATTTTTGTTTGGGATTTTGAGAGTCTGGTTTTGTGAAATCCTTATTTGGTTGGGTTGGATTTTGTGAGTATGAAACAAAATTTTTGATTGATTTTTAGAATTTTGCAAGTCTGGATTTTGGGAAACTTGGTGAACCAAACAAGATTTTACAAAATTAGATTTGGATAGTTCAAGTTTTACAAAAACTTGCCCAACCAAATACATCCTAAGAGTCTGACAAATCTTGATGAATGAATACTGTATATTTGATTGCAGGAGATTAGGAATTTTTAAAAAAATATTTTTTGTGTGGAGATTAGGAATTTAACACAAATTATACCATACACCTGGGGTATGTATCCCCAGGTGCATTCTAATATTCAAATATGTGCATTTTAATGTGAATAATTGTGCATTGTAAATCTTTTAACTTATAATTTCTATAAATAGTATGTGTAGATTGTTATCAATGAAATGCATAATTATTAAGGTAAAACACACAGTAAAGGTGGGTGTACGTACACCCGTGATATGGTATAAGAATTGGAAATTTAATTTGGTTGAACTTTTGCTTTTGTCCTTGAATGGTGCCACGTTCCTCGGTATTGGTTCAAGCCATCATGAAATGTGTTGGTGTTATTTGAGAGCATCCGTTATGGGAGAATTTTGGAGGCTTTTTAGATTGGAATCTGGAAAGAAGGGGGATTTTGCTCCACTATTGGATGATTCAAAAAAATTCTACAGTAAATCACGGGTGTAATTCTGGCGAGAGGTTACGGACCCGTAATCTAACAAAAGTCACGCAACCTCCATTTTCAGGCCCTCCGTGTATTACATGGCCATGAACTTTTGTTTTTGTTTTGTTTACACACAATTCATTTATACCATTTTAATTAATTCCAAATATGCTTGCTTGCATAATTTTTCCTTTCATTCTAATTACACGATTCAAGTAGGCTCATTTCCACTTTTCATTTTATAATATGGAAATTTTTATTTTTATATACAATAATAATTTGTATTTCATTTACATAGAAATAATTCGTAGAAACATTCCATTCCCTAGTTTGAATAGATAGACACTAAATTTTATTTTCCATAGAAACTAATTTGAACATAATATTATACATAAATGATACCTAATTTATTAATTTCATAGATATATAAATGCATGTGACTAATGTACTATTATATAATATAAAACAAAAAACGTACTATCTTTACTGAACTGAACATAATTGTTTTCATTAATTCAATTTATTATTCACATAATTTTAAATGTTATATATATATATATCATTTTAAAATTTTATTTTAGTATTGTGTTGATTATATATTGATACAATGATAAGGATAATGTAAAAGAAAAAAATTGATTAGTTGGATGAGAGAGAAATTGAAGTGGGACATGTATTAAATGATGTGGATATTATGTGAGAGTTTTTATAATAGTGGGAATGAAATTTTTGTTGGGTTTTGAAGGAATTTTTTGGGGAAAAAGTTGGGGAAAGAGTTTCCCCATAACAGATGCTCTGAGGAGAAAGGTGGAGATTGAGATTCTACTCAAATTAGGTTCTCCATACGGCACGTGAAGAGTGGCTGATGATAACACAGTGCCATCATCGGCGTATAGGAAGTTTTATACTCCATGAATAGTTGTTTTCGGCAGTGAATCTGTGTGCCAATTTTGGTTGATATATAACTTATAAGAGGTAGAAAAGAAAGGAGAGAATAGGCGGTTATGGAGAGAGAGTGATATTAATCCTATGCTTGAAAATTATAATTGGATTTTTTTGAATAATATTTATGCAATTCGATGCTGATTAAAAAAGAAGATGGAATGTATAGTAAGATTATACTGTTAATATTGATAATCTTTCTTTTTTTCGAAAACTTTAATTTTTTTGAGTTGGTCTTTTGAGTGACGGTCACTATATAGTGACGAAGGACTATATTGGAATATGGAAGGAAGTAGGTCCTTATTTGCAATTTTGACAAAAATGCACTATTCACTCACGCGCACTGTTCACTAAGTCTAAAAAACAAGCATTTTAGTATAAAAATAGACGTTAGCAAACATATCCACACAGTCTAAAAAACAAACATTTTATTCTAAAAAACAACCCGTTAAGCGTGAAATACAAGCATGTTCTAAAAAACAAGCATTCAAGGGTGAAATTCAAGCTTGCTCTATAAAACCATCTTTGTTTGCTTCAAGATACATGAACTCTAAAAAGCAACCTGTTAACTGTGAAATGCAAGCATTTTCTAAAAAATAACATGTTAAGTGTGAAATGCAAGCATGTTCTAAAAAACAACCTTTTTGGTCTGAAAAACAAGCATTCAGGTGTGAAATTCAAGAATGCTGAATGTAATTTTCAGAAAAACCCCCGTCCCAAACTTCTTTGCATATAAACCTCGTCACTATATAGTGACCGTCACTTCCAAGACTAATTATAATTTTTTTGAAAAATGTAATAAATCTATATTTCTCTTCCAAAAATAATATAAAATTCTAAACTTTTTGTAATAGTCCTTTGTTGATAGGTTTTGACGTTTTGTATGGGATAAGTCAATTTAATAAAGGGTTTAGCAGTTTTATTTACAACACTAAGTGTTTACAATTTTATAACTACAAATATTAATTTTTCTTTAGATAAGAGTATTAAAAAAATATGAAATTATGAGTTTATTTTCACTAAGTTTAAAAATACGGATATACATACGAAACTATTTAAGAATATAAAGAGGAGTATCTCTTCTCATATTTCTTTTAATAGGTTAAATCAAAAGATATACAAAAGCAATTTTAATTCATGACCACTAATTCATGAGTTTATATTTACCATATATATATGTATATATTCTTGTTTGAAATTGGTTTCCACATATATTTTATCTAATTTTTTATAAATGGAAAAATTCATACACTTAACAAATTCCTTTTCTCTTTATATATCCATAAATATTTTTCATATAACCCAGATTTTTATATAACCCAATTTTTTTTATTTCCAGCTTTTGAACACTATGCAAAATCAAGAGAAACCACCAACAGATATAGGTATTAAAATTACACAAATATGTATATTTATTCTATCTCTTTTTCATTTATTCTATCATTGAATATTGTGCATTATTGTTAATTTAATTTATGTTTCATTATTGAAGGTCTACCGCTATTAAACGATCGATGTGTTTTACTGAAGGAAATTTTCTCAAACATTTACTTTGAATTGAAATGCATCAAAACAACCGCGCAACACGCGGTCCAATTAACATAGTTTAGATGTAATTTGAATATACATTAAATCAAATTAGTTCAAATACCATGTAAGTAAAATAAAATCAAAAATTAGTTGAATAAATTACTATATTATTTAGAAAATTAGTTCAATTTCGTTCTAAGAGCGTTTTAACAGTAAGCCACACTCTCTTATAGTTTAGGATGACACGCCATAATTTCAAACAAGTGGCTTTTCAAGGTAATGTTTAAATTAGTGATAAACTAACTTAAACATTGGCTATTATGATCCCATATATACACAACATTTAGCAAACTCTATAGAATTAGTGATATGAGACCCACAAAAATTATGTAAAACAACCTTCCTTGAGAAGGCTAATGACATGGCAAAAAACAGTGGTAAGATTGGGGGTGTTTAAGCTAGTTGCCTATTATAACAAGAGATGGCAGGAAAGTAATTGTGAACAAGAGATGGCAATGCAAATTTGAACCTACTGCTCGTCCCAATTTAACCCAAAACAAACTGAACCAACCCATTCGACCTAACCCACCTTATTTGAGCTAACCCATACTTAAGAAGCTTTTCCAAGGCTGATGCATTGGCAAGATATCTACTAGCTACTACTCACACAGCCCAGCTACACTATTTACAGCAAAAGCAGCAAGATTCAGAAAACCATCACTGGTTCAACAACTAACCGGTAACTTACATTTTCTCCTCTTACAGTCCTGAAGCAACTTTTCCCGTTCGTGAGAAGTTGCTGAAAGTAACCACTTGCTAAACTCTAACTCCCCCATGCCCATGGCCTGAGCTAGAGCGCTATATTGGCCCTTCTTCCTCATCTTGGATGAACCAGCATTTCCTACTGCATCTGTTTTCCTCTTGATAACACCCGACACATGTGCATTATCTTCAATGTGCAAGTTCAGTTGTTTCCATCCTTTGGCCTCAGGTCTAAGGTTAACAATATCTTCATTCCGATGGATGTAGACAATACCTGAAAGGAACATGCAATTTCAAGTTCTTGGACAACTCAATTCATACTTTTCAATACAGTTACCAACTGAGCACAAGTTACTAACTCAAATGTCCTAGTTCTAGTAATAATTATTAATAAATACAAAAAAATATTGCCAAAGACAGTCATAGAAGTGGCAAAAATTAATTAAACAACGCTCACCCATGTCTTCAAATCCCGCTTTGGTAGTCTTTATGCTCCCGTCTGTTGATGTACTGCAGTTAGGTGCCATTTCTGATGGTTCAACAGCTTCTGTGCACTGAAGGGAACACATCCCAGTCTCAGATGCGTCCTGCTTTGCACTATCAATCACCTCCTTTTCATGCATTTCAAAAATCTCACTAGTGAAAAGCTTATCAGATAGGTCATGGAAGAGATTGCAGATCCCAAATAGTTCTCCTTGAAGATGCTTGCAATCCTGAAAAGAAAAGTGGAAGCAACCTTACTTTGTGCAATGTAATAGTAAGAAAGCCTTACCTTAAATGTGAAAGTTAGCTTTCTTACCTGTACACCTTCAAAATATCTGTTTTCCATCTTTCCTGAAACAGCAATATTTGCCAGTTGTTGCTTGTAGATCTGGCGGGAATATACAAGTTCCTCCAGAGAACCAGCAGCAAGAAGGCGGAAAACAACTACATGCCTCTTCTGGCCGAAACGAAATGATCTGTCTTGTGCTTGTAAATCCTGAGCTGGATTCCAGTTTGGATCAAAGATCACCACCCGATTTGCACTAACAAGATTGAGTCCAAGGCCACCAGCACGAGTCGAAATAAGAAACACCTGTGAGTGTATGCTTAATTACAGAGAGTAGAGGATCCCAGTTTATAGAGCATTAACAATTTAGGACTAACCTGTTTGCTTGGACTAGAGTTGAAGTCATCTACAAGGGACTGGCGCAATCCAGTTGGAGTAGAACCATCAAGTCTCGAGAAGCAACAACCTTTGCGTATCAGGAACTTTTCAAGTATGTCCAACATTCTATCCAATAGAATTGGAAGCAGAAGTCACTATAGAGATGGTTGGTTAGGAAAAATCTCAAGTGCAACACTTAGAGTGCTAATATCAAATATTGCTTTACACTTAAAGTGCAATTGTATTCTCTAAATGATCAAGTCAAGAACAGTCAAGTCTTGAGAAATGTGCTAACATGATCAACTTTTAAGGAAATTTCAAGAAAATAGATCCTTTAGTTCCAACCATAACCGTCATTACCTTTTAATCTCCGGAGTTAAAATGGAGTATATATTTTAAAAGTTAGTCAGGTTACAATGACTTGAACTTGATTTTAAACATCTAGGCAGAAGCAAAGGATGCGACCAAATCAAGAAGCAAGCATGAATGCTAGTGAAAAATAAGGTCATATAAGCATGAAAACATGAGTATATGAACATTATACCTAACTGAGTAACTAAAAAGAAGAACCTTGTCGCCTTGGAAAAGCCAGGTGGACATTAATTTTTCCAGAGCCCTCATCTTTCCACAATGTTCTGCATCACTCAGGCCCATGAAATTCTGAGTATTTCCTTCCACCATATCAGTGTCTGTACCAAATACAGCTTTAGCAAACTTAGCATCTTTTCTTTGCTTATCAAGATCGTCCCTTGGATTTGGTTTGATGAGCTCTAGATGATTACTTACCTGTCAATTGTAGAATGTAAGGTAACAATATAAGTAAGAATACAACATACGAATAAGAAAGAAAGAAAAAATTAAATACAGAAATTCAATCGGTAAGCAGGAACCAAAACTTCTGGATTCATCGAAACAAAATTGTATATAGATTGCTCTTTAGCAAACTTACGAGCTTTGTTTCATGAAATAGCATTTTGTCTTTTCTTGCATTCAGAGAATCATGCTTAATCGGAACAAATTGTCAAATGTTTCACTTATTGGCTGAAACTCCAAGCTTCTAAAACAAAATCAGTAAATCAAGCTCTGACCCAGTGACAGAAAGTTAGTGTTTCTGCAGGCATCTCTCGATTATAGGGTACCCGAAGTGGATTTCATGTCTACGGGAAGAAAATTACACCCCATGAATTTTTATTTACTGCTAAATCTCCAATATAACCCTATTGATTTGGAGGAGTTCTACACCTACTAAAGAGAACACTATAGGGCTCATTTTTAATAGAAGGATAAAGTGATGACCATATGAAAATGCTTTTCCTAAAACTTCTTGGCAGTCACATGTTTCCCTTTTTACTTCACTGGTTTCTTCATGATCGAGATTGAAGCTTTGTTGAAGTAAAACGAGGAAAGATTTAAAACTTAACAATTACAATTATGAACCAACTAATTCTGCAATGAAACCCTTCTCACCATATTCATTAAATTCAGTCAAATGCATCACAGCATTCCACATCCCCCCATTTTATAACACAGACTCACATTTGACCCGGTAAAAAAACGCAACATTTTTTGCTGGTTGAATATGTGCAAATTATAAACCAAGTCTTTACCTGTTGGAGCTTGACAAGACAAGGGAGAACAAGGCAGAAAGGGCATGAATCGCAACCATCTGGATTATCTCTATGAAGGTACGGCCAAATGGCTCCATCTGGAACCAACCTTCTGCAGCACTCTGCTTGTTTGAGAGGGCTACCACAACAACATGGAAGGTCCTTATTTATAAGGCATTGAATGTCAGGTAACTGTAACATCCTTTGGTAAACCCGTTTCTGCAAATCACTCATGGCACAGAAAACAACATTATCTTCTTTACCCCTCATAAGATGGCCAATAGTTTCCTCCTTGGTCCTCCTCAATAAATATTTACGCAGTACAGAAACCAAGTGCTGTTTTCTCTCATCAGCAACTTTGATAAATCTTTCTGGAGCATTTGACCTTTGGCCTTGTTTAAGAGGTTCATCATAAAACTCTCGGAAATGTTCACGTGTCCCCAAACAACCAGGGGAAACCCAGTCAAACAGGTTAAATAATTCCATAATCTTGTTCTGCATTACAGTTCCTGTTAAACCAAATCGTTTCAGAGTCTTTATCTCTAAGCACGCCTGATAAAGTTTGGACTTTTCATTCTTAAGCTTGTGTGCTTCGTCAACAATCATAATCTCCCACTGGACATCCGACAATATAGCTCCATGAATTCTATAGGTGTCGAAACTAGTTATCAGTATCTCAACTCCACGAGCTTTTAATTTGTCAATTACCAAATCACGATTAGACCCATGATATATAGCTACATAAAATGTTGCCCACTTAGAAAATTCATCCTCCCAATTTTGAATAACAGAGGAAGGGCAAACTATTAGAACAGGCTTTTCAGGTGGCTTTCTCGTTATTGATGTTATGTCACTATCATCTTCAACCTTTCTGTACACGGCAGCCAGAAAAGCAATAGTCTGGATTGTCTTTCCCAATCCCCTGATGTACAAAAATATTACAAGAAAGGTGCAAGAAAAGTTATTTGGCATCAACCAGCACAAAATCTAGGATCTGCTAAAAAGCATGACCTGCAGAACTACCTTGAAAAAATAAAGTTACTCACATGTCATCCCCTAGTATGCCTCCATGGTTGTTTTTGTACAATTCATACAAAAACTTAACACCAGTCCTTTGATGTTCCAGAAGTCTGCAATTTATACATGCTGGGACCTGTACAATAAAGGAATTCGTTACATTTTAGTAATCAGTATAAGAAGACTAAATTCTGAAATGAGTAGCCCTATGACTGGATAGCAAAGAAGAATATTGGACGATCCATGGCCTGGTGATGCAAGAGGCTCACGCATGTTATATATATGGGATCCAGGAAAACGATCTTATAGGCAAACTGTTGCACCAACTAATATATAACATAATGTTTCACAACAAGAACTAGATGCTATATTTTTATTTAATCACCAAAAAAGAAATAGTTAAGAACCCGAAGTGAGTGTTTGAGAGCACTTAAACCAATTGAGCCATACAGTCTTTCATCAACTCCCATATACAATCTCGTGAAGTTAATATTTCAACACTCACAATTCTCAAACAACTCAAACTTGAAATGGGCTCGCTTACAACTTTTCAAACAAAAAGCAGAAAGGAATAGATAAAATCATAACCACCTGAACAGCGGAAACATCCTCAGGCGAAGACAGAAGCAGCGGTTCATATGAGCCTGCTTGATCAAACTCCAATCGTGGTTTAATGGTTCTTCCCAACTCTCCGTCGTCGTCATCATCATCATCATCATCATCATTGACTGCAGGGCTAAAAACGGTCTCGTTTCTGGGAGATCTGAAGTGAAATTGAGGTACAGAAACAGGCTGATCTTGCAGGCGCAGTAGCTGTTGAGAAAGAGAGGATCTTGGGGGTTTTCTACGATTAATACAATTTTGGGAGTTTAATTCATTTGGGCTTGCATGATCAAGCTCCAATCTTGGTCTAACGGCTCTTTCCAACTCCTCATCGTCATGATCGACTGCAGGGCTAAAAAGGATATCTTTTTTCGGACATTTGTCGTGAAATTGAGATACAGAAACTGGGTGGTCTTGCAGGCGCAGTAGCTGGTGAGAAAGAGAGGATTTTGGGGGTTTTCTACGAGTTTGCGAAATTGATGATGGAGTCTCGCAGGGCCTGAGAGCCTCCTTGAAAGCGCTCAAAGACATTGCAAATGGTTTTCAGGAAAACCATCAAAATAAATTCACATATTTGGTAAAAACTATAGAGATGAAGGCTGAAAACAACCTCTCTTTTTTCTTATTTTTCTGCAATATTCAAGTCCCAAAGGCAAATCCAAATCAAAATAGGAACTTGCCTCTCCCAATAGTAGTGTAAGAGCATTTTCCATGGTTAGTTTTTGGACTTGTTAGACCTAGGGATGATCATGGGGCGGGTTTGGGTCTAATTTAGTTATATACGGCCCCGATCCGTAAAAGAAATGTCGGATCCAAATCCGACCCATATCCACAGGGTCTAAAATTTCAAAATCCGTATCCATATCCGCAGGGTCTTACGGGTCTAAGGGTCTTAAACGGGTCATGAATGAGTCTAATAAGAAATCGACAAATTCTTTAAATAGATGTTTGAGATTTTCAAAGTGAATACAAATATGCCCAATTTTTTTTATTTTAATTACCATAAGCACAATGTCAGCAAATATATGAATTATAAATCCACAATACACATCAAAATGCATCAATTTATTAAGATCGAAATTGTAATTTAGTACAAGAATGTAGTAGGTGCAACAAAAAACGATATCTTCTATGGTGTAAGAGGTTAACTGGCCAAAACGCAGAAGAATAGAGGGCAAGGAAGTATGAAAATAGAGTTTGTGCGATAAGGTGTTTAAGAATAGGGTTTGAGAATAATAAAATATTTTTGCCTTTTTCTATATTGTATCGGTTTCAGGAATTTGGAATAATAAATATTATTATTAGAGAAAAGATAATTTGTATTAGAAATTAAATATTATATTTATCGCATAGTAATAATATATTATAATAGATCAATGGGTCTGGATATGGATATGGATATGGATCAGGGTTTGGATCTTAATACCATCTATCCGTATCCATACTTGTTTATTAAAACTTAGATCCAAACCCGACCCATATCCGATGGGTCTAAAAAATTTGGATCCAAACCCGACCCACAGGGTCTAAATCCGCAAGATCTGGGGCGGGTCCGAAACACGTGATCATCCCTAGTTAGACCAAGTCCAACAGTTTCTCCATTCACATTAATAAGTACTGAGAAATAGGCATTGCTAAGATTTTTCATAATGCATAAGACTGTGCTACCATTAAAACCAAACTGTAACAACACTTTATTTAAGTAACCCCAATTTACCCTATCAAAAGCCTTTTTTAGATCAAGTTTCAAAATAAGGTTAGGGCTTCTTCCTTTTCTGTCCAGGAATCTGACAATTTCTTTAAGATAAATGACATTATCAGCAATGTCTTTATTTTGAAGAAAAGCAGATTGAGTGGGAGAGATTATTTTTGGCATCAGGGGCTTGATTCTTTCCATTAGCAGTTTTGAAAAAATCTTATTGATGAAATTTGAAAGGCTAATTGGCCTAAAATCATCAAATGTTGACACCACTTCTTTTTTAGGGATAAGTGCAATCCAGGTGGCTGTAATGCCCACTGGAATGTTAGCTCCACTCATAAAGTGATGGACAACACTTAAGAGATCAAGCTTAATAATACCCCAGGCTTTGACAAAGAATTTAGATGAGAAGCCATCTGGCCCTGGGCTACTGTTTTTATTCATACCAAAAACAATGGCTTTCAGCTCATCAAGTGTTACTGGTTTGGTTAGCTGAGCATTGTCAGTATCAGTAATCACCTTAGGTATCTGGCTAAGGAAATAATGATAAAACTCTCCTTGACTGTTCATAGGAGGTTCAGACAATAGATCTGAGTAATAGTTTACTGCCTCAGTCTGAATCTGTGTATTATCATCTAGCCATACACCACTAAAGTTTTTAATTTTAGTGATGCTAAGAGAACACCTTTTTTCCTTCACTGATTGATGGAAAAATTTAGTGTTATCATCACCTTCTTTGAGCCATCTAATTCTGGATTTTTGTTTCCAGAATTTTTGTTGCTCATTGAGGGCTTTCAGATGCAATGCTCTTAATTTATTTAGGGTAATAAGCTCATTTATTGAATTATTCCCATCATAAATTATTTCTTGCAGTCTGAGACTTTCAGCAGCTTGTCTAACATTAAGATCAACTGAACCAAAAACTGTTTTATTCCAGTTTTTAATTTTTATCTTAAGTCTGTGAAGTTTCAGATGGAAACCAAGCATGCCAGTATGGTTTATAGGTTGATTCCAGTCAGTTGCAATAATTGACATAAAATCACTTCTATTAAACCATACATTAAGGAACCTAAATGACTCAGGGGAGGAAATGATATCACTGCCTATGTTGAAGAGTAATGGAGAGTGGTCAGAAGTGTTTCTATTCAAGATTAGGATGGAGGAAGATGGGTACTTGCTCATCCAACCCTATGAACACATTCCTCTATCCAATTTCTCAGTTGTTGGATTTCTCAACCAGTTGTTAGACCATGTAAAGGAATTACCAACTGAGTTGATCTCTAACAAAGCATTAGCAGAAATAAAATTGTTAAATTCTGTCATGCTTGTTGGTCTAGGCAGTGATGGACCATGATATTCTGCTGATGACCTTATGGCATTAAAGTCCCCAATCAGAAATGATGTGTCCATGTTTCTCTGAGACAGTGCGTCCCAGAGATAAGCTCTACCAGGGATAGTTCTCAGTCCATAGACAAATATCCCCTCCATAGAGGAGTTTAGTCTAGAACTAAAGATATCCACTGCCAGAAACTGTAAATGATCTTGTGTTAGCGTGACTTTTATTGACTCATTCCACAAGAGCCAAATTTTGCCACTCTGTGCTGTCATGCAGTTATTAAAATGCAGTTGTCTTCTAAACCTATCACATTTATGATTTTTGTGCCAAGGTTCAATGATGCACAAAAGTTCAATTCTATGTTCTTTTATCAGATCATGAAGCCTTACCATGGAAAGTTCTCATGCCTCCTATATTCCACACTAGAAATCTAATTTTAATGTTGTCTAACATTAAAAATTATTTTTAGTGCTTTTTGATCTGGTTAGAACCAGATTTGGAGAAGGAGGTTTAGAGACCTTTTTTGGTGTGAATTTTTTGTTTATCTGAGTAAAGAAATTGGATATTTTTGATTTCTCAGCAGCCACCAGTGCTGAAGAGCCATCTAAAATAAGTTCTGAACTCAGATTAGTGCAAGGGGGGGGAGGGAGGTTTACCTGGTGAGTCAATCAGGTCATCATCTTAAGAAGATTCTGATGCTGATGGAGTCCCTGGTTCCTGCAAAATATCTACATCCAGCAAGGGAAGGAACCTATTTCCTGAAAGTGTAACTGAAGGAGGCATCTTGTTAGGGGATAATGTAAAGTTACTAAGGTTAGGGGCCTTACATGTCCCCACTGTGATATCATCATGAGCAAAGGATGTTTGGGGGGCTGGTGTGATGCTGAGAAGATTTTGGAGAAGTGTATCATCAGTAAGGCCTCCATTCTTTGAGTGGGACCCTTCACTTGGTTTCTGAGTTGAGCCTTCAGATTGATTTTCTGATTCAGGGGGTGAGGTCCTTGCTTCAGTTTCTGGTGGGATTATGGACCTTGGAGTGTATAGAGAGATTTGGAGGGGATTGGGGACTTTCTTTTTCTTGGTAGGTTTGGTTATCTGTGTGAGAGTAGGAGTTTGTGAGGCATTGGGATGGGTCAAGGCAGCTTCAGCATCCTTTGTGTTTGGTGTGAGACCTGAGGAGCCAGCAATGGGATCACTGGTCTTAGAACTAGGAGGTGCTTTGGCTGGATCTTGAGTGGTATCATTTTGAGGCTTGGTGATGGGATCATGGACCACAGCCTTGCCTTTTGGAGCAGTTGTCTGAGAGAGGGGTCTAGTTGGCTGTCTGAGCTCAGGGTGAAGGACTAGGCAATTGAGCTCATCATGTCCTAGCATACTACATTTGCCACAGTACTTTGGGATTTCATCATACTCTATAGGATATTTTTTGATAGAACCCTCTTCTATACCAAGTCTAATTGAGGTTTGAAGCTTCTTCCTGAGATCAATCTCAACACACATTTTAATTGCTGAAGGCCTAGTAAAGGAGGATGTTGCAGCATCCATCTTAATAAAGATACCTATTTGATTACCCATAGCTTGAATCATTGTATCATTATGTAGGTAAAATGGTACCTTAGGGATGGTTAACCATACTGGGACAATTGAAGACTCTTCCTCAAGGCAGAAATCAATGGTCCACTTGAGCACCTTCATTTGAGCACCTGCAAACATCCAATAGCCCTTCATCCAGCAGCGTTGATAGTTCCATATCATCAAAGCGTATCAGTATATGTCTGAAGTCAACGCTGCCAATCTGATATTTGCCATTGAATCCAGCAGTTCTGAAAGCATCATGGAGCCTCTCCACCGCTGGTTTGCCCCTGGCAAACTTGCCAATCAACGCATTGGTGTAGTGAGAAGCCAAAGATTCAGCTTGATTTCTTGTTACGATACATGCGATTTCGCCTCGGAATTGAGTGATGGGGGCAATCTCTGGGTTAGATGGGAGATTGGTAGAGAGAGGAGTGGTGCGGTTGGTCAGGGCATGGAGAAAAGACTTTCCGGCGGCGGCGCCACCGTGGGGATGCGGTGGCTCAGCCATAGGATTTGCCGTTTTGTGACCGTTAGATAGTCGTTGGGGGTGGGGGCTGGTCGGAAAAGGGGAAAACAGGCATAAGTCTGGGGATTTGTGAACAGTGAGTGGTGCTAAAATTTAGAGAGCGTTTTCAGAAATTGAGGAGAGGAGCGAAAATGATACCGTTTAGATTTTATATTATAACCATATATTCAATAAGTCCAAATAATGATGAACAAATAAATAATTAACTTAAAATACATATTACAATAATATTTCATATTTGAAATTACTTACTCTACAATATAAAATGATAAAAATACATTTTATAAAAATAACACATCACGAGTTACAATATTATTATTTTTGTAATATATTATGAATAATTAGACTCATATTTTTTCAATTATTTGTTACAAGTTATTATTTTCAACCATAAGAAATAAAGTGTTTAATAAAAAAAAATTTAGTTTAAACGTTATGACTTGTAAAAAACGTCAAAATAAATATATTAATGACCTTAAAATTTAGTAAATTTATATTGAAAAATAGATTATATTTGATTAGTAAATATCAATAGATATGTACATGTAAAAATAGTCATATGAGATCTTATTACGATCGTCTTTATGCATACTTTTAGAATTTGTATTCTTGATAAAATTTTATTGTAATTATTTTAAGATATTATAATTTAAAATTATTGAAGAGAAACAATTAATGAGTGAAATAACAAAAAAACAATGCAAGTAGCATTAAATTTTGGTTCTCTAAATCTTCCCCTCTTTCTCCAAATTTGAGGAATCAAATATTCTCTCTCTTCGAATTTGATATTATGGCGAATGGGATAGAGAAGCTGTTGGAGTTCAAAAAGGCTTCAAATTCCCCATATTCAAGTAAAATCTCCATTATAGCAACACTGTTGGACGTGCTCTTATATAATCTTAAATGTAACTAGAAGAGTTATTCTTTCGCTAAAATATAGATTAATAAATAGCATTAAACTACATCGTTTTAAGTAAACACCACCATATGACCACCACAAAATTACCACAGCTTGTCGGTTTTCCTTTTTATATTTCCTGTAGCGCCTACAACATATTTAGTTTCTTTATTTTCGTTTTTAAATATTTTCTTTGCGTTAGACTGTATCTTCTTGGTATTTATATATATATATATATATATATATATCTATCACATATTTTGTTTGGTTTCATATATTCGGTGTATATGTATATATGGCACTTGGTATATATTACAACTTAAATACTAGTCTATTTAAGTTATATCAAATTATATTTATGATTTGTTTCATTAGATGTTAGTAATATACAGTTGGAAAACCAAAACGAAGTCGTCTTTGACTAATATATATAAACCCATCCCATCCTGCATAAAAGAGCTCGGTTTTGTGCGACTGTTCCAATGTTCACGCTCAACATGTTCGAGGTGGGTTCAACGAGGAGGGCTCAAATCTCGTTTTCATCTTGCTCGGAACAACCAACGCAACCGCATCTTCACTAGATGTGAACATAAGCGCAGCGGTAAGGTGTGAACATCGAGCACAATTGTAAGGTGGTTTTGCTCAACACTAAGAACCTACAGTGGAAGCCGAAGCTCTAAAGGTGGATGAGAAATGTGTAGATTCTTGGTGAACTTGAGTTGGTGATCAACGGTTAAAAGCAAAAGAAACTTTCCTTGCAAGTTGAGATAGAGATGACTCTTATGCTTCTCTTTGTCTGGGAATCTGGAATTTCTTTGCTAATCGTAGCGAGAAAACAGCCCCACATGCCGAAGCTGCACATCTATATAAGGCTAAGGAACTATTTACCAAGTTTCCGCATCAGCACAAAACCAATCTATTTGCTGCTGATGGTGCTCAGCTGAAAAGGGTAAGTTTGATCTTTCCAAGGAGCTTTTCGCTCAGATTCAAGAAGCTGTTGCTGCTCAGATGCCAGACACGTCGATAAATTTTGTGCACTTTGCTCAAGGAAATTTCGCATTGGCAATGAAAATGTACCAAAACTGATTGAGCAAATTTTACTACAATATATAGTCAAGTATTACATCATATAGGAAGAGCTCATAATGCAGCTGAGCAGTGGCAGGACTTTGAAAAGGTGCTGCTGAGGGCGATTCACTTGGCACCCTCAGATTATACACTACGAAATATGAACACTTTAGAAGAACTCTTTAACTTACCAACGCCAACGGGAGTACGAAATATTGGGAATTGAATTGAATCTTAATCCTAGTCTGTTTTGGATTTATTAATTATGGTAAATCTAATTCTGTTCCGGAAGGGATTGGGTAGTCCCGTTCCACATCTGTTAGGATTCTGTTTGGGTATTATATATACCATACGCTGCTAATGTAATCTGTGTGCGAGATTGACGTCTCCCACCATCTGTTCCGTTATGTTCTGTTTTGTGTGTGAGGTTGGCATCTCTCACCATCTGTAATATATCTGTTATCTGTGGTGCATTGAAGAAGATGTTTGAGAAGTCGTCGGTGACGTGATTCAAGAAGATATATGAGAATTAGCACATTTGTATTTGTCCGTGGAGCAGTTCGAGAAGACGTCTGAGAGTTCATCTGACTTAAGACTACGTCCTAGAGTTGTTCATCTGTTATCCGTTTGTAATCTGTTCTTAATGAAGTCTGTCTTTTCTGTTGTGGATGTAGCCAATTTGGTGAACCACGTTAAATATCCATGTTTTGTGTTTTCTTCTTTGTTATCTTGAGCTGCGCAATGAGATTGATTTCCAAACAAGTGGTATCATGAGCATGGTCAGATCTCGGGAAGTTGCGGTCATGAGCTAGGTCAGGGATACCAGCAAACTGGTGTTGGAGTCTAGTTCATCGGTCAAGATAATGGAAGAAGAAAGTCTGAAAATTGCTCTAGTCCGTTGGCGAGTCTGGAGAAGAAATCTGGTATGTCAGTGTTGTACACAAGTTGTTTGTCTGTTCCGCAAATATGTTTCAAGAGATGCAATCTAGATGTGGACAAGGTCTACTGTTGTGGTTGAACACAAATTCCAAGAAGGGGATGTGGAGTTGTAGCTGTTGCATCTGCTATTCTGTGAAGTGTTGTTCTGTTCTATGTTGTTCTGGTAGCAAGTTCTTTCCCGGTTGGATTTGTTAAATATATTTACCCGTCTATTGCTGTCGCAAGTTCTAATCGGGTTGAATTTGTTGAAGGTAATTCTGTTGGTGGTCTGGGTACTTCGGTACATCTGTTTGGCAAGCGTCTGTAGCACTACTCCCCTGGTGCATCTGTTTCTGTCTGGTACATCAGGCACAACCACCGTGCATCTGGTACATCTGGTTCGAAGCTTCATCTGTCTGATTCTGTGAGATTTCAATTCAAGGGGGAGATTGTTGGGAATTGAATTGAATCTTAATCCTAGTCTGTTTTGGATTTATTAATTATGGTAAATCTAATTCTGTTTCGGAAGGGATTGGGTAGTCCCGTTCCACATCTGTTTATGATTCTGTCTGGGTATTATATATACTATACGATGCCAATGTAATCTGTGTGCGAGATTGACGTCTCCCACCATCTGTTCCGTTCTGTGTGCGAGATTGACGTCTCCCACCATCTATATCTGTTCTGTTCTGTTATGTGTGTGAGGTTGGCATATCTCACCATCTGTAATATATATGTAATCTGTGGTGCATTCAAGAAGATGTCTGAGAAGTCGTCGATGACGTGATTCAAGAAGATATATGAGAATTAGCACATCTGTATCTGTCCGTGGAGCGGTTCGAGAAGACGTCTGAGAGTTCATCTGACTTAAGACTACCTCCGAGAGTTGTTCATCTGTTATCCGTTTGTAATCTGTTATTAATGAAGTCTATTTTTTCTATTGTGGATGTAGCCAATTTGGCGAACCACGTTGAATATCTATGTTCTGTGTTTTCTTCTTTGTTATCTTGAGATGCGCAATGGGATTGATTTCCCAACACGAAATGATTCTTCAACTTCTTCCTTATACAGCATAGACTTCTCCATTGTTGCCCTCTCAGATTCATACTACATCACCATCCATTGAAGTGACTGAATCAGTTCTTGATCATATACCAGCTTCTCCTCCGCCACTCTCTTATACTGTGTTATGATCCAACCAATTGCTCAGAAATTGAAATAACAGAAAAAGGACAATTGCATTATACAGTTGGCAAATAAGCCATGAATTGAAATGGTGCAGTACAAGTAGGAAAACTCTCTGATCTTGCTATCTAGCAGATGAGTACAAAAAGAGCTAACTACCACTATATAAAGAAATGCCAGCAAAACCTCTTTGGCAGTAACAGAAAGTTGTTACCAACTTGCATGTTTAACTGCATGGTAAAACGGTCAGTCAACCCCTTTGACTCCTTAAATTGCAATTAAGTCCCTGGAATATAACAATCCCTCCTTCTTATCTAAAGCTTATCCTCAAGCTTTGAAATCTGGGAACTGATTTGCAATAAACTCTTGGTCCTCCCAAGATGCCTCTTCAATAGGAGCATCTTTCCATTCAATTAACCACTGCAGCACATTTTCTGGTCCTCTCCTCACAAGTCTTCTGCGTAGCACTTTTGATGGAGCTAAGACAGGTAAATCTTGCAATTCCTCAGCTGGCAAAGTACTCACTTGAGTAGGAGGTGGCCTTATGTGTTTTTTCAGTAATGACACATGAAATACTGGGTGTACTCTACTAGTAGCAGGGAGAGCTAATCTATAGGCCACATCACCTATTTTCTTGCTGATCTGAAATGGTCCATAAAATTTAGGTGCTAACTTGTGACTGTCCCTTAGAGCCAAAGATTGCTGTCTGTACTTATGAATTTTCAAATGCACCCAATCTCTTTCTGCTAGTATTCTTTCACTCCTCTTTAAGTCAGCAAATTGCTTCATTCTTTCTTGTGCAGTTTTCAAATGCTTCTGTAACAACTGGTTAACTTGATCCCTTTGTTGAAGCAAATTCTGAGTTGCTGGAATCACTGCATCAGTCATCACTCCTAAAGGCAAAGCCACATGTTTAACTCCATATAAAACTTCATAAGGAGTCATCCTTATACTGTTATGATAAGTGGTATTATACACCATTCTGCTGATCCTAACCACTCATTCCAATGCTCAGGCTTATCCCCACAAAAACATCTCAGATATTACTCTAATACTTGGTTTACCCTCTCAGTTTGACCATCTGTCTGTGGATGGTAAGCAGTACTGAACTGGAGCTGCACTCTCATCAAAGCCATCAACTCTCTCCAAATGTTGCTAGTAAATAATTTTTCTCTATCTGAAGTTATAGTACCTGGCATCCCATGCAACTTGCTGACCTCATTCATGAATTGTTTAGCTACCTGAGAAGTAGTGAAAGGATGACTAAGATCCAAAAAATGATTGTACTTAGTTAACCTATCCACTACCACCAAAACTGTGTCATAACCCCCAGAATTTGGCAACTTCTCCACAAAGTCCATAGTAATTTGTTTCCAAGTATGGGAGGGAATTGGCAGATGTTGTAATAATCCAGGGCTTGAACAATGCTCAGCTTTGCTTTTCTGGCACACTACACAACCCTTTATGTACTCTATTACTTGTTCTTTCATGTGAGGCCAGAAAAATAAAGACAAAATTCTTTTGATGGTGGCAGTTTTCCCTGAGTGGCCTCCCACAGCTGATGCATGCGTATCATTGAGCATGACCCTCCTTGCTTCATTTCATGCTCCAACAACTATTTTATTACCCCTCTTCAATACACCATGTGCATAGGAAAATTCAAAAGAAGTTGCTGTAGAATCCAAAATCAGACTGTTGATTATTGATTGACAATACTCATCACCAGCATAACTATTCTCAATCTGTTGCACCCACACAGGAATCACAGATGTGCTACTCTTCACTGTTTTCTGCAATGATGTACATGTTTCCCCTCTCCCATTATCAACTTCAGTTGCAGAAGAACACCCTTGTAACAGTGCACCAGATTCTTTATCTCTTTGTTGCAGGCCTGCCTTATACTGGTTCCCTCATTCTTCCACTGGAAAGATTCCTTTGCCCTTCAAGATTATAATGCAATGGTTGTCTGGATAAAGCATCAGCAGCTGCATTACTTTTGCCTGCTTTATAATGTATTTCAAAACTCAATCCCAAGAGCTTAGTTATCCACTTATGCTGTAAAGCATTAGTCAACTTTTGTTCAATCTAATACTTTAGACTCTAATGGTCTGTTTTGATAATAAAATGATTCCCTACCAGATAATGCTTCCACTTGTCTACAACCATTACTAATGCCAATAGTTCCTTTTCATAAGTAGAAAGACCTTTATTCCTGGGACAGAAAGCCTTGCTGAGATATGCTATTGGTCCTTGTTCCTGCATAAGTACAGCTCCCACGCCAACCTCTGAAGCATCTATTTCTATAATAAAAGATTTATCAAATTCTGGCATTTTAAGTATAGGAGTTGTGGTCATAATTCTTTTGAGGTTCTCAAATGCTTCAGTAGCCTCCTGAGTCCATTTGAAATTATTCTTTCTGAGCAGCACATGAAGAGGTTTACACACCACACCATAACCCTCTATAAACCTCCTATAATAACCAGTTAAACCCAAAAATCCCCTCAACTCCTTCACAGTTCTAGGGACTGGCCATATCTGTATGCAGCTAATCTTCTGATTATCAACAGCTACTACACCTTGTCCAGATATGATATGCCCCAAATAATCTACTGAAGCCTCTCCAAAAGAACATTTTGACAATTTTGCACATAATTGGTTCTGCCTCAGAATTGTCATCACAATCTGTAAATGTTCTAATTGTTGTTCTTCAGTTTTACTATATATAAGGATGTCATCAAAAAATACCAACACAAACTTTCTCAAATGCTTCTCAATAATGCAATTCATCAATGCTTGAAATGTTGCAGGTGCATTAGTTAAACCAAAAGGCATGACTACAAACTGATAATGCCCCGAATGAGTCTGGAAAGCTGTTTTAGCAATATCTTCCTGCCTTAGTCTAATTTGATAATAACCACTTCTCAGATCAAGTTTAGAAAATAATTTAGCACCAAACAACTCATCTAACAATTCATCTATCACTAGAATGGGAAATTTATCCTTGACTGTAACAGCATTTAACTTCTTATAATCTATACACATCCTCCAAGTTTCATCTTTTTTCTTCACCAAAATCACAGGAGATGCAAAAGGGTTGTTGCTTGCTTGTATTACTTTTCTCTTCAACATCTCAGCCACTTTCATCTTTATGGCAGTAGGGTAACCTGTATGGTTTGATTTTAAATGGTTGAGTTTCAGGCTTCAAAATTATTTTATGGTCAATACTTCTAAGAGGAGGTAATTTAGTAGGCACAGTAAAAATGTCAGAAAAACTTAGTAGCACCTGTTTGATTGCTTCAGTTGTCTTCACCTGCTTGATATCTTCCTCCAATTGTTGCTTCATGTTGCTGTTGGTGCTCTCCTCCACTGTCCCCACTTCACTATCCACTCTAGTTGCTTCAGTTATCCCCATCAGATTAGCTATTCTCTTGCCTTGCTCTCCCACTTTAGACTCCAATATCTTGTGTCTGAATCCATCAGTTCTTCCTCCCAACAACCAGTACCTTCCCATGCTGTAAATTCCCACCTTTTGTTTCTTCCAATGAAAGAACACTGGATCAAACTTAGATAACCAGTCCACTCCTAAGATGATGTCAGTACCTCCCAACTCCATTACTCTCAGATCAAACACAAACCTATGATTCTCCAGATCCCAAACCACCCTGGGACACATATCACCTCCTTTTACAATGCTGCCACTTGCAATTTTGACAAAGAATTGTTTAATCTTCATAGTCCCCAACCCCACTCTTTTGATGACAGCAGGATCAATGAAACTTGTAGATGCTCCAGTATCAAGTAGAATGCTAATGACCTCACCATACAAATTGCCATGAAAAATCATAGTATTAGGATTATACTCCAAAGATCTGAGTCCCACTGAAATAAGTGTTGTACTCTTCCTTTTGCATTCCATTCTCTTTATTAATTTGACTGGAAATCATGGATGTCAACACCATCTGTTCTTCATCATCTGATCCTTCACCATCCAATAATTTCAGAAGTTCATCATCAGCCTTGATCTTCTGCACAAATGTAGTGCACCTGCTTCATCCTACAGACATGCTCTGCACCAAATTTCTCACCACATTTGAAGCACAAATGATTGTCCCTTCTAAATTGTAATTCCTGGGGTGAAATCTTAGTAAAGTTATTGCTCATGTTACCCCCTTCCTTATTGTAGTATTGTAGGGATGTTTAGGTTTCTCTCCAGTTGACCTATTGGTAGCAGGAATGTGGTGAAATGGTTGTTGAAACAACTTCTTCTTCCTACTTATTTCCAACTTCCTCTCCTCCCACATGGATAGCTCAATAGCCTTGTATAAAGTAGTAGGGCTATGCATCATCACCCATGGTTTGAGCTCTTCCTTCAGTCCACTAATAAAACTGGAGATGTAATACTGTTCTGATGGTTGGAGGTGCCTATCAGAAATTAGGGTTCTAAGCTCATCAAACTCCTCTTGGTAAGCCCTGCCTGTGGTCTTCTGTTGCAATTTGTTAAACTCAGCAATCTCATCCCTAAGTGTTAAAGGTGTAAAACTTTGTAACAGCATGCTACAAAACTGTTCCCAACTTAGTTTACCTCTCCCAGACACGGCCAATTGATACCACACTCTTGTTTTCCCTACCATATAAATCTCCACAGCCATATATCTTTGACAATCAGGTACTTGATAGTAATTAAAGAAGGTTTTACAGTTCCTCAACCACTCTCTAGGTTCTTCTCCATTGAAACTAGTTAGCATATCTGAGCTTGCTGATTCTCTGATCCCTTCCCCAACTTAATTCTACAATCCTCTAGTTCCTCTACATCTTGTTGGAAGTAATTGTTTAGTTTTTGACTATGGAAGTTAGCTCCTACTCCCACAGGTACCACTAATTTATCTTTCTTTATGCCATGACTGCCTTCCACTTCAGTTTGATTAATTCTTAGCTCTTGAAGATTACTAACCACACTGTTATAGGTTCTCTTATCTCCTAATCCTTTTTCCACATTTTGCACATTAGGAACCAAGTTTTCATTATTCATCTCAACATGCAAATTAGGCATAACAGGCATATTAACAGCAGGCACATACAAGTTCTTATATCTCACAGGCATCTCAATACTCTCCCTAAGTATCTCAGAAGGACCGGGTGTACCTCTCACCGGTGGTGGCAACCTTGAACCGCCCGCCGACTGTGCGTTCAACTCTGGTAACTTCATCTTCCCTTCCAACAGCTGCAAAACTCTCTGCATTTGCACTCGATCAGCCTGCGCCATGGCTCGATCGACTTGACTCTGAATCCGATCACGTTTCCTTTCTCCGGCCCGATCTGCCTCTTGCTTCTCGAACCTCTGGTTCACGCCGTTCCTCTGGTGAGCGAGCTGCTCAGACTGCTGCCGGATCTCCTGTTGCAGTCTGGCGATGCGTGCTTCTAGCTTGGCGTCCAGTTTGGCGTCCATCTTCGCTTCCCAATCTTTCGGTGGTCGTGTTCCCTCTGCCATCACTCCCGATCAAGTCGCCGGAAAATTACTCTGATACTTGATTGTTATGATCCAACCAAATTGCTCAGAAATTGAAATAACAGAAAAAGGACAATTGCATTATACAGTTGGCAAATAAGCCATGAATTGAAATGGTGCAGTACAAGTAGGAAAACTCTCTGATCTTACTATCTAGCAGATGAGTACAAAAAGAGCTAACTACCACTATATAAAGAAATGCCAGCAAAACCTCTTTGGCAGTAACAGAAAGTTGTTATCAACTTGCATGTTTAACTGCATGGTAAAACGGTCAGTCAACCCCTTTGACTCCTGAAATTGCTTTTAAGTCCTTGGAATATAACATACCGCTTCAACTCCATTTCAGCCACGCTCTTCTCACTCTGCAGTCGCATGATCATCGCCATCGATTCCTCTGCAGCAAAAGAAGCAGAATTCCGCTCTCTCTCGAAGTCCAGTAGCGCAGAATCAACCCCGAGCCTCTCCTTCTTCACCATCTCTCTCAGCGTCATTACATCGAACACCTTATCTTCATCAAATTGCTCGCTGCTACTTTCACCGTCAATGGTTTCTGAGCAAATCCCATTTCCAAAAACACCAGATTTAGCCACGGGCATCCGCGGAAATCCGAACCAAGTGAAATTCAACACCTTCAACCCAAATCCAGATTATAAACACGCCCAGTAATTCAGAATTCCTTTAAAGCAACCAAACATCGGATTGTAGTTATTATAACTTACCACTCAAATTCTTGAAAAACGAACTAATTATGCAGGTAACGTAATTCAGATCTAAAAAGGGGGGGGGGGGGAACGTATTCACATGAAGGTTGAAGAAGATGATCGATCAAAACCCAGCTCGATCGGGTCAATCCTGAAAAAAGACGGGCTGAACAGAATTTGGAGGGGCAATATGTGTGCGTAGGAGATAGATCTCAGAAGATTCAAAGTACCGTTGCGCTCAAGCAATTTAATGTTCATTAATTACTACTTGGTACTATTTTAAGATTTTATTAGTGACTTTTCCTCACCTTCTTACAATTTAGGTGATGTCAAAATATTAGAGCAAAGCAAATAATTTCTCTAAACTTTGCAAAATTAAGTTATTTTTAAGTTAAAATATTTTACTTCAGTCCAAAATAAGGAATCTAAAGAAAGAGAATCTGAAATACTGAACAAGAAAGATACTGAGGGAGGAGAACAGAGCCCTCGACACAAGAGTTCCCGAGCCCTAGTCCTTGGACTGGCATGAGAGGTGCTTTTGGAAAGCCACATAGCACTTATGCTCGTGTTGCCATTGGACATGTTAAGCTCTATGTTCGATGCAAAGACTCAAACGGCTCCAATTCTCAGGAAGCTCAGCGTTCGGTACAAGGACTCCAACAATTCCAATGCTCATGAGGCTTTGCGTCGTGCCAAGTTCGAGTTCCATATCCCATATAAAGACTTTACTGGAAAAGATGCCTGTCACTTTTGATAAGGTTCACCCCTTCCATGTATTTATTCTTGCAGGCTGAAGTCAACTATTCCTAAAGGGAACTAGAAGAGTTATTGCTCCGGTCAATATTTAAATTAATAAAAATCATTAGAAAGTGTTAAACTACGTAGTTTTGATTAAAACCACCACATAACCACCGCAATATCACCATATTCCGGCGCCTACAATTTTTATATATATATTTTTGGTTTCTTTAAATTTGTTATTATTCGTATATTCCTTTTTGGTTTCTTTAATATTGGAAATGTGTTTGGTATAGATTACAATATAATATGATTGTGGGATTAATATATTATAAAAATCAATCTTTATTTTTTCAATATTGTTATCGTGATATACCATATAGACAATATGCAAGCTTTTTTTTTATGCCTTTTATTTTACACAACTGACACGGTCTAATATATATTTAGTTTGCTCCAATATAACATAATTATGATATTAATATATTGTAATTTGATGCAAAAATAAGGTGATTGTATAATTTTAGTCTTCCCTTCCCCAATATATAATCGTATGTCACTGTGAGTTTTTGATTTGTTGTTGTGGTTGAGATTAATGAAAACTGTTAGAAATTGGGGCTAAACCCTAGAACTCGATGGTTGATGATGGAATTAGTTTGATTTTATCTTTAGGGCACGTTGTCGTTTCGGATGGTAGCTGCAGAATATGGTGCGGATGGTAGTTGCAGAATATGGTACGGATATAACATACGGGAGGAAATGATTGATCATAAGCTCCTCAAGTGTGAGCATTGAATCAATGATAATTCATTACAAAAGATTCAGACTTTGCTGCAATTTGAGAAGTTGAAGGTTTTTTATTTTGTTCGGTAGCCATGGGAGTACTGATGTAGTGGAGAAAGTAACAGAGATTGCTGGTTTCAGAACGTGTCGCGAAGAAAGAGACATGGTGGTGTTTCAGATGGGCACATCTGATGCTGTTAGGGATCTTAAAGCTGCACAATTAGTGTAAGTCTCGCCCACTGTATTTTGAGGTTGTGCTGCACATTTAAATAGAAAAAGATGTGATTTTGCTTCTGCTGTGAAATCCACACAGTGAGCGATACAAAAAACAAATTGGGTAAGCGATACAAAATTAATTGATTTAAATAATTAAACTATAAATTTAAGATTTAAATCCTATTTTACAAGATCGAATAAAAAGATATCACAAAGATGTACTCAAATTGGGAAATTTCCAGCTATTTTTGAACAACCCGTGGAGATATTGTACATAATAAATATTAATTATGTCCACGTATGTTATTAACTAGCTTATAAAAAAACATTATAAAAGAAATATAATGTTTTCACTGAAGATTATATTTAATGAATATGGTGACATACTTTTAGCCACATAATCATTGTTATTGTAAAATATTTAGGCACATATCTGATATCTTATTTTGCTTCCGATATTAGATCGGAATATAGCTTTCGGCCAACATGCCACAGTAACCCCAACAGGGTTTCATGTGTATTATTGGGTTTATCCAACTCGATCATGTAATTCTATTGCTTTTATGTAGAGTTGAGGAGTCGTGAATATATCTACCGTCCACTTGGATGGTTTTAATTTTTTAAAAATATTTAGCCACATAACAACATAATAAACAATCCGAATACTGTGAAATCCTCAAGGCAATACTCTCATATCTCATAAGAGTATATGGAGATTATAAAATTGATTATTATGTTTATTTTTATGTGGTCTAATTATAAACTGGTAAATATCTCTTGACATATATTATTATGAGATATAAAATTGATTTATGTTTGATAATGTGAGAACAGTGACTGAGAATTTTATTATGTTTCTTATATACTTCAATCAGTGAAATTTACAATCAGAATTCATGACTCTCACGGCAATGGAATTGATATAGTCAATTTTCATTAATTTGTTACAAATATGTCAGTTCGGATATAGAGTTCTACGTACAGCGTATGTTTATGGCGAGAGGAAAGGCGCCGAGAGGAGGATTTCGGAGAGAGAATTTTTGAGAAAAAAATAGACCAAAAACGGTTCGGCTCGGCTCAAGTGATTAAAAGGAAAGCGTAGAATGTTTGCTGGGAAGAAAGCTAAACGAGGTTAATATGGAAGGCGGTATAGGGTTGACATAGGAAAGGCGGATCAGACGACCCGAACTTCAAATATGTGAATAGTAATAATACTATAATAATTATCATAAAGTACAATCTAAATATGTCAATGATCTTATTTTAATACACCTTAGTTTTCAAATGTAAATAAGTAAATTTTTTAAACTTTCTCGGTAATTAAAAATATTTTTAAAATTTTCAAAATATACTGCACAACGTGCGGTTCATTTACGCTAGTTTTAAGAATAGGTTTCTCCTATATATCTTGAACTGAAGCCTGCGTCTCGAGGGAGTCAGCAAGAAAAGCCAAGTCAGAACCATGCCTAATAAATTCTCTGAGGTCATCATCTTCCCTGCAGATTTCACCTGAGCTAAGAGCTCCATCTTGAGTGCTCTGTGCTGTCGAGAATTAGCCCGCAAAGCAGCCAATTCCTTCGTTTGTTGAAGGATGACAAAAGTCTATCGCTAGAGAAAATTTCTCCTCATCATCCTCGCACAGTCCAGAGATCACCTCTTACAACTTGTGCAGCTCGGAGCGATGAAATAGCTGGCCATACTTCTCACAGAGGATGCTCATCTCGGGGCAGCGGACGTAAAAGTCTTTCCACAACTCAAGTAGCTGGTGGTGCTACGAGGGACAACCATACATGCCTAGTAGCTGCACTAACTCCTCAACCTTAGGGCCTGACTTTGGATAGTAACCTTTGCAGAATGAAGGCTTGACTCAGCTATATCCTTAGCCCAATTCGCTGCCTCGAGATCCCCTCTAAGCTTAGTGACCTCGGCCTCTAAACGGCTGACCGCCACATAAGACGAGGGAGCAGGTGGCTCAGCTGCCTTAGCCTTGAATGACTCAACCTGAACTCGGAGAGCATCCCTTTCCTCTACCACATCTTCGAGAGACTAACATCGAGCATGTAACTCGGAGGTGGAGTCATATAGGCGCATCAACCAGGCTGAGGTCTAAGTGTTGACCACTGTCAAATTGGTCAGCAGCTGCGCAAACATATCCCTTTAGCCACACAAGCTATGCTACATAAATAGCAAGTTAGAATAAAAGAGACAAGGGACTACCTCGGACATCAGGGGATAGTTGGCATAAGGCTCGAGTTTCTCGCACGCCATGACCGTCTCCTTGGGGTGTACAAAGTAAGGACTAAGCTCCTTCAAAGGGTCCACTCTCACTCTCTGCTTCTTCACCCGAGAAGAGCCTTCACTTGTAGCCTTCTTCGGCTCAATATCGAGGACCGCCGTTTCCTAGCATGCTTCTTCTTAGGTAAAGAACCAATAAGAGTAAAGAGAAAAAGTCAGCATCCTCAAAAAGGAAAAGTATGATGTAAGGGCAGGAGTATACGAGGAAAATTACTTTCATTAAAGGCCGGAGTTACACCGGTCTCCCCCAAAGTGTGGTTTTTTTGGACTTCCCTAAGCCCTCCTAGTTCTCAATAGCTTCGGCCGCAGAAGCCCCAACCTTGTTGCTACCCACCTTTGTTTCGGCGAAGTTCTCGGGCTTCAGGTAGCTGCAATTTTTACGGGACCTATTAGGAACCTTCTCCAGATACCAATAAGTCCGAGCTGGCCACTACCATCCTGAGGCATGCGCCCCCGTGACCTAGTTTTGGGATTGGAATACAATCTTCTCCATGTGCAGCCTCTTGACAACATCAGTCAGATGGGGAGGGGTCGCGAAATTGTTCTTCTCCTTCTTAGTATCAGAATTCCAATTGAGGACTTGGTATTTAGTCCGATCAAAGGTCAGGATGATGCTCTCCCATGACCCGTTGTTGGTGGGGGAATTCGAACAAGGAGTCATAGTGATCGATAAATATGTGAAGAATAGCATGTAGAGGTTGCGAAAGAGATCCAAACTTAGGATCCACATCATTCCTGGCACACCATGAGATAAGAGCCATAATCACTACAACAAAGCTGGGCAATTGCAACATAAAAATTATGTCACTTATCCTTAATTTAGTGTCACTAATAGTAATAACGACACATTTTGCTACACTTCGAAGAGAGTCGCAATAGCGAATGTGCATTCCCTTGGACACTCTTTTTTCGTTCTGTCACTAACGTCAGTAAGTGTGTCAGTTTCATTTTTGTCGCGATATTATGCGACTTATACATGCATCATTTTATTTTATGGCGCCCAGTTATTAGTGACACTTCCTGTAACATTAAATTTAGTGACGTATACAAATTTATGACACAATTTGCTTCAATTTCATTTTTTGTCACGATTGAACATGTGTGGTATTTTAAAAGACATTTTTTTAAATTGTATTGCTTATAAATGACAGTAACTTACGTCAGTTATGTATTTGTCGCGATTGTGTTGTGGCTTAATTTGTGACACATATTTTGGGTCATAGTCATCCAACACTTATTTCGACAATGTTTATATGACAGAATTAATTTATGACACTAATATTAATCTGCCGTATATATATGACGAGTAATTATTGTGTTGCATAAAAATGACAATAAACTGTGTCATTATATATATTCGTCACAATTATTGGGGACTTATTTTGCATCACATTTAGGTGTCATTTTCACATTCATCATTTAGCCCAAAACTTGTTAAATGAAAAAATAAAGTGACACTATTATTAATTTGTCATGATTAAACTAATGTAAACATCTAACATTTAATTTATGTCACAAAATCTACAAGTAATGTCAAATCTTTTCGATAATATGTCATAAATTACTGACATTATATGCGTCATTTTATTATCTGTCGGGAGAGTTTACGACATTTTTTACACTTGAATATTGTCGTATCAAATATGGCATCTTATTGTTCCACATAATTAATTTGTGTCATATCGTGGACCAATAAAACAACTAAATATTTCCCATTAACATCTATAATTTAAGTAAAATATTTCAAATATTTATCAATTGGAAAAAAAATTATTCAAGATTCAAAAGCAAATACCAATACTCAAATATCTGATTGTTGAATGTTGCTAGAGGAAAAGTAAAATCCAAATAAAATAATGACTAATCAAATCCATAAGCTAATCTTTCTGCTTTCTGCTTTCTCTTGCTTGTTCTTCTTGATTAAACCATAAGTTAAGCTTTTTGCTTTCTCTTGCTTGTTCTTCTTTCAATATTTCCTTGACCCTAAAAAATAAACGAATAAAACAAATTAATACTTAATAAACACCAATATTCATCAATCAACATCCAAGCTATTGAAGTTGTAGCGTATGCATAAACTATAAGAATCTTGAAAATTCAATTATCCTAATAAAACAAACAAAGAGCAGAAATATGTTTTGTATAATGAATGGAGAATGACACAACTAGTTAATTCATCAAAATGAAGTGTTGACACTACTACAAAAAAGCCTTTTAATTTCGCCCTTTTAACTTTGCTTTCATGAAAATCGAAGTAAAAAGTTTTTTTTACTTCGATTTTCATGCAAAGTGAAGTAATATTAAACTTTTACTTCCAATTTCATGAAATTGAAGTAAAAAGTATATGTTTTACTTCACACCGAAGTAAATGAATGATGATAACCGTTAGCGGTTTGAGCGTAAAAGTATCGAAACCATATGCATGTCAGACCGTTTTCGACTCTATATTTGCGCATGACACCATATTTTTTTAAGCAAAGAGAATGCGAGAAAATATCGATTTCATTAATGTCATTCCGATAACGGTTTGAGTTTACATGTACCGATATCGAACGTGATATCGAAACGATGTCTGATGAGTGATGACTCGAAACGTCATATTGAATAAAAAGCGAAGAGAAGGCAAGAAGATATCAATTTCATTGATGTCATTCCGATAACAGTTTGATTTTAAATGTACCAATATCGAATGTGATATCGAAACGATGAATGATAAGTGATGACTCGAAATATCGCATTGAATAAAAAGTGAAGAGAAGGCAAAACATATCAATTTCATTCCGATAACGGCTTGAGTTTAAATCTACCGATATCAAAACGATGTCGGATGAGTGATGACTCGAAATGTCTTATTGAATAAAAGCGAAGTGAAGGCGAGAAAATATCAATTTCATTGATGTCATTCCGATGACGGTTTGAGTTTAAATCTACCGATATCAAAACGATGTCGGATGAGTGATGACTCGAAAAGTCATATGGAATAAAAAGCGAAGAGAAGGCGAGAAATTATCAATTTCATTGATGTCATTCCGATAATGGTTTGAGTTTAAATGTACCGATATCAAAATGATGTCGGATGACTAATGACTCGAAACATCATATTGAATAAAAAGCGAAGAGGAATGCGAGAAAATATCAATTTCATTGATGTCATTCAGATAACGGTTTGAGTTTAAATGTACCGATATCAAAACAATGTCGGATGAGTAATGACTCAAAACGTCGTATTGAATAAAAAAGCGAAGAAAATGCGAGAAAATATCTATTTCATTGATGTCATTCCGATAATGGTTTGAGTTTAAATATACCGATATCGCTTTTCATGAAACGTGTATTTTCACAATATCAGAATTTCATGTCAAATATTTCTGGCCAATCCTACACTAATAACACAAAAATAAAGATATTGATGGTCAAAAATATATCAGGTCAATCTAAAAAAGTTAATTTGTGAAGTTTGAACTTAGATGGAGGGAGTAGTAACTAAAATGTGTTTCACCAATATATTGTCAACCAGATCTATGATTTCTATAAAGCTAAATGCAACTAAATCAAAGGTGAAATCTTACTTTACTTACTATAAACACTAACTAAACTGAGTATAACTAATCATAAAGTCAAACATTACTTGACTTCTTATAAATTAATTTCTTTAATTAAATAAAAGATCAAGAGTTACTTGACCCTAACAATAACTAAATTGAGTATGGGGTGTTTGAAAACCAGTTTTTCAAAGCAAAATTAGTTTTTTGAGACAAATTACAAATTTGACCAACCCATAAGGCTAACAGCCGTGTTTAGTAAATGACTTATTGAATGAGATGACTGGGTCAAAAAGCTAAATTTGAAAAAGCTAAAAACGTAGCTTTTTTCAATCAGATGATTGCACCTCCATTAGAAATTTACACAACTACATGTCATTTAATTTCCGTCTTATTAGACATTTTAAAAAAAATTACTCACACATTTAAAGATTTTTGTGAATATAAACTTAGGTATATTTCATGTCTATTAGCAAGTACGTTATTTTGATTAATTACAATAATAATAAAACCAAAAGATGCATATTTGTTTACAATTAATAATTTTGATTAAAAACTATAACATATATTTAATTTTAGTTAATATTTTATATAATGAGTAATAATTTCAAAATTTTTGAGATTAGTAAATATTTCACCCCTTAGATATGAATGATAATTGTAATCACAATTATTATTAGATATTAAATAAACAAGTTTTTGATTTCATATTAGAAGAACATATTTAGGATGAATTTTTCTATTACACTAAATTTACTAATAGTATAGTACATTTTAGTATAAGGGCCTGTTTCCCAGAGTTTTTTGTAAACCAGTTTAGTTCAGTTCAGTGTTTTTTTTGTTTTTTTCAGTTCAATATTTTATTTATGTATTTTAGTTCAGTTCAATATATTTATATTTTTTCAGTTCAGTTCAATATATTTATTTTTTCAGTCCAGTTTAGTTTATATTCAGTTTCATTTGATGTAGTTCAATTCAATTCATTTAATTTGGTTATGAACAAATGTAATTTGATGTATTTCAGTTTCATTTAGCCATATAACTACTATTTTCAATATCTTCAATTATAATATGGTTCAATTAGCAAGAGTTTACAAGATGAATACAAGTTCATTGTTTGTGAATACGATAAAATGGAGAAATCTTTGTACGCTAGTGTTCTATCATATTCTGAATATATTTTGATCTAGTTCAGTTCAATTTAATTAAAATTAAAATTAAGTTTATTTCAATCATGTACAAGTGTATATTGATCAACTTAAGTTTAGTTTAGTCATACTGTTATTGTCTTGGATACATTAAACTTTACTTCAGTTTAATTCAATTTAGTTATAAGTAAATGTGATATGATAAAATATAGTTGCATTAAGTCATTGTTTCAATACATTTCAATACATTACACTTTATTCTGTTCCATTTATATTCAATTATGTACAATTCAGCTCATTTTATTTGTCAATAATGATTTTTTACTATATATATATTTTTTTCAATTCAGTTCAAATATATATATATATATATATATTAATTTTTTCAGTTCATTTAAGTTTGATATATTTTTTCAGTTCAATTCAACATATTTATATTTTTTCAGTTCAGTTCAATGAGAAATAAGCTCTAGAAAACAGGGCCTAATTGTATTATAAATAATTAAAGACAATTTAATTAAGTGAATATACATAATAGAATTAAGTGTTTCATATGGCCCTTAAAAGTTCAAAATATATTGTTTGTGGCCCCTAAAAGAAAAGTACATGGTTTATAGCCCCTTAAAGTAGAATGTGTATGTTTTATAGCCTCCGACAAAATTCCGTCATAACGTTTCCGTCAGTCCCCACTTTTCAGGGCAAAATAGTATTTTTATCCCTATCCCATCTTCTTCTCCACCCGCTCATCGCGTTTCTTCTCCGATGAAGATCCAATGTGATATCTGTGAGTTATTTGGGGTCTGGTGGTGGCAGCGTATGACCGGAGAAGATAGGTTAAGCGGTAGTGTCTGGAAAAATATTGCCACTGGTTGAACAGCTGTGGAGATCACCACAGATATGCATACACCGGTGACCGGCACCGGCCTGCGGTGATATGCGTATGGTGTGGCGGTCTTCACTGGAGCTCCGGCTTCGGACGGCACTGTGTGGCGGCTTCTGCTGCTGGGTTTAAGAAGGAAGAGAACGAATTCACGATACGGGATTCAACCTCTTCGAATAAGTAAATCTTTATTTTGTTTGTTGCAGTGGCGGGGTTGTTTCAATTGGATGATTGTTCAATCGAATATATGTAGCTTTTACATATTGAGGTCGCAAATTATACCATACACCTGGGGTATGTACCCCCAGGTGCATTTTAAAATTTATGTATGTGCATTTCTATGTGTGTAAATGTGCATTATAAATCTTTTTACTTAAAATTTCTAAAAATAGTATATGTGAATTATTATTAATAGAATGTACAATTACTAAGGTAAAACACTTAATAAAAGTGGGTGTACATACACCGGTGACATGGTATAAGAATTGTATTGAGGTTATGGATTTTGTTAGCAAAGTTGCAAAACAATCATACTGTTCTTGTTTAGACTAATTGTGCCATCAATCAATGGTGTTATTTTGGCTATTACAATGATGATTTGGTGATTTGATCTATTGTTTCAGTAGTATTGATTCTGCCTGTGTACATTTATTTGCATGAACATCTCTTTCTCCAGGTAACCCACCCAGATTTTGTTAATGGTGTATTCAACTTCTTTTAGATTAAACTATGAATGATCTACCTTCAGTGATATACATTTGGATTTGGATATGCAGATGGTGATTTGGATCTGCCATGAATGGGCGATGAAGAAGATGGGGTAGATAAAATTATTATTTTACCCTTGAAAACTGGGTGCTGACTGAAATGTCATGACGGAATTTGGTTAGAGGCTATAAAACATACATATTCTGTTTTTAGGGGCCATAAACCATGCACTTTTCTTTCAGGGGCTACAAACAATATATTTTGAACTTCTAAGGGCCATATGAAACACTTAATTCTACATAATAATATAATATTTTGTATTTTAATCTAAACCGTTCATATTTACCAATTAATCCCAACGTCCATGTAAAACCCTAATACCTTTTATCTAAAATATACTCTCTTCTGCCGAGTACTCCTCTTCCGCCTCTCCTCTCTCAGAACCGTGTCACTCCCTTCCACTTCTCCTCTCTCTCCGTCATCACTGTACAATCTCTAATCAATGGCGGCATAACTCGTGGCGTCGATCTCGACTCCCTCCCGCTTATATCTCTCAAGTTCTGGGCCGTGGATGGAGCACGAAGACGTGCAGCTCGTACTGTACTTGTATGAGGATTTCCGACGAGATTTCATTGCCATATCTATGACGACGGACTTCCGGTGACCAATCGTCTGAGTCAGTTCCATATGGGTCCCTAGATCTCCGATTGTACAAGTTCAAGAGAAAGGCCCTGAGGATCAGTTCGAAAACTTGATCCAGTTACTATGTATCATAGTTCAGGTTTGATGAAACTTAGGGTAAAAACATAGAAAATTCAGATTTTTTTGGTTTTCCTATACATATCTGTTTATGTTATAGTTCAATACAGATTTATGATGAGTAGATTAGCACAATATTTCAGGTTTGAAGGTTATGGAGGGAGAGGTATGATTGTTTGAGCATGTTTAAGTTACCTCTCTACCTTTTTGTTTTCTAATAATATTATGGGTCTTATTTTTAGCGCTTAATCTCGTACTTTTCTTGTATTTTCTTTTAGGTGAATTTGACACAGAGCACTCATCAAAAAGTGAAAGCTAAGTTCTGCAAGACTCTAACATGGTGAAGCACTAGGAGAGAGGTAAATGCAAGACTCTAACATGGTGAAATGGTTGGATTGAAAAGTGCAAGCCATTATACAAGTATATAATGGCCACGGTAGCTTTGTACTTAAAGTCTTAGTGCGAGCTGAGTTTTTTTAGTTGAATTGAAAATTTTCAACTTCAACAATAGTTTAATATTGTTTGTTTAGTCACTTGAAATGTAGCTTGTAGATGTAGAAACAATTTGAGCCTTCAGTATTCTTGAGTTTTTTCATGTTGTATTTTTGAAAGAATTATTGAATATATATTTTAGTATTCATGATCTTGTTTGGATTTGAAAAACATTCGACTTCAGTTTGATTTTCATATGATTTGAATTTGGGAATTCATTAAATTTGTGTTAGCTCTCGGTTCGCGAATAATATCAAATTCCTCGAACTGTTATCGATTTGGTCAATGATGCATAATTCACAAGTCGATAACTGTTCGAAAATATCATCAAATCTCACGAACTGACATCGTAGAGGTCAGAGATGCTAAATTTGCAAGCCGATAATTGATCGAATATATCATCAAATTTCACGAACTGATATCGCTGTGGTCAGAGATGCTAAATTTGCAAGCCGATACCTGTTCACCGAAATGTACCCGAGAGCGAACTGAAAGCAAAAGCTATCGGTTAAAGAGAAAATAGCAGTGACCGAGCTGGCAACGATATGCTATTCCTCATTCCGGCATCGACTTGAAATCTAGGTGCCGAGATCGGTTTGATATATGTTCGTTATGATTTCTTGCAGCTGTGACCGAATCAAGATCGACATGATTTTGGCTCAAATTTCTAAGAACTAAAATCCAAGTCAAAAGCATGCCGCTATCGGTTAAAAATGTTTTTTACTTCGCCGAAGTAAAAAGAATACTTTTAACTACTCCTCTTTTCACTACGCCTCCTTAGCGAAGTTAATTGTACCCCAGAAGTAGAAGTAATAGGTCATTTCTGTAGTAGTGTGATACAATTTTGCACTTATTTAACCATAATTATTTTAGGAGAAGTTATAAATGACATAAAGTATAATTACTTGTTAGATCGAAAGCATATATTGACTTAATCTACGTCAAAGACAAAGGAAAAATTGAATTACTAAAGAAACAGTAAGTATGATGAATACCTTAGGAGTTTGTTTTGCAGCACCCTCTTGACCATTAAAGTTGCTTTCCCCTATATTGTTTAACTCTTTTATCACCTACGAACATATGTACATTCTAGTATAATTATCAATAGATATAATATATATTAAAGGTTATAACGACATCTTATTAATTACCTCAAGAGTTTCACTGGAATGGGTATCAGGAGTCTCTATATTCCACGGCGACATCTTATTAATTACCTCAAGAGTTTCACGGGGGCTTGTATGCGTCTTGAATTTGATGACCTGGACACCTATAATTGAACATATGATATGAAATATCAATAAAGAAAAACAAAATAAAAATTATATATTCTCAAGGATAGATAGAAAAAACCAAAAAAACAATAGATAAATACTTACATGTGTATCTGGAGTCTCTAGTGTGATAACACGGTTACTTATCATCTCTATCCGTGTGTTACACTCATTTTTGTACTTCAACATTTCTTCTTGCAATTTCTTTTGAACACTAGCCACCTCTTGAGTGGCTATTTCTTGTACTGATCGCTCAAATTCTTCGCGGGATATGAAAGCCAACTTATTCCCTTTGGAAGTGGCACCACCACCGCGTAAACATGCGAGTGCATCATTTCCAACAACCTCTTCATAAATCTCATCATTAGCTTGAATATCGTCTTGTAAGTTCTCAGGCAGGTTTGCTTTCTTCTCTTTTAAAAGTTCATATTCATGATATCAAATGAATATGAATCAAAATGGATTATTGATAACTGAACATTACATACAAATAAATAGAATATAAACACAAAATTTACAAACTTACAATTTTTGCTGCAGTAACAACATCAAGCTTCTTGTCTCCTTCCCTAGAGTAGACAAATAAATCCAACTTTGATGGCTTTTTACCTTTTTTTTGTTGGTACTACAAAAATAATTATATGTTTAGTATAAGATATCCAAGCAAACAAAACCTTTATTAAGTTATCTAAAATATTCAAAATACCTCATATCTAGCATTAGGCAAATCAATTCGTCCAAGTTTGGGAGTATGGATGACTGCAGTTCAACTTTTCTTATTATTTCTACTAATTTTCTGCATTTCAACATAAATCATTGTCACGTATGATGTTCATTTGAATACAAAGCTCATGTTTTTTAACCGGTAAAGATACTTTTTTTCCATTGATTGATAAGGAGCAAATATCTAAAGCATGAAAGAGATATAATATAAGCTCAAAAACAATGGAAATACATGAATTAATTACACACCTAAACAACTACAAAATACTACAGTAATATCCAGTAAAATCAAGAGGAAGTTCATCATAAGCTGAGTATATTGAAGTGCAAAATTCAGTAATATCCAAGAGAATAAAGTGTGTACAAGTTGATGTTGTATATTTATCAAAAAAGTCTGCTATCAAAAAGGCTAAAATAGGATAAATTGAGACTTTCATTTGTGTGATATATTAGTGTGTTTAGAAAGAGAGAGACTGGTGCAAAACAAACTTAAACTACGCCATAATCCAGGAGCAATGCAAGACAAAAATCACCAGGAATTCTAAATCTCTTCATATACATGAAAAACATCCAAGCACTCACATATGGCATAATCCAAGCAAATCATACACAACAAATTAGAAAGCTCAGGTTCTACTTTCTACAAATTAGAAAATCAAAACAGTACCATAACAGGTACTTTAAGTGTTTGAGCCGAAAAGAAAATTAGATTCATACTCGGATATTCAACCATCTGTTGTTTTCAGTATAAATCATTGTCATGTATAATATTCTTCAAAAAATAAATCCACATATAGTTTTCCAAATTTAACCTTTTTTCTTACCTTTGCACTCTTGGAGCTCCAATAATTGACCAATATAGTCCATTGTTCAGGTTCAACTCTTTCAGGGCATTTGGATAGGACATACTGTTTGTCATGCCTATATAGATAGTAGTACTTGCTCTTCAGTCGATTTTTCCAATCTTTCCAACTTTTCCCAAGCTTCTTCATGCAATTTTTCCTATAACTTTCTGTCAAGCTAGTATTTTTCTACATTGAAACATGCAGATGTATAAATAATTTTTGTACATATGTGGTAAAGTTTTACGTATAAAGAAATAAAATTGTATTGAGTACCTTCACTTCATCCCAAACCATATCTTTTTGGGACATAGGTACAGCTCTCCAATCAGTATAAGACAAATGCAATCTATTTCCATCTTTTGCAAGGACTCCTAGCTGAGTCGAAAATACACCAAAATTGGTTCCGACAACGTTGTTGTCTTCTTCAAGTTGCAACATCAAGACTACTCTTGTACCCCACTGAGATCCCAACTTTGCAGCTCCTCTCAAAACTGTTTTTATCAGCATGGAATTTAGATGATGACATCAGTTTTGAAACATGAGTAACAATATATATACAAATTTCAAAGGCTAAAATCCATGTTACCTTTGTCATTTAGATGAATCTCATTATTGTCTCCATCATTCAATGAATCATTATCTGATCCGTCGGACTTCTGAGAATCACTATGCTCGCTATCTGATGAAAAATTATTCTCATCATTGTTGCTTTCTTGTTCAACCACTACTACAATTTTGCATCATTTAAGGCGGTTGGTCCTTCACGTTTCAAGGCAGAAGACAAATGCCTTCTCTGATATTGCCTTAAAACATGAAAAAGCTTTAAGGCGGTTCCTCTTCCGCCTTAAAAGTTTTCTGATTTAAGGCGTTTCTTCCGCCTTAGATGCATGGTCCTTCCGCCTTGAACGAGTGTTGCGATATCGCAACAGCAACTAATATGAAACCCTAACTCACCAAGTGGCAAACTCGCCAGCTTTAACGTAAAGTTGAAATTATGTGTGAGTCTGACTGGTTACGACAGCTGTAAGCGAATCGCTAAATAAAACGTAGCGAGTTCGCTACATTAGATTTTAGACAGGGTTTAAGGTCTAGGGTTTAAGGCGTAACTTGAGTAGCTACGACCCTAACAAGCGATCACAAGTAAATTACTAGTGATACCGCTAGTTGGACAAGATGTTAGATATTAAACGAGGGAACTGACGGTATCGGTTAAGCCTCGCCTGAAACTGTCCTAGCGAGTTCGCTACCACATCTCTTATTATTTTGTAGCGAGTTCATAAGTGTACTCTCATGCATGATTAGACAATGCCGTATTCTCTGAGATTAGGCGATTTTAGTAGTTCATTGGCGAACTCGCTAACTTGCTCGGCAGGCTTGACATGCAAACTAGCGAGCTCGCTGGGTCGGAGACTGGAGAGGTAGTAGCTAAGGAGCGACAGAGATGCGAATACGCTAGTAAACTGTGATTGAGCTTGGTTTCTGTAAATTTGTGGCGATCTCGCTTGTATATTTCACTAGAGCTGACGAGTCATGTTGCGATAGCGTTAGTCATAATATTGGTGAGACAAAGGTCAACCTAGCGAGCCAGGTGGCGAGTCCGCCATCTATGCTAGACTACTAATGAGTACGCATGTAACTTGCAAAAGTATTTTGGTGCTTAACGAGAAAGGTAACGAGCTCGCCAGGAAAAAAGCCTAGTACATTAATTTTTGATTTTTGGTAAATTTCAATCACAAATAGTATAAATGGCATATCTAAACCTGTCAATTGCAAGATATGTAGTCCACTAAATGGCAAACACAAAGAACTCATAAATTATAATCCTTTGTATGTATAACAAATGTAGTAATACGACTTAGGTTTTACATGCATCCTTACGTGGTACGTGTGGTCTAGACATGAATCGAGCTCTAACGATGACCAAGTGCTTTGCAAATCTATCTCTCCCCAACTCTATCTCTTTTTTAGTGTATGCCGATTGATTTTCCTCGAGTATCTACGAATGAGATACGTTTATTAATACAAGCTAAGGTAATTTGTAGGTAATAAATAGAAACTTGCATATTGTAAGAGTACTAACGCGATGTAGTTCCAAATTGTCACTTGTAAGGGTCTCAATGCACTCGTAAGCATACAACATCATGTAGTATCCACACTCACAGTTGGACGATTGCTTGCGGTGCTGAAATTGAAGTAGTTTAACATATGGTATATAAATCTATTTAGGTATAAATACGTAAGAAAGGAGTCGACATTTTAACCTGAATTTGAATAAGTTCAAAGTTAAGGAGTGTGTCGTCATTGACAGCATGCATAGCAATCTCCAATAGATCGGCGAATTTTGTAGATGGCGCGAAATGTAGTGGATCAATCCAATAGACACGCTTCAATGATGGAATCATTGCAACAAAACTCCAATGACCACTATATATTAAACAACATGTACCTCAGACTATAACATAGATTATGTGCAATTGAAACTAATATCTACTAATCAAACAATTAGTAAATACATACCCCTCTAGGTATGGCCCAATGAAAATGGTTTTGCTCTTTTCGCTTAGAAACTTTGTAAGGTAACCAAGCCTCGCATGATTACCTTATTGGGCTTGTTGCAAGCAAGTCGGGTGAAAAAAAACCGATGAATGTCTTGTTCACGCTCAAAGAGACGTATTGCATGAACCTACAACAACCTTAGAGCATAAAGTATCGGAAGAAGTATATAAATACGGACACAATAAAGTAAGACTTAAATACCACTAGGTTAAACAAAAACACTTACATTTGATGTAGGATTAGTATAGTATCGGGAAGGGTTTGTTTGTGACAAAATAGGGCAAAATCTTCCCAAGGAACAACCACTTCCTTTGCCTCGCCAAAAACCTTGGAATTGGCTACAAAATAGTACACAGATTCATGGTTATGATGACCTAGCATGTCAAATAGTGTGCGAACAAAATCCAGGAGGGCTTTCATGAAACCCACACACTCATTAGAGAGAGGAATCTTAGGGATTGGGAAATTAAGGTCGGCAGTCTCTGTTGGTTGCTTTGTGTTCTTGGGGATGCTTGTTGAGTTAGCATCTACAACCAACCACGCAGGCCATACAAAAAAAAATCCCAAACATTGACCAACTGTTGTGCATTCATCCTCCTCAGTCACCGGCAACAAGGCATCTTCTACAAACACCTCAACTATGGATACCCTTACGAACCCCTTAGGGACTTTTGATTTGTGATGCAAAGTCATATGAGGATAGGAATTCCCATTAGCAATGTGTATTGGTTGAGAAGTATTACCTCTAACAACGTACAACTTGCAAGAATGAGAAATCTACATTGAAGGAAAAAAAATTAGTTTATTACAATAGTATTTTCAAAAAGAAGTAGATGATTAAGCGTAATTAATTTGAATGTAAGGCTTAGACAAGGGTAATAACCTAACCTTTGTGGTTGGTTTGGGAAGTTGTACATCAACTTGCGGAAGTTGTATATCAACTTGAGGTTTGCTAGGAGCCAATGGTGTGCATATGTCGATGTGGTCTAATGGATGATTTGGTTGGTCAACCTCAGCTTGGGGCGGGGATGGATGGGAGCCTCTAGATGATGGTCCATTAACTTGATTTGTTAGACACAAATCATCGGGAATAGGATAATTCACAATAGCACAAACATTGGCTAAGATGGCTTTCAAATTCTTGACCTCTTTATCGGATTTTTTAGCTTGGCTTAAGGCTACTTGGAGTTAGAGGGTTTTGGATTTTTGCTACTACGTTTGATCCCAAAAGTTTCAATTTGGGTCGCATATCCACCTATCCCCTTTGCTCTTCCAGGATGTTCATCCTTACCTAATGCTCTATGCAAGACATCATGTTTTCCCACCGGGATGAATAAACCCTGTTCCACTTCAAGCCCTACCTCATCCTACTCACAATAATATTGAAAAAAATTGGTTGTCGTATTTTAAATACATTGTGACGTTCTACTTTAATGTTAGTAACATTAATGGTTTTGACAAGTATATAAACTTATATAACACGTACCACTCGACCGGCAATTCTCTTTGCCTCGTCGCTTGAGAATTTCCCGTCGGCCTTAATTCTACCAAGCATGAATAACTGTTCTCGAGTATATTGTGTTGGGTCTTCGGCCACGACTTGGTTTTTTGCCTCTTCTGGGGGGTGCCACCATCTACTAGTTCCTTAACCTTTTTATCGTATTTGTGTTTTGATATCTTCTTCCCCACACCGAAATATCCACACCATCCACCGGTGTAGGGCATATTATTATAAGCAGCTGCTTTACGCTTATCATCACTCACACCCTTTAAGAATTTTATTGGTTAGTAAGGATACACTAATTTAGGGAACAATTAAAGGTGTATAGGAAAAAATTTAAATTAAGCAAATTGAATTTTAGTACGAACCTTTAAATCATTTTCTAGCCATCGTGCCTTGAATTTCTCCCAAGTGAGTGGCACAATGTGATTGTAATGATCCTTAGGATGTTGACCAAACCTTATGCCCTTTGGCTTTATGTACTCCTTGGCAAGAGTATATTTATGCTCGCGATGCGATTTTGATGCAATTTGTAATGCCTTCTTCTTCACTTGATCATAGGATTTGGCTTCGATCACAAAGGGTCGCTAACATTGATATAGTAGAAATGGTAAGTCCTATTAATCAGGTATTGCTATATGTAAAAGAAAAGTGAACTTCACCTTGCATTCCTTCCACACACCCCTTTTGATAGCGGGGTCTAGAAGCCTCCAATCCGTAGTGTCTAGCGGCACATGTGTCCTACCTATTTTCCCACACCAACTAGACCATCTTTGGGCATCATCATAGGGCGCAATAGCTACACCGATGTCATTAAATTTGACATGTGTTAGAATTTTATTGTCAATTCTTTTCTCTATCTCGCGACAATGGGTGCTCATTTGTTCTTCTTTTGAAGCGCAACTAACCTCCCTTCTTTTACTTTGTCGCGAATCGCGAACAACATTTTCTCCACCACTAGAAGTGTTGGAAGAAGTCGAGTTTGTTGGTTCACTCATTGTCCTTTCCTACGTATAGAGAACAATTTGTTAGTGGAAATGACAAAATATATGTATAGTCCAAATTCCCCAATTAATGAATGCCTACAAACATGGTCATGAATATGAATTTACATACAAGTTAAGTATAATTTAGGTTACCTAGACACAAGTACCTAAAACCAATAAGATGTAACAATTTAAATGGACATAGTGGTGATTAATTAATGATGAATCATACCTTTAACACTCCAATGAATACATAAACCCTAATGACCCTTACAACTCACAAAATAAATGTAATCAACTAAAAACCCATACCTTTGCAATTCACAAATAAGTAGATGTAGAATTGATTAGTGTTGATGATGGGTCTACCATGTTTGTCCTTCTCCTACCCACACAAATGGTGCTACTAAATTCCAAAACAACAAGTACAAAATCATAATAGCAAGCATATGGGTACAGAAACAAATAGTGGAGAAGTAATTGCAAAGCTTACCAAATTGCTTACACTATGGATTGACCCACTTGAGGTGTAGTTGAATTTATGGAAGGGTTTGTGTAGATTTGATGTGGAAAGAGTAGAGAATATGTGAAAAGTGGAGAGATTTGGAAGAAAGATTCGACCATGAAAAGTGATAAGATGCCAAGTTTGTGGTCTTCTTATCTTGGAATTATGCTGCTGACGACCAGAGGCGAGCCTTGTTGCGAGTTTGCTAGTTGTACGCATTAGGTTTTGAGCACCATGCGATAACGCTAGTAATCAAACTGATGCATTCAATACCTTCATCATTGTAACTTGCGAATTCGCAAGAGGTCTAGTTCATTAATTTTAACCCTTACGAACTCGCAACTGTGGATGCATGATGTAATTTTCTCAAACTACCACTTAGTTTGATAATACACTTGTTAATTACCACGTCTAAGAAGATATGAAAGTGGTGACTTGAACGTAATAATGACATTGAATTTATTTAATTAGTTTCGTTATGGTAATAAGTGCGGAATAAGGTGTATATCAAATATATCGGCGTTGCGAGTTCGTTTGATAATACACTAGTTAATTACCACGTGTAAGAAGGTATAAAGTTGGTGAATTTAGTGTAATATTGAAGTGGAAGTTATTAAATTAGTTTCATTAGAAATAAGTGTGGAATAAGGTATTTACTTGCGACTATGGCATGGAGTAATCAGTCTATTAATTGCAAGTGTATGTATGTATGACTATTGAAAAGCATATCATACTCTAAAGTCATGTTGATCGTATATTCAAATGGAGTTATGAAATAGCTTGCCAAGTACTAGCTGGTTGTGACAACATTAATGTGAATATAAGTATGGAATAAGGTATATACTTGCGACTATGGCATGGTAATCAGTCTATTAATTGCAAGTGTATATATGTATGACTATTGAAAAGCATATCGTACTCTAAAGTCATGTTGATCGTATATTCAAATGGAGTTATGAAATAGCTTGCCAGGTACTAGCTGGTTGTAACAACATTAATGTAATTAGGTTGATGAACATGATAATCATTGGGAATATATTATGGTTTATCGAATCATATAATGTAAAAATGAATTAGATCATCCTCAGTAACATTGTTGTTGGTAAATACTGCGTAAGTGTTCATAACCAGTAGTCGTCACGTATTTGTAATTTAGAACAAAGTACTATTAGTTTTGGATGTAATAAATTTACAGTAATGACTGATTAGCGCAAAGGAAGTCAAAAATTCGCCAATAACACATCAAGTTCGACAACTTTGAACGTAACTTGGCTATTAAATCGCACGCGTGACAAAAGATGAAATGATTTTACAATCATATATGTTGTTCACTTCCACAATTCAAGTTTCATGGGCGAAATTATATTAAATTAAAGTAAACAATGAACTAATTAATAAATGTTTATGTTACAAATATTTATAAAATATCTACAATTAACAAACATGATTTGAGATAGAAAATTTATACATGAAGAAGAGTGCTTGCGAGTTCGCTAGTGTCAAGGTTGGTAGTATAAACCCTAAACCCATGATACCTTAAACCCACAAATCAACTGGCGTGTACGTTGCGAATTCGCTAGGTTTGAAGGTTGTTAGAATAAACCCTGAACCCATGAAACCCTAAACCCAAGAAAGTGACCCTCACCTTGCGAGCAAGTGGCGAACTTGCTAGTATGTATAACCACCAAAAAAATTTGGGGGTTGGGCCTTAGACATTGATGGGCTATAGGTGGTAGTATATTGTTGTATATAGTATAGATTGGGCCTACTTGGCCTGCATATCAAAGCGTGTGTTTCATGTTCAGTTTGCGCGGGTCGGCGACTTATCGAACCTTTCAGAAACCTTGAACAATATATACTGAACATTTGACACTTGATTTGGCGATGTGGGAAAAATGCAAGCGAGCCTGGTTGCGAACTCGCTAGTATTGAAAGTCCTTTTTACTACCTAGCGAGTAAGCTGGCGAGGTCGCAAGCTGGTGTAGTATATATAAAAAAATTAAAGGTCGGGCAAAATAATTTTTGCCCCAAATCAAAAAACCTAAGCTTGCGATTTCGCCGGAGATCCAACAATGCCGCCCAAAGCCAGAGGTTCAGGCCGTTCGCAGGGGAGAGGGAGAGGCCAAACCGGGGCCGAAACTAAGAGACGGAGAGTGGATGGTGAGGTAGAGGTAGCGGAGCCACCACCGAGCAGAGTTGAAGTTCCCGCCGGGACATGGGGCGAGGATGAGGATACTGCCAACGACAGCCTCGACGAGCCACAGTTCTTCAATGACAAAGCAAGAGCGAGGTATGCCCGCTTACAGTCTCGTTCTGTAATTCAGAATAAGGTGTTTGATAGTACCACTGTGCCTGCAGTTAAGCTTGATTATGTGCTAGATTTTTTTAGGGAACAAAACCTAGATCACCTTTTACAGCTTCCCGACCCCATCTACTATGAGGAATTCTTGCAGTTTTATGCTAATTTAGGGTTAGAGGAAGGGGTCGATGAAATAACCACCATAGTTAGGGGTTAAGTTTAAGGTTGATAAATTCATGATAAATAGTGTGTTGAAATGTCCCTACAAGAGCAGTGCAGATCTTAGACCAACCAAACCCGATGGCCTATACGAGGTTTACTATGAACAACGATTTCCAGCCACTAGCCCTAGACAGCCACTGAATGTAGTTGAGATGGCTCAAAAGTTGTTTAAAAGGACCTCGAATAGAGCGGGTAGAGCTAGGAAATACCTAGTGTATAGACTAGGCGAGGAGCATCGTTTAGTCTTTGAAATGATATGTGGGAATGTTCTGCCTACTCTTGGCCATGCATGTGAGCCATCTATTGCTTCTTTAACGCTGTTTTACTATATCATGGAGAAGTTGAAGATCAATCCCGGCTTCACGATCCTTAGCCATATGATGAAGATGGCAAGGCATAAGAAAGCCGCAATTCCGTATGGGGGTTTGGTGACTGCCTTGATCAGAAAAGCCGGTATCTTCCCAAGGGGTAGGCCAATGCAAATTGTTTATTACGACAAGGATTGGTTGCGTAATAAAAGGTTGGAATTGAAGGCGGATGGGAAGTACGGGAAGAAGAAGGAAGCTGAAGCGGCAGCGAGAAGAGCTAGGGGTGGTGTATTAGGTAATAAAATTTTCGCTCATGTTAAAAACAGTTGCATAAGTCCATTCATAACTGATTCTTTGTTTTATTAATTGCAGAAGCAGTGTTTGATGCTCGTGGTCGGTTAATAGTCAAAATTGGCAAGCTGGCCAATGAGATTGAAGTAACGCAACAATGTTCACGGGCGAACAACGACACACTCAATCGAATTCTTGATAGCGGAGCCATCGACTGCGAGCTGAGCGGTTCTGAAGAAATTCCAGATTTTTTAAAGCAGCTGCGTGATGAGGTGAGCATGCCAGGGGGTAGCACGGATAATGGGAAAAGCAAGGCCACAAATGAGTGTGATGGAAAGGTGGCGGCCCGAGAAAAGGATGATGAAGTTGATGATAGTGACGATGACGAGGAGGAAGAGGATGACGTGTCAGATGGCGAGGACCTAGCAGAGAAGGCTGTGATGAAGAGGAAAGAGGCAAGAATAGCTGAGGAGGCGACGTTGGGGATGGAAACGACAGCTCAAGAAGATGCTGGCCCAAGTGCCACCAATCAAGTCGAAGGGACTGAAGACATTGCCACACCGCAACCTAACACCGATACTTCGCAGAACATAACTGGTGAAGAACTACATGACGTTTTAGTGAACGGGTTGTGATGTAGTTTTCTTTCTTTTGTGATAAAACATTGGCCAAGCTATGGTTTTTTTTTGGTACAATTTGTGTAGTAACAATTGTGGTAGTATGTGATGAAGATATGAATGAGATGATCCTAGTTTGGCATCTGTTTTTGTTGAAATATGGCATCAAAATTTGCGCAAGTTTTTTTTTTGTTTCTAGTTTAGCTTGTTGCGAGTTCGTCGGCACTGGCGACAGTACCTGGCGATGTCGTAAGTAACTTGAAAACTTCAATAGAGCCTTACATCAGTTATACTAGCGAATTCGCTAACCTATCGACAACGACTGACGATCTCGTAAGTAACTTGAAATCTTCAACAGAGCCTAACATTAGTTAGACTTGCGAGCTCGCTAGTAAGCTGACAAAGAAGCTCTACACACTCACGATTTCGCAAGAATTCTTCATTCATATCTAGCATTCTGACAAACAGGCGAACTCGACAGATACACGCTAATATGGAATAAGAAGGCTTCTATCTGGCGAAATCGGTAGTTTGATGAGAAATGTGGCGAATTCGCTACAGTTAATGTTCAACCAACAGAGCTGAGGTTGACGTATAACTGGCGAATTTGCTAGGAATTTGAGATATTAGTGGCGAGATCGCTACACTTATTATTCAACCAACAGAGCTGAGGTTGACGTGTAACTGGCGAGCTCGCTAGTACGTGAGATTAATGTGGCGAGTTCGGAAACAGTGACCATAGCATACGATTGAATGAAAAATTATATTAAAACGACAATGTTTTGACGATAGACGAGTAAGGTGGCGAGTTCGCCAGCTTGTTGTAGTATAAAAATAAAAAACCTGTTCAGTTCTCTTCCAAACGCGATCCCCAAATTCAAATCAAGGAAAAAACCCCCAAATCCAACCTAGCCGAAATTTCCCAGTGATTCAGATCATCCATGGCAAGAACAAAGCACCAAGCCCCAAATCCATTTGGTTCCAGTCGCAGAGAGGTAGCATCGTCTTCAACCAGTCAAGTGCCGGCTTCATCAACTGCTTATGACAAGCAAAATTTTGTAAGTTTACTTGCTTCTGATGCGTATTCTGACCTAATGAACCATGCAACGCTGCTAGATTGCTATGTGTTAGATTTCGATCAGATTCAGCAACTAGGTTTGACTAATGTGCTACAAACCTTTAGAGATCATGACTTGCATGATTTATTAGGACTTAATTACCCCTCTCATAAGGAAGAAACTTGTCAGTTCTATGCCAATTTCCATCAGCTTATTGAGGAGGAGAAGGAAACAGGGCGTTGGTTTACTAGGGTAAATTAGAAGGATTTTGAGATAGGAGAAGAGTTTTTTAACAAGGCTTTAGGCGTGGCGTATGCTGTAGAAGAGGATTATAGTAACCCTGCCCCAGAAGGTTTTTATTGTAGAGAAAAGTGGCCTGAAAGTGTTGGATTTGACGAAGCTTACCTACAAAACTTAGGTTTCAATTACTTTGGCCGGCCTAAGGGTCCCCTAGGTAAGCCGAGGGAATAAAAACTCGAGAAGTTGACTTGTCACCAAAGAATCTTGTACGAAATGATAGCTAGATCAGTTGTGCCGAAAGGCGGGTGGATAACCGAGCTTAACTACACAACAATTTTGATGTTTTATTGTGTGATGGAGGAGCTAAGGTTGAACCCGGGCTATGTGATATTTGAGCATTTGAGACAAAGTGTAGTTGAGAATCGACGCCCTGTGACTAAGCTTCCATATGGTAACTTCATTACCATGTATCTTACAACCACTTTCCCTAAGATGAAATTGTCGGCAAAGGCTCAAGAGTGTATGTTTTACACTATGGAATACTTTCAGAGGAAAGGTAAATGTGAGCTGGTGGCTGGTGCTTGGCAGGAGGCGGAAGATTCAACCAAAAAGCCTTTGGTGCTCGACGAGGGAGAGGTCAGAAATCAAGTTGAAGGTACACTAATTTAGTCATTATGCATTCTAAATATGTGTTATTAGCTTTTAAATATGCTATTATATGTAAGATCTTGATGTAAGTAACATTTGCTTCCAATGTTTGAACAGAGCTCCAACCGGAAGCATGCTACAAAGGCCTAGAGGACATTGTCGACCTTATGAGGGAAAAAATCACGCACGTTAATCAGGAATGCAGGTGTACCGAAAAGGTGATATGTGGAATTGAAAGGGAACAAGCGAGTAAGAAGGCCAAGAACAATGTACCGTCTCCACCACCATCTACTGAAGGATAGATTAGTGTTTTCTGTTTTTTTGTATTTCACATTGGATGTTATTTTCACTTATATGTTATGCGCAACAATTTGTTTCCTTTTCTTGAAGTTTGTTGTCGGATTTAAATCAAATTTATTTTCTTCGAATACTACTCTATACATCTGCCTCAATTATGCAACAGTATTTTAACAGTAGTTTGTTGTCTAGTGGAACAAATAATTATGAAATTTGAAGCTGAATATTGCAAAATGACACTAAGCGAGTTAGCTAACGATATCACAAGCTCCAAAAGTCGTGTCAATACTATAATTTTGAAAATTCAACCATGGAAACTGGCGACCTCTCAAGACCCTAGCTTGAGTGTGGCGATCTCGTAGGTAGCTAGAAAAGAGTGACAGAGATTAGCTTGCGAAATTTGAAGCTCATCTCATGATCTCACTGTGTGTAATGCTAGCTTGCGAGTTCGTAAGGACCCTCGTCTGCTTATGCGTGCAAATTTGCGAAATCGCAACAAACCTGCACAGTTACCTCAATTTATAATAATCATGTGAATCCAAACAATTTATAATAAACAAAACTTACCATATATCCAATCAAAACATTTTATTTTACACACCATACAAAATAGACAAACTACAAATGTATTGTTTTCGCTTATTATACTTCTTCATCTTCTTCCTCCTCCTCTTCTTCCTCTTCTTCTTATTCGTCGGTTACTACGTTCTTCTTCTTCTTCCTCTTCTTCTTATTCTTTTTCTTCATAGTCGCCTTATTCTTCTTTGATTACTTCCTCTTCCTTTTAGTAGTTTTTCCTGCGGGGTTAATCCACATTCCTTCATCGTGGTCCATCCGACATATAATTCGGGCAACTATGTCATCATCTTCTTCCAATGTCTCATAAATCGACAATGAAATTTTCTCACTAGAAATGTTGCAATCATCGTCAAACAAACCATCACCATAAACAATCGTTTTCTTTCCATCTACCACGACCTCCTAGCAACCATCTAATGGATCTTTAACATAAAACACTTGATGAGCTTGTGCTGCCATTATGAAAGGATCTTCAGTTGAGCCTTGCATGTCTCTATTCACTAGAATCATCCCTAACTCCTCCAGATGCGTACCTTCTGCTTGATCAACCCACTGGCATTTAAACAGTGCTATTTTTACATGGACAAAATCCATTTCCCAGATGTTAGTGATTGTAAAAAAAAAAGCATTTTCCCCATGCAAACCGCCCTCTCCAGGTACTGATACACCACTATTTTGTGTCGCCAATATATCATCGCTCCACTTTGTACCAAATGTGTAACCATTTATATCATACCCACTAAACGACGTAACTGTGCCCAGTGGTCTCTTAGCCAACCATTTGACGACTTTTGGATGCTCATCCCCATTTTGCACATGAATTTTCAACCAACTAGTAAAATCTTTACAATGTAATTCAAAAGCCTGAGGTCCTGACAAACCGGGATGCGCGGCCCTAATTTCTGCTAGGTGAACATCGACATAAGGACTCACAGCAGAATGGTTGCGTAGGATATAAAGATGGGCTTTAGATATCTCATATGAGGATGGGCTGAACTTTGACCTATGCCGTAGTCCAACGCCATCAGTTCTCCCATCATGCCTAGCAATTGGTAGCTCTATTGTTGGTACATCCTGTAAGTAGTTGGTGCAAAATTCGATCACCTCTTCGGCCACGTACCGTTGTACAATACTTGCATCTGGACGATATCGATTCTTGACAAAATGTTTGAAAATACTCATGTACCTCTCAAATGGATACATTGATCTTAGGTACACGGGACCACACAACTTGACCTCCCTTACAAGATGGACTATCACATGAATCATTATGTCGAAAAATGAGGGGGGGAAATACATCTCAAGCCTACACAACACTTCTACCACCATAGTTTGCAATTCATCCAATTTACACCGACTAACCTTCTTGCGACATATCTGCTTAAAAAAAAGCATAGCCTAGCAACCGCCTTCCCAACGTGTGTAGGAAAGCATCCACAGAGAGCGATGACATTCAGATGCTGCATCAAATTGTGACAATCATGCGATTTCATTCCAACCAATTTCAATTCAGCAGTTGATACACAACTACTGATGTTTGAACCATAATTAGAAGGAACTTTCACTGACTTCAGAGTTGCACAAAAACTTTCATTCTCTTCAGATGATAATGAATAACAAGCAGGTGGTAGGTAAGTTTTACCTACTTCTTCTTGCACGGGGGCAAGGGATGTTAAATGCCAAGATTCACTAAATCCTTCCTCGCTTTCAATCCATCCTTACTTTTCCCGGGAGTATTCAACAACGTCCCCACCAAAGCCTCACATACATTCTTCTCTATATGCATCACATCCAGACAGTGCCGTACATCCAAATGCTCCCAGTAACGAAGTTTGAAAAATATAGAACACTTTTTCCAAATGGAAGGTTGTTTACTTTTCTTATGACCCTTGCCTAAAACATATTCTATTCCAGACACCTTGCCAAAAATTTCTGAACCCGAGAGTGGGACAGGGGCTACACTGTTTTCTTCCTCACCGTTAAACCACTTCTTAGCACGCCTCCACGGATGACTAGAAAAACGTCGATGACCCAAATAAACAGGCTTTCCTCCATGCTTTAATTGACAATGACTAGTATTACTCTCACATAGCGGGCATGCAAAATGTCCTTTCACCGAGCACCCTCCGAGATTTCCAAGCGCAGAAAAATCATTAATGCTCCACATAAGAATTGCTTTAAGTTTGAACTCAGCATCCCCACGACTACCATCAGGAATCACGATACCTAACTCAAATAAAGATGATAATTCCTCAACAAGAGGTGCTAGATAAACATCAATGTCGTTGCCAGGTTGCTTAGGGCCTGAGATCATAGTGTTTAAAAACATATATTTTCGCTTCATCATCAACCAAGAAGGGAGATTATAAATAACAAGCATAACAGGCCATGAACTATGGGTACTAGACATGTTACCAAAAGGGTTCATGCCATCCGTGGATAGTCCGAGTCTCACATGTCTAGGTTCATTAGCAAACTCAGGGTACCTAGCATCCATCTTCTTCCACTGATCACCATCTGAAGCATGAGAGATAATATCATCTCCCTCTCGAACTCGATCGGCATGCCATGTTAATAGTTCCGCATCACTTGCATTTGCAAACAAGCGTGCCAATCATGGTCTAAGAGGCATGTACCACATTACCATAGCAGGACTTCGCTTTGTCGATGTTGTCACTGTTTCCCCACATACCTCAACTCTACCTTCTTCTTTTTTCCACCTTGACTCACCGCACACCTTGCAATTATCCCTCAAAGAATCATCTTTCCCTCCATACAACATACAATCATTCGGGCAAGCATGGATCTTGGTAAACTCCATTCCCATGGGGCATAAGATTTTCCTAGCAGTATAAACCCGATCTGGACACAAGTTGTCCTGAGGAAGTAACTCTCTAACTAACTCCAACAACTCAGTCATTCCTTTATCTGAAATCCAATGCCTAGCCTTAAGGTTCATCAACAACAATGTTGCACCAACCTTGAATGGCTTGAGCCAACATATAACTTTGTCGCTTTATCAGCATATATAGCCTCTAGCATACTTTTTTTCCCACAAATTCCATAACAACATCGTCGCACATATCCGACAATTGTTCGTTATACTTCAGCATTTCCTCCTCGTTTCCCTCATCCACCTCCATGTTCTCACTCCCATAATTTCCCTCACCATGCCATACCCATTCAGTGTACGATTTGTCAAATCCTCTACAGAAATGTTCACGCACAACAAGAATATCTTCGTATATAGCGTTATTCCTACAATCCCTACATGGACATCTAACACCACCTATACTCCTCAGCTTACAATGTCGCAACCCAACTCTTAAGAATTCTTCAACCAAATCTAGATATTCCTTCGACAACCGAGCATTCTTATTCATAATGGTTTCACGATCCATAATGCACGACACGGCACAAACTCTAATCAACTTAGAAATCGTTGAACAAAACAACTAACCCACAATGGTATAGCACTCACAACCTACAATTAACATCAAACTATCACAAAATCATCACAGCATAATCAAAGCAAACATGCACAATATTTTAAGAACACAACAATAATAAACAAACAACCACATGGTAAGGCGGAAAATAGCTTACCCACCACCTAGCAAACGATTGGAATTCCTAACAAAGGTTAACTAATCAATCTTATGGTAATCAAAGGGAAAAATGAAACATACAACCTTTCAAATGTCTAATTTGTTGTTTACAAATCCGCTAGGAAAGCTGTTGTTTTATTATACTGTCTTCACTCTTGCAAACTCACAAGTATTCACGTATATCTACTCATTTCACTAGCGAATTCGCTACACATATGTCAAGACTAAACGTATGGTTGGCGAACTTGTTTCATAAACAATTTTTTCAAAGTTATTAGTGGCGAGTTCGCAACAACCACATCATGCTTTTTTTTACTCAGCGAGCATGCATGCGATATCGTGACCAAAATGAGTTAGTTACTTTCACAGCTAACGAAATCGCTAGTTCCTAGCTTGCCAAAATAACCCTAAGCGTTCATTGTCTGTGATCTCGTAACTATTACGCCTGACCTAACTTACTTGTTGCGAATTCACAACAACTAACGGTTTTTTAAGGCGGAAATGACATTTCCGCCTTAACTCTTCATTTTTTACGTCACATACGACTACCGCCTTTTAAACGGTCGTTTCCGCCTTTAAACATTTTTTTAAAACCTAGCGAGTAAAGCTAGCGAACTCGCAAGTTACTAGTAAGGCGGAATATTTTGAACCCGACCCAAACGTTTTAAACTTGTGCCTTAAATGAACGTGATTGTAGTAGTGAACATCCAGCATCGATCCAACAGGGTGGCGATGTTTCTTACCATCAGGTGCCATCATAACAAAAATGAATCTGGAAAAATAATAGTAAAAAGAAACAAAACAATTCTTTCAGATTTCAACTTTGAGGCCAGGACTATTCAAATTTCATTTCAAAATAATTTAAACTAGTAAAATTTTAAGAAGCATAAATAAATTATTTTATATAATGTTATTAAAATTTTTTTATTTTTGCATTTTGGATCTATGCAAGTTTACCATTATTATTAAAATTGGATGGGTTCAATAATTATGAACTGCTGACTTTATTTATAAAAATATAGAGTGGATTTGAACATTAATTTGACCAGACCCATTTCAAAATTACATATTTGTATATATAATGTTATAATATTTTTTTCGGGATAGTTATAAAAACATATTTGTAATATTTCAATTTTATTTCAAAAGTGAATATCAGCATAAATGATATAATAATAGTTTAAATATTAAAAAAAGGTGGGAAAATTGAAGAGGATTATGGGACCCAAAAAACAAAACCTTAGCCAAAAATACTAGATCTTGGATCTTGGAGAGCAAATCCAAAAATCCAAAACACCCAAGATCTTAGAACACGCTATGTAAAATATTCAACATATACTATATTCATGCGTCCTCCCTTACCCTAGCATTTAAGCACTAGAATTACTCATTCACCCTCCATGTATAATTGAAAGGCAGGAATGGTCCATATATATTCCATTTACACTTGAGTCTTAAAAACCATAAATCAAGAGCATATTTGGTGCACCACACAGCAATGGAAAACGATGGCGATCGAGAGGCGAAGCGAATGAGAACACTTGATGAGAAACTCAGAAACATGAGGGGGGATCTCGAACAAGGTTTGTTGCATAACACTAATGGTTCAATTCATATTTTCATGTAGTTGAGCGACGTTGTTTGTGTTCCATGTTAAACACAGATCTGGCCGATATTGTAGTTCATTTTAATGGCGAAAAAAATCCTTGGATGGAAGCATTTTGCGTTCTTGAAGCGATGAATAAACTGACCTGACGACCAAGACATAATTCCTCGCCATGTATAAGGCAAACAAGGTAAATTAATATTCATGCCTTTTGCAAACTCGATACCATTTTCGACCTTACTAACAAAATATACCGTGGCTTGCAGGATAAACTTGAGGAGATCAAGGCAGGAATACTTGGTGCAATGGATGCGATGGAGGAGGATGTTCGTAGGTGCCATGAAGCTTTTGAGGATCGACTTGGTGAAAACGGCGAACCTTCCGACGATGCAATTGTCATGGATATCAGCCTCAACCTAGGACAGTACTATCAGTTGCCTGACCTCAGCTGATTTATTTACCCTTTTAGTCGAACAATTTGATTTCTGTTCTGTAATGTGATGTTCACCATTTTAAAAATTGAGGATTGTCTGCATTTAACATTGTCTAAGTAATAATTAATTCGTAAATTTTGGTGTTCATATTTAAATTGAAGCCTATATGCCTTAATATTTAATAATTCAGTTCTTCAGACTACTATTCAATCGACTAATCTTATTAAGTCACTTTTAATCCGTCCACCCTTTCATTATATCACTAGGCTAAATGTCAGTAATAAATTCAACAACCAACCCGCTTTGATGAAAAAGAGTACTCAAATTATTTGGACAGTGCATATGTGTGCGTTTATTTGAACAAAATTATGTGTTAAAATTTTATTTTACACAAAGAGCCGTTACTGTAAACGTTACACCCACAAGTTGTAACCATTACATGTAAAATCGTAATGGGTTACCGCGTGATTTGTCAAACAAAAAAGTCAGAGGTTAAGTCATTATTTATAGTAATTGTATTTAGGTCTAATCAACAACCACTTTGCAGACATTACACCAACACTGTTGACAAGTCCTTCCATACACCTTCTACCCTAAAAAGATTCGCAGCATCCCCGATTTCCAGTCTTTCCAGTATTGACAACATTGTTGGGAATCAACTTTCTGACACCACATTTCTAGCTGACCCTTCTAGTAGCTTTCTTACTTCTTTAACTCTCTTTAATCATTCTTGTTTCTTGTAGAAGAAAACAGGTGGGTGGAACCCACTTTTTTTGCTTGGTTTTCACGGTAACGGGCAAAACTACAAATTACCAACATTTCATTTCTAGTCCCATTTTGATTTTATGTCTAGTACTGAGTTTTTTAACTTTATGAAATTACGGTGTACGATGAATATCAGAAATTAGCTGGTTGATAAAATAAAATTAAATGGATAAATTGGATTTTGAACGCATATTACTCATTTAATCTCAACAATCCTTTGAAATTTTAAATTGAGTTTTTATTTGGGACCACGCTCATTATAATACCGGACTGCGTATGACAATCAAGTTATACAATTTACACATAATAGTTGGGTGTAGGGTTTAGAAAAACTCGGGGCTTTGGTTTTAGTACCACAATCTGTAAACCAAGTCATCGAATAACAATGGCGAACTACATGTTACACATATCGCGACACTAACAATTCATTTATAGTGTTTAGCATTTATAAAAACAACTAGAAATATATAAAACCACATTACTAATTCTTAGATCCCAAACTTATTAATCGGTATTTGTGTTCTCTATTTTTATTAATTACATTTAAGGTTACATGAACCCAAATATATCTCCATGGGTCGGGGTGCCGAAGGAAGGCCTAAACCCACATGGGTCGGGGTGCCGAAGACCTAAACCCACAGCAAAGGGTTTAAACAAACCTAGGGTCTACAAACAAGTACCCATACAAAAACTTTAAGAGAAAAAGTTTTAGAGATAAAAGAAAGTGGAATCCAACAATGTCTCACATCCCTTTCCTTTATATACATATCTATATCTATATACATATATATAGATATTTTAATGGGAGGGGTTCCATTCACTCTCTTATTTTTACTCAAGTTTTTACTCATTATTTTATCCACTGATCAAGTTCTGATCCAATGGTTATAAATTAATAAGATTTTTTTACTATTTCAAGAATTCCTTATTTATTATTTCCCTTTTTCTTTCATCTTTACCCAATTTAACCCTTCTCCTTCTGCCCCAAACCTCCTGCTCCTAAAAAAAAGCAAAGATGACATTTGTTCTTCTGCTCTTTTAAGGTTTTAACACCTAAACCTTAAGAACCCGATTAGTCTATATAATTCAGTCTTCATAATCATTGGATCAGATATAACTTTTTCTTTGATTGAATCCTGTCAAGTTTAAATTTATTCAATTCAATCAGATTCATATGATTTAAATTGAATTGGACTACTAATCCCATGAATCCATGTTTCATCATCACTAATTCTCTGATAAAAACCACAATCCTAATAGCCCCGTCCTCCAAATCTCAAACAATTTTTCCGCATATAATCGTTTTCCGTATATGATTATCTTCAAAAGATAAATGAGGGCTATTAAAACATGAGTTTCATGCAATGACATGAAGGAAAAAGGGTGAACGCTGGTGATATGGGCTTTGGCCCCTAGGCTCCGGCCCAGACTGTGGTCCGGTCCATATGACGTCAGCTAGAATGGCGTTATCCGAGGACACAAAGGACATGAATATGACATGTCCATGGATAAGGACAAGCAAGCAGGACCACTACTTCTGGGTTGGATCCTCACCACCTCACACCTATAAACAGCGTTGGACTTGTGGAGAAAGGTATGTTCAATCAAACTAAAAACTCTCTCAATATATCCTTATTCTCTCTCCTATTCAATGGGCCCTCTTTCATCATCACGCCGGAGTAGCTATCCTCGGGATACTCCGAAGCGTTGTTTTGCAGGCCTATTAGGTGAGAGTGCGCGGACCACAGACGTAACCTTATCCGGACCGGTGGAACCTGCTGTACTCCGGACCGGGACTGGAAGCTGGTAGCATCAGTTGCCTCGCCCGGTGGGACCTCACGTTCCCGGTTACAAGTAGCATCCATGCCACGCGGACGACCAAGGAAGAACCCGCTTCCGCTTGGAGACGAAGCGGATGGAGGGCTAAAGACTAGAAGAGCCGCTGCAGTGATTGGGGCCCAGAATTTAGCGGCGGATAAGGAACGAGCTCTCCGAGCCAAGGAGGCAGCGGCAGAGGCAAAGGCTGCGGCTGTGGAACATCGACGACAGCGCTTGGCATCGGAGAAGGCGAAAGGAAAGAAGGCAATTTCGGAACGGACGTTGGCTGAAATACAACGTGAGAACAGAGAACGACTACGAGCCGTAAAAGAGGCAGAAAAACAGCGGCAGTTCAGAGAACGGGAGGAGTCAGACGGTGATACGGATGATCTTGAAGTAACGGAAGAGCTAGGGAATCCGGAAGAATACGACACAGAGGAGGATGACGCTCAGAGTCGATCGGGGAAGGACCGGTCTGCGCGAAGAGCTGGCCCGGAGGAGCGTGAGTACCACGACTCCAGAGCTGGAGGAAGTGTCCTGAGAACAAACATGGCGGAGTATCAACAGTTCAAGGCGTGGAAAGCGTCCCGCCAAGCCCCGGCCGGACCAGAGATGCTTCCTCTGGGACGATCGCGGGTGTATGTTGAACTGGAGAACGATATGGGTCGTGCCAGGCAAGAGCTAGGGCAATATAACCTTCGGCCCGGAGGATTAAACCCACCTTCGGTCCAGCCACAGACCAACCAACAGCAGGCAGTTGGCCAGAATCTAGAAGCACCGCCGTACCGGGGAAAGGAAAACCCCATAGACTTACGGAATGACGGCTCACGGAGGGCCACCACAACAGATGATGTTTGGAATGCCACCCTATGGAGGGAGATTCCCAGGTGGGTTTGGATTTCAGACACCCTTTTGTCCGGACTCCATTGAAGATCGCTTGAACCGCCTTATTGGTCAGAATGGAGTTAGACCTCAGTCACCTTGGGTTCCGGAAGTGTTGAAATTTAAGTGGCCGGCCGGAGCCAAGGCTCCGGATGGATTCCCAACCTACAATGGGGAGGAGGATCTGGAAGAGTTTGTTCACACTTACTCGAGTATCATGTATGCAAGAGACATTCCGGAGGAGCTGCAGTGTAAGATGTTGCCCTCATATCTAAGGGGGAACTGCTTGGCCTGGTTCAAGGGTCTTCCGAATGGAACTCTCCGGCACTTTTGGGATTTTGCCACCGCCTTGGTACGACATTATTCATCTATGAAACATACGTTTGTAAACCTGGCCACGGTCCTGGCAATGAGACAATTGGAGACGGAGACAACGTGGGAGTTCTACCTTCGGTACATATCAGCGACGATGAAGGTGGTGGATAGGCACTTGCAGGAGAAGACCATAATCCACAACTTTGTGAATGGGCTAAGGGACAATGCTTTCTACATTGAGCTCATGAAGAACATGCCGACATCGTACTACCACCTCCAGCTGGCTGTGGAGATGCATTGTACGGTGCATGATGCTAACCAGGTTCGAATGACCACGGTGGGATATTTGAGCAGAGGACCGTCACGGCAACAGGAGATCAGACCCCAACTATCCGGCCTCCCGCCCGGAATGATCAAGTCAGACGCGTACCGGCTCAAGCAGTGGCAGCCCAAGCTCCGGCTGTGGCCGCACGACCCACTTATACCCCTCTTTTCAAAACTCGCACGAAGATCCTTGCGGTCCACCGAGGTCTGTTCACGGATCCGCAACCCATCGTCGGTGTACTAGCAGTAGCGAACGCGGACAAGTGGTGTGATTTTCACAAGTCTCACGGTCACGCCACAGAAGGGTGTAGAGCACTTCGCTCGGATATAGAAACATTGATCGGCACAGACCAGTTGAGGGATTGCGTAGCCGGTGATGCGCGCCAAGCAGTGGCTCCGGCCCCCGCGGCCGGACAGGGAAGGAAGAGAAATTGGAGATACAACCGTCCCCCGGGCGGAAACCAAGCCAACCTAGCCAATCCGGCTCCGCGCCAGGCCACACTAGCGCCGGCCCCGGCTCCGCCTCGGATGACAAAATGTGATCAATGGCATAATCGGAAACGGACTAAACTCCATGACAGCAATTAAGGCTAAGAGTAGGTACGTGCCTCCGGGTGAGATACAACAGAAGAGATTCAAGGCAAGTGAGACCATCACCTTTTCGGACGAGGACCCGGTGCCCCCCCCCAGGTTCCTCACTCTGACCCGATGGTGGTGATAGCAGAAGTGGAAGGGGTGCTGATCAAACGAGTATTCATTGACGTTTGTAGCAGTGTGGAAATAATGTTTGCGGGATGTTTTGATCAGCTCGGAATTGGACGACAAAACTTGAAGCCACTGTCCATCCACTCGGCGTCGTTCCTTTGAAGGTAACTATGACGGATTTCCAAGACACAACGAAACAGATAACGGTTGAATGTAATTTCGCCGTTATTGATGCGGTGTCCCCTTACAACATGATCATCTAAAGGCCGTGGTTGTCCCAGACACGGGCTATCTGCTCACCATACCATCTGATCATGAAGTTCACCACGGAAAAAGGTGTTGCATCGGTCCGGGGGCATCAACAGACCGCCCGGAGTTGCATGCTGACAGCTATCAAGGACGTTCGATCCGGAGGAGGCAAGTTGAAATTGACCGATCCGGAGAAAGGGGAGACTAGTGCAAGCTTGGTCGGAGCAATTCACGGAGAGCCACCATCGTATGAAGTGGAAGACATGATGGTAGGCCGGAAAGGTGTAGTAAGTGTGGCAAAGAACCTTCCGGAGGATGTGAAAGAAGGTCTCCGTGACTTGTTGGCGGAGTATGAGGACGTTTTTTTAATGGGGAACAGAAGATTTGACGGGTGTTCCGAAAGAAATCGCCGTTTAAAGGCTTAATGTCTTCCCGAAACTGAAGCCCATACGTCAGAAGAAGAGACCTCTTGCTCCGGAACGGGTAGAGGAGGTCCGGGCGGAGGTAGGAAGACTGCTGAGCGCCGGAATCATGGAGGAGATATCCTACCCGGAGTGGATAGCAAACCCAGTTCTGGTGAAAAAGCACGATGGCTCATGGAGAATGTGTATTGATTTCACAGATATGAACAAGTGTTGCTCAAAAGACAGCTATCCGCTTCCGTCAATTGATCAGCTGGTCGAGGCTATTACTGGTTACCAGGTGTTGGCATTCTTTGACGCGCACCGATGGTATCACCACTCACCAGATCACAATGGCCAAGGATGACCGTCCCAAGACGTCTTTTACTGACTTTGGTACCTTTTGTTACAGGAAGATGCCTTTTGGATTGAAGAATGCAAGGACAACGTATTAGAGGATGGCAGATAAGCTCTTCCGGAACCAAATGGGACGGAAACTGGAGGTTTATGTGGATGACATGGTGGTGAAGAGCCAGACGTATGAGTCTTTCCTGTCGGATCTCCGGGAGATGTTCGACGTGCTCCGGACGGCAAACCTCAAGCTCAGTCCTGGAAAGAGAACCATTGGGGTTGGAGCAGGGAAGTTCCTCGGTTTCATGGTGTCAGCTCGAGGGATCGACGTGAATCCAGAAAACATATCAGCGCTCATGGAAATGCCACCTCCAAAAGGATTGAAGGACGTGCAGAAGTTAACCGGATCGCTGGCCGAGTTGAGCCGGTTCCTTGCCCGGGGGCGGAGAAACAGCTCCCTTTCTTCAACATACTCCGTAAGGCGAAACCATTCGAGTGGACGGAGGCATGTGATCAAGCGTTCGCGGATTTAAAAACCCACCTAGCAAGCCTTCCCACGCTATCCAAACCGGTGCCCGGAGAAGAGCTCTTCATAAACATAGTTGCGACCGAGCATGCTATCAGTTTCACCCTGGTCCGGGAGGATGGTAAGGTTCAACACTTGGTATACTTTGTAAACAGGGCGCTCCAAGGCCCAGAGAAAAGGTATACCGCCCTTGAAAGATTGATATTAGCCCTGGTTCACGCATCCTGGCGTCTCCGACCATATTTTCAAGGACACCCGATCACGGTTCTGACAAACGATCCATTAAGACAGTTCATGCTTAAACCAGAGGTTTCGGGCAGAATGATGAAGTGGGCAGTGGAGCTCGGGGAGCATGAGATCAAGTATTAGCCCTGGAATGCCATCAAGGGACAAGCATTGGCTGATTTCTTGGTGGAGATGACCGAGCCGTCAGGAGACCCGTCCGTGTCGGAGCCAATCTTTGATAGATGGAAGTTACATGTGGATGGATGCCTTGAGCAAGCTCTCTTCATCGGAAATCAAGCCTGACCCGGAGAGCAACTTGATGATGGAGATGTTATCCGCACGGAGCTACGACACCCCACAGGTTGCAGCGGTAGAAGTATCAAAGGAATCATGGATGTCGCCTTGTTTGAATACTTACAGGACGGCAAGCTCTCAGAGGACAAGGCATTGGCACAGAGGATTAAACAAAAGGCACCACGATATACCATCTTGGACGGATCCTTGCTCAGACTGGGATACCTCCAACCTTGGCTAAATGCGTGGACTCGGACGAGGCAGGCCGGTTGATAAGAGAAAGCATGAGGGACCAAATGGCAGCCATCAGGGTGCCCGGACCATCGCCAGGAAGATAATGTGTACGGGTTACTACTGGCCGACTCTGTTTGTCCGATCCTGTGTGCAGTGCCAAAGGTTTGCTCCACTCATCCATGTGCCTCAGGAAGAAAGGGTAGGGATTACTGGCTCGTGGCCCTTTGACCGTTGTGGCATCAACTTTGTTGGACCTTTCCCCTCCGCTCCGGGGGGATTCAAATATTTGATTGTGGCGATTGATTATTTCAGTAAGTGGGTGGAAGCGGAACCTCTCACAAATATCTGTGGCAACACTTGTGTCAAATTTTGTTGGAAGAACATCATATGTCGGTACGGAATTCCCAAGTATATTGTCACGGACAACGGAGCGCAGTTTGAAAACGACCCGTTTCGGTCCTGGTGCAAATAATATGGCATCACCCAACAGCTCATGTCCGTTTACCATCCACGGGCCAACGGTCAAGTTGAGGTAACAAACCGCACGGTAGTGAATGGATTGAATACTCGGCTGCAAGGAGCACGGGAAAACTGGGTGAACGAATTGCCAAGTGTCCTTTGGGCGTATCGGACGACCGAAGGATCCGCCACGGGAGAATCCCCCTATAGCCTGGTGTATGGAGCGGAAGAAGTGATACCGGCCGAAGTGGGATTCCCCAGTCTCCGGACCCTTACCTGGGATGAAGATCAGGCCGGATGGAGCTCCCCTCTGGGATCAAGCAGGCTGCTAGACTTAGACCTCTTGGAGGAAAAGCGGGAACAAGCAGCACTGCATGAAGCTAAGGTGAAGGAACGAGTAAAACGCTACCATGACAGACGTGTGCGGAATAAGTCATTTGTCCCCGGAGATTGGGTGATGCGGAGGAACGACAAGAGTTTGCAGGAGTCCACAAGCAAGCTAGCCCCAAACTGGGAAGGACCACATCAAGTCACAGCTTCATTTCCGGGCGGAAGTTACGAGCTGGAGGACCAGTCCGGACGGGCCATTCCCAGAAGGTGGAACATCACAATTTTCGAAGGTTTTACGGGGCTTCCTGAATAGGTATGCAACCTAGTAGAATAGGTAGCTCCTGGTCCTCTGGTTAGGGTTATGCCTAGGACCCCTTTTTTTTTATTTACCATGCACTTGACTCCGACCCCTAGAGACAAAGAGTATGTCCGGGCGGAGTCCACTTGGTTTAATGAATGAAGAGCTTGCAATTGTATTTGATTTATTTTTGATTTCGTGCATTGATTCCCTCCGTTTCGTTTGAACAAACTAACGGAGGAGAGGGAAGAAAGGAACGGACACAGTTTGATCAAACAATAAGATGGAACGTTTGAACAAGCAAAATCTTAAAGAGAAGTACATTTGAATAAATGATACATTTGAATAAATGAAATACACAACGGTCCGGATGGACTGGTATACAAACACAAGTAATAGGAATACAATTGCGTCAATAAGTCCGAACAGACTAGTATACAAAAGAATATAAAATAAAAATGAATAAGAATGTCTAATAAGTCCGGACAGACCTATATACAAACAAACAAAAAGGAACCATCTACTTGGGCCAATTGATACTATCCCAGTCAACAGGGGAGAATAGGGTTTCGGATTAGGAGGCTCTGGAGAAGGTATCACCGCGCCATTCTCCGGAGTTGGTAGCTTCGGATCTTGAGGGCCCGCGCTGGTCTCGGGAATCTCCTCCTTTACAGGACTCTGTTCCGGAGTCTCGGGATCAAGGTCGTAAACCTTCGTCCCGCTGGACTGACCCACTTGGCCCAAGTATGGAAAAGGGGGGATTTCCGGAAGTTCTGATGAGGGACCTGGCACCTCCGAGCCGGATCCAAAGATTCCATCGGAGTCAGAATCAGAGGTTTGCATCTCCTCTCCAGAAACTTTTGCCTTACCCTTACCCTTAACAGAAGGCCTTTCCAGCTCGCGACGGGAAAGCGGCCCTAAGTGGATTTCGAGATGGAGAACCGATCAGGACAGGGATCTGAGGGTGCAGCTGTCGAGCACCTCCGCAACGACCACTTCCGCGATGACTATTTCCGCGGCGGGTTCCTCAGAAACCTCAACTGCCCCTTCCTCTGCCCCTACCTCGGATACGAGCCAGTCGATGCCTCGCCAATTCGGCCAACTGCCTAGTGATGAAGGGATGGATAATGGCAGCATCCTCTTAAAGGCGAGCAACGCGGCGAGTAGATTCCTCCGGATCGACGGATACTTGAATGCCCGTGTACCTCTCAAAGGTGAAGTCTACCGAGACTTGGCTCGGAATTAAAATGAGTGAAGGAGGGAGAGGAGTATTAGCATGCATCCTCTTTCACCACTCAACCGCCTCCTCGAACGTCGGATGGTAGCGAGACTCCCGGTCGTTCCAACCCAGCTTAAACATACGGACGATCAGCGCGCTGACGTTACGAGGAAAGTTGCGATACACAGGCGGAGATACAAGTCCAAGGCAGAGGCCGGTAAGATCATATGACAATTGCAAGGTCATTAGATTTTCTTGAAGGATCATGTTCCGGCCGGCCAACTCGCGATTCTCTTCTTCAAGTTTCAAGTAATCTTGCAAGTAGTCCGTCCTCTTTTCCAGCCACTTCAGCTTGTCACAGTAGAACGGAAGTTCGGACCACACCAGATCCAGCTCCATTTTCAACTTGGCCTTGTAGTCCTCGTGTTCAACTTGAAGCATGGAGATCGCAGCATTCGCGTCTAGGGTCACATTGATCCGCTCTCGCGCGAAGTCCTGTCATTAAGACAGAGTCCCAAACTCATCGGATATCTCCCGGAGGAAAGCAGCCAAAGAGGGAATGTCCGAAAACTCCTCCATGAGGGGTTCCATTCCGGACCGGACAAAAAGCTCGCGGGTCCTTTCTCCGTCCATTTTCCATCTGGATAATTCCGCCGCCAGTTATAAACACCTATGGCATGGAGGGCTCGTCAAATGAGAGCTAGCCGGAGAAGGGCATATTCCTCCATCTCCGGATCGGAGCACAGGACCCTGGCCTCTAGGCTAAGAACAGGACGAAAATAATAAGGCATAAAGAAAATATAGACATAAGACGGAGATAGGTAAAAAAGATTCATTCCATAAGAAAGAAGGAGTTACATTATCCGGAGGGTTGTCATCCCCATCCGAGTCGTCGCTTCCGCCCTTCCTACACTAAACAAAAGAATATCAAGTCTAGCCGGACGGAAGCGACTACAAAAGATTACAAGATAAAATTAAAACTAAGGAGTGAGATCTACATCAGTCTCTTCGCTATCATTACCGTCATCTTGGCCATCACCAACACCGCCTCCGGCCCCACCAGCCCCGCCATCATCGTCTTCATCCTCTTCGTTCTGATGCTCGTCATACGCATCCGGAGAGCCGTACATCTTTAACACATCCAAGTACTTAGCCTTGGCGAGCGATTCGGGAGCAGTCCTCTTTTCGGGGAGGCACTTCCACACTTAGGTTCACCAGCCCGTGCTTGAAGGCATGTACAGCTGCAAAAGACACCAGCTTCTACTCTACCGCTCCGGGAATACCCTCAAACAGCTTCAGAACGGAGGGTTGAATCTTCTCAAACCCGCCACGATAAAACTGGTCAATGTCATAGTTAAACTAATCGGCAGTGTCCGGATGGTAGTATTGCTAGCCATACTCACCTCGGCGGCTCTCCGGAACCCAGCCCCTCATCTTCCGATAGACCTGGTCGCTGGAGTGTTTGTTGGAGGCGAGGCACATGTCAGTCAAACTCTGCTCAAAAGCTTGGCTCCGGAGCACCTTGTTGGCAAAGGCCACGCACAACTCCCTCTGCACCGACGGAGAAGCAAGAGCCTCAAACTCCTTGATCCGGGCCTCCGCCTCAGGCAGCCCGAGTCTCCGCGCGGCAAGATTATAGGTCAGATTCCGCTCCAATGCGCTAACCTTCTGGGATAACCTTGTATTTTGGACATGGTAAGCCTGATTAATGCCTCAGAGACACCCGGAGAGGAAAGAAAATAAGCAGCGAAGTCTTGAGAAGGACAGAATATCAGAAAACAAGTAAAAGAAAACAGATGTCTGAACCGAAGAATGGAAGATGGTTTACGCTGCCCGTCTGTCGACCGCTGCTCTGAGTGGTCTCCTTGTCCACTTGATCAGCTGAAACGACCTTCTTACCATCCCCCTGTCCATCCAAGACCTTCTTCTTCCCATTCATCCGGATCTCCTACATGGGAGTGCTGGCTATTATCCGGCTTCCGGGGCACCAGGGGAATTCTCACCGTCCGCTTCTTAAGGGCATGGTGATCTTCATCATCTTCGGAAGACTGAGGACCGGCGATCGTAAGGGCCGCCGCCCGATTTCCGGCTACCACCGCAACCTCATCAACTTTCTCCTTCACCGGAGATTGCTTGCTGGAGGTAGCATCCGCCTTAGTCAGAGCCTCCTTCTTATTTTTCTCCTGCTCAAGAAGGGCCAGCTCGCGCTTCTTCTTCTTCTCCTTCTCAGCATCAGTTTGTGGGGTTTTCATGCCGGTCCCCGAACCGGATTTCTGCTTGTCCGACTTGCCTACCTTGCCCGATCCGGATGGTGGATTGACACTGGCTTCGATCGAAGGGTACACTGCAAGCGCCCGGAACGGATGAGATGGAGAAGCATACAAACAAAACAAAACAAAACAAACAACAAGGGGAAAATGAATACTTACGGGACGGATCCCGATTGACGTAGAAGTGGCACTTGGTAAACACCTCCGACTCGTACGCCATTAGGGGGAAGATATACTTCCCGTTCCAGTAGTTGGTTAAGTTGAGCTGATTATACCTCAGCTTCGTGATGCTCGCCTCCAGTCCCCCCGGCCGATACACCATTTTCTCCTCCTTCTTAGCATTATAATTCCACTTGGGACACGGATACTTGGTTGTATCAAACGTGAAATAGCATTTCTACCAATTAGCATAGCTATCACGTCGGCCCCTGCAGCAGTCCTTCACTTTTATCCGTTTCTGAAAAGTGAAGATCCCCTCGTCTTTGGTGTTGTCCAGATGGTAGAAGGCCCGGAATAGCTTCAGAGATGGCTTCACTTCGCAACGATAGCAGTTGAGAAGGAACGCCCGGATAACCGCAATGCAATTAGGCTGCAGCTGGGACGGAGATATTTTGAAGTGTTTAAAGATGGAAAGAAAGAGAGGGGGGAGAGGGAAAGTGATGCCATAAATAAAATGACACCGGGGGATGGCCGCCACTGTAGTATGGTAACCCTCCAACAAGCTCAGCCCGGAGTCAATCGAGACCGGAACTACACTCGTCCGGACCAGATCCTTCACGGTATTATCAATGTCTACAGAGTCACCCTCGACTGGATGTCTCGGCTCCGGAACATGATTCAATCCTATCTTCACCTCCTTTGTCTCCGTCTGGGAAGCATCGCCCTCACCCTCGGAATCCTCTTTACGATCACGATTAGGCTATTGGTTGGCTGGTACCTTAATCTCGTTATCAGCAGTAGCCATAGTCAATAAAAAAGGGGGGATGGATATGAAGAGGAAAGAGAATATGAGGAAAGAGAGGATTGGAGGATGGGAGAAGAACACAAGAGAATGAAAATTGAAAGTGATTGACTAGGTCTCATATTTATAGAAATTCTATGGGAAGAGAGGGGCCGAGTCCCAAGGCGACATGATTGCTTTCTTGAAAAGAGAACAGAATTCATTTTGAAAAGAAAACAGAATTTCTCGATTGACAACACCATATTTATGAGGCTATCACACGCTTCATAAATGCGCTTGCAAACACGCGCACCGGGTAAAGGAAAACTGAACGCCCAGTGCGTGATTAGACTCGCACCCGAGAGAATGGCCCAGGAACATGCTTTCGGGTCGGATTGCATGCCTCCGGGCGGATCCCATTAACATAATTAGACGTGATTAACACAGGCGCACTCAACAGAGGAGCGGCCGAAACATAGTGAGACACGGGACCCCTCCTCCGGATCAGACACCTCCGGACGGATCCCATGTTTCGGGGGGCTAGTGGTGATATGGGCTTTGGCCCATATCTAGGTTCCAGCCCAGACATTGGTCCGGTCCATATGACGTCAGCTAGAATGGCGTTATCCGGGGACACAAAGGACATGAATATGACCTGTCCCCGGATAAGGACAAGCAAGCAGGACCACTACTTCTGGGTTGGATCCTCACCACCTCACACCTATAAATACAGCGTTGGACTTGTGGAGAAAGGTATGTTCTATCAGACTAAAAACTCTCTCAATATATCCTTATTCTCTCTCCTATTCAAAGGCCCCTCTTTCATCATCACGCTGGAGTAGCTATCCTCGGGATACTCTGGGGCGTTGTTTTGCAGGCCTATTAGGTGAGAGTGCGCGGATCACAGACGTGCTGTACTTCGGACCGGGACTGGAAGCTGGTAGCATCAAATGCCTGTGATGAAGGAGACGAAGAACGAAAGAAGAAATAGGATAAAGAGAAGGAAGGCGAGAAATAATAAAGTTGATTAATTAGGGAAGAAGGGTGATAAAAAAGGAAAGAAAATTTAATCATTAAATAAAAATTTGAATTAAGTCTAACCATGGGATTAAATGGGAAGGAAGGGTTAGGATCGTGAGTAAAAATTTGCATGAAAATAAGTGAGTGAATGGGTCCCCTCCCTATTTTAATTTATGTATTTATATGTCTTTTTAAATTTAGTTATATTTATTTCCATATTTAATTATTTATAAATATTTATATATATATAGATATACATATATATGTATATGGATGAGCAGTCTATAAATTAGGCGTAAGATTGCAACGTACTAGTCATACCAAATAATTAGTCAATTTCTAGTCATAAAAACCAATTGTAATTTGTAATAAGAGGTTGATAGCAGTTTTCACTTTCGTGTTAGCTTATAAATTTAAACTTCGCACTTCATAACGTTCAAACAATTCTGGATCTAAACTTCATTCACTAGATTAGCTGTATTAGTAGTACAATATAGTGTAACCTCTGGTATAATATATGTGGTAGATTATTCAAGCGCTAGTTTAATATTCTATATGTTATATATTTATCTTTCCTCATTTTCCTTTGTCAAGTCGGGCTAGATCGAGTCGAGTTTTGACATGGTTTTGACCGAGTCGATCTCGAATTCCTCCCAGTCCGTGCAATATTCTCTAGGAAATTTAATTCTTAATAACATATTGTATTACTCATTATATAAACCCTGTTTAAACTTTTAAAAATATCATTATAGACATAACTTTTACATTTAACTTATGCTTGATTAATTTTGATATTAAGCATCTATAGACTTTGACACTTTAACTTTCTAAAAAATTTGTAAACACTTTCATTTTATTCTCTTTTGTTTTGCCTTACATCCTGTTACCTTTCAGGCTGAAACTGGATGCTCTAACTAATTCTGATTTGTAACTCTCACTATACTGTTACATATAATCAACTATTCTGGGATGACTGTATTACTCCACTAAACACACATTTATGAAATTCTTTTCGATTTTGGCCACTATTTATAAATAAAAAATTGTTCTCACTCTTGCGACGAAAATAATACCGGAACGAGATACATAATATTTTGACATCTTCTACGGCAACGTAACAAAAAATAAAAAAAAATTATTAGGTGCAGATTTTATTCAGAATTCCAACAATTTTTTAGCGTACCAGGTATTTTAGCTATAAAATTTAACATGTTTAAAGTCTATTAATATGCCCTATTTTAAACAAGATCATTTAGGTACACAATTTCCTTAATATTATAATTTTAAGTTCAGAAGCTCATGCCTGAACCATTCAGTACAAATCCTTAGCATCTTTTTTTGCTTCAATGAACGAATTTTGAAGGTGGGCTTACCTTACTAAATTGGCCCGTTACAATTTTCAATCAAAGTCCATAATGAGTTTGCAATTACACTCTGACACGTTACATCACAACCTTTCGTTTAACCCGTTTTAAAAATTTTTAAATCCAGTCAAAAATATTTCGGGCATTAATTGAGTTGCCGACCATTGACACCCCCGCCAGAGATCCAAAACAAAAAAGGGTAAAGGTAAATTTCTTTTTCTTGTTCTTACATTAAAATCTCAAACATCCTAGTTATATCGCTATTTACTAGTAACGACTATTGTTTTGATGTAAAAAATTGGAAAGCTTGTGTATGGGAATGACAGTGGTCATACAATAGAAATCATGGCTGTACCTATAATGCAAAATACAAATCAACCTAAGACATAATGCTAAAAAGTGGAATTTTTATACTCTTATGCACATTCAGTCCAAGTAAATAATTTGGTTGGTTTGCAAATAATGATTTAATTTGCTCTATTTTTAAATATAAATACAATTTATAGGAACTCAAAATTATTTATGATGTTCTGAATGCACCTAATTAAAAAGATATATATTAGCCCATGCCATATTTATTCGGAGAATGCAGTACTTCTATACACAAACACCTTTTATCTCTGTTTATATGAATCATAATATTTTTCATTCATGACCACTATTGAAACCCCCATTGAGTAGAAGGGGTGTCAATTCCAGCTGTCGCATCCCCTCTTGTAATGAACTGGAGAATTTGGGGTTTGCAGTGGAGGATGTCACAGGAATTTGCAAGAGCGTACGGTAGCGGCACCTCGAACAACATCAGTTATCCTATACACAGGAGACCACATGACAGGCCAGCGAATGGCCCCCAATCCAGCATCTCATTCTCTGTTCCTGCTGATTATCACAAACGTAAGCACATCGTCACCCCCCTTATGAGAATTGTGTGATTTTTCCAGCTTGCATTTTCACTGTGAAAATACCATGCTCAACTGTGTGCCCTTTATCAAATCTTATACTCTTTCAACTATTTTTAACCTGCACCATTAAATGTGTCCAACCGAAATGACAAAGTTTTTATTATTAAGGGATATCTCATACCCAACATTTACATTTTATTTGAATATGTGTCTGCTAAATTTAACTTCTATCTTCCTTGTTCTTGAAGGCGTTCCAACGAACTGTAGTTACTTTGGCAAGGGATGTCAACATTGTGATCAGTCCTGGTTTGTCCACCTTGGACCGGATGGAGGATATCCGTATGACAGAGAGCTACCCCAGATGCATTGAGGGCTTCATGCCTTCTGTGATCGATAAGGCTAAGCGTGCAATCCGACTTCTGACTAAATCTATGGGTCTCCTAGAACTCCAGCTGCAGAAAAGCCAGCACCCCAACTAATCTGATTCAGATGACACATTGTCTGAAACTAACGATGAGGTGCCATCAGCAGAGAAACCTCCAAACAGCACCCCTAATGATTTACTTGCTATAGCTGAATCTGGTGGTGAGGACAGGGAAACTTCTGATGCTGGAAATGTGACCGTTAAGGAGCGAGAGAGTTGGGAGATTCTGGTCTCAGAAACTGAAAATGAACCACTTCTCAGCTTGGAAGGTAAGCAGAGAATCGACGCAGACAAGGTATAGTTTTAAATTCATTTCAAACTACGCACATTCTTACACTTTGACATTTGACTAAACAATATTATGGTATTAAGGAAGATGAATCTTAGCATGTTCTACATGAACAGTTCAGCGGGACGCTTGGGACTCCACCACAGGCACTTGTTAGCACGTTTCCACAGGGAGAGGACATGATTACTATCAATACGCATGAGGTATTCAACTCATGTCATCCTTTCTATTTAATACATCAGTCAACTTGGCTAATACTTCTTTCATACTTGGCTCAGTTTAGCAAAATTGTAAAGTCTTTGCTTCCATATGATCCTTTCAGCGAGACTCAATCAATTCCTCATACTGAGCCTACTTCTGTAGCTGAGCCTGCTTCTTCTTAACAAGATCATCATGTTGAATCAGAATCGGATGAAGAATTAAAATCGGTTTTTTCCGAAATTGATGCTATCGTCTTCTCAGAAAAATCCGATTGTGAGGAGCGTGTCAAAGAGAGAGCACAACGAAGAGCTGCTTATCTTGCTGCACGTGGGAAGAATGTGCCAGCAACCAAGGTGCATTCTAATTACAATGACATTGCAAAGCCAGTTTCATATAATGATTTATTATTTTTAACATACTAACTACTACAACTTAACGATTACCCAACTGTAGGTGGAATCTGCTGCCATTGAACCGCCCTGTACGGTGGTGCCCATCACAGGAGTTGAAGAAAGGTTGACTCATGTGATGTTTTTTTTCCAAAACAATTGGAGGTAAAATAAATGGGGATAAGTCCTGAATCCTAATATTTTTCATCACTTCCTGATTTTCTTATATTACAGTCTAGTTAATTCATAGTATACATGACTTATTTCCCCTCTCCAGGTTCCTTCCCTGTTTCATCCTGCATCAGCTACGCGTGTGAATGACAAGCCTACAACTCAGACTTTGATAAACAACAAGGTACGATCCATCCTCCATACAAATGAACGTACACTATCATTACTTAGTAAAAATACATGTATTTATCATTCCTAATTTAATCACCATTAATTCTTCTGATACTGCCTGGGTTTTAGAACGTCTTACTTAATTGATTTTCAAATAGGAGGTTGACCCTACCCACCAACTCAAGTCCCCAGAGTGCATGGAACTGGCTGTGGTGAATAATCAGGTTCTGCTGTCTCTAGAAGATAAAAATATGGAGGTAAATTAAATTTAATCCATTCCCACCATTACTTTATCCGATACTTTGTACGCATCATCTAAATTCAGAAATACACACTTGCATTCCACTAATGTCAAAAGGATAATGAAATTCCAACTTTTAGTAACACCAAAATCAAAATGGACAGTTGATGAACCATGGAGCTGAGGTTGGAGATAACTCCGCATCATTCACAATTGGCGGCATTTCTTCATCGTCTTCGGTATTGTCTTTTAGTTTCTGTTGTGGCTCTGTCATTTTCTCTTCAGAATCAATCTGATTCAAAGGTAAACGATAACTGTAAGTTGTTCATGAAATGTCAAGTCTTTGCTTACATAACTGTAAGTTGTTCATGAACAGATAGAACAATGAAGCAAGAATCAAGCACCTTTCCCTCAGCTGTAAGAACAGAGATTGAGTACATTTTTAACATTCAAGTCAATGTTAAGTAGCATAAAATAGGTAAGTTAGGTTCATGTGATAATTACTATATTAGATATAGTCCTAATGTGAGGTCTAAATGTCCGAATTATAGTGATAATGAATTAGACAGTTATCCAATGAAATATAATCCCTAGAATGTGCATGTTATAATTGTTTTGCAGTGGTGAACTAATGACATGTATATAGTTTGGTCCCGGGGAAGTAGGAAGCTATTAGTAAGAATCATAATAAGGAATGATATACTGCCCACCTGCAACCCATCCCACGGTAGACCGACCCCACAGTCTATCGAATTTAGCTCAAACTGAATTCGGAATTCTCTTACTGTACTTTTCTACCACATCGAAACATCTCCTTAAATATTCAATTGAGCCATTATCAGAGGAGGATTCAGGTTGAGGATGGGAAAGTGTATCATCAATAGTCAGATATAAACCGTCGGTTGCAATCCATGCTTGCATTCTGTCTGCAAAGGTTGAGAAATCCCGTGGAATGTACCATTTTCATTTGTTGATTTTGTAGTTGTGGTGTTCGTTCTTACACTTCTGGTTAGGATAGCTGCTATGCAGATAGAGGCTGACCATGTAGCAGCAATGGCGGGCAAGGGAGATCATTACTTAGTAAAAATACATGTATTTATCATTCCTAATTTAATCACCATTAATTCTTCTGGTACTGCATGGGTTTTAGAACGTCTTACTTAATTGATTTTCAAATAGGAGGTTGACCCTACCCACCAACTCAAGTCCCCAGAGTGCATGGAACTGGTTGTGGTGAATAATCAGGTTCTGCTGTCTCTAGAAGATAAAATATGGAGGTAAATTACATTTAATCCATTCCCACCATTCATTTTTCCGATACTTTGTACGCATCATCTAAATTCAGAATTACACACTTGCATTCCACTATACTAGTATCTCATTCAACAGCATCTTATTATGATTCTTACTAATAGCTTCCTGCTCCCCCGGGACCAAACTATATACATGTCATTTAGTTCACCACTGCAAAACAATTATATCATGCATATTCATGGGATTATATTTCATTGGATAACTGTCTAATTCATTATCACTATAATTCGGACATTTAAACCTCACATTAGGACTATATCTAATATAGTAATTATCACATGAACCTAACTTACCTATTTTATGCCACTTAACATTGACTTGAGTGTTAAAAATGTACTCAATCTCTGTTCTTACAGCTGAGGGAAAGGTGTTTGATTCTTGCTTCATTGTTCTATCTGTTCATGAACAACTTACAGTTATGTAAGCAAAGACTTGACATTTCATGAACAACTTACAGTTAACGTTTACCTTTGAATCAGATTGAATCTGAAGAGAAAATGACAGAGCCACAACAGGAACTAGAAGACAATGCCGAAGACGATGAAGAAATGCCGCCAATTGTGAATGATGCGGAGTTATCTCCAACCTCAGCTCCATGGTTCATCAACTGTCCATTTTGATTCTGGTGTTACTAAAAGTTGGAATTTCATTATCCTTTTGACATTAGTTATATAAACTTCCTTCTCTTTTGTGATCAAACTTCATTAAGCTTTTGGAATCTCCTGAGCTTTTGTAACTATTTCATTGTTTTACACAGCTACATTACGGCATCAGCGATGAACATAATGTTTTTGACTATAAATGCTCAAAGAATGTCGTTTTAAAAGTATCTGATTAAGTTCATCAAACGCTATTGAATTAACTTGAACTTCACGTTCATGCTATAACCATACACAGTTTATATGATTCCTTGCACTCATTTCCCAGAACATTATTTACAGAATATATATTCCCAGTTAACGGAATTACATGCCTTACAATCATATCCTAACAGTCGGGATTGTTCTATCAAACGAAAAATTAACATACCATTTCTACAAAGCCCACAATTTCTGAATACTAGCAGATGAATAGAAAAGGGTACATAATAAACAAACATCACAAGCCTGCAATTCGATGATTAATGTTGTGAGATTTAAATTAGCCAATTCATCTATAACAACAGTTATGGCCTGCTATTCTGTCCTAAATTTCATCATACATATAACTGTTGAAGTCCATTGCTTTGTCTGATCTCCAGCACTTTTCTGGAATGGCATTTTTCATCATCTCATGAACAACATAAACTAAGTCCACATTTTGATGTGTTTCATGAGGGTGATGACCATGAATCTCAAATGAGTAAGGAGCCAGTTCTAAGGATTTATTTTGGTTTCATCTCCCTTGCCCGCCATTGCTGCTACATGGTCAGCCTCTATCTGCATAGCAGCTATCCTAACCAGAAGTGTAAGAACGAACACCACAACTACAAAATCAACAAATGAAAAGGGTACATCCCACGGGATTTCTCAACCTTTGCAGACAGAATACAAGCATGGATTACAACCGACGGTTTATATCTGACTATTGATGATACACTTTCCCATCCTCAACCTGAATCCTCCTCTGATAATGGCTCAATTGCAGATTTAAGGAGATGTTTCGATGTGGTAGAAAAGTACAGTAAGAGAATTCAGAATTCAGTTTGAGCTAAATTCGATAGACTGTGGGGATGGTCTACCGTGGGATGGGTTGCAGGTGGGAAGTATATCATTCCGTATTCATGCCTTCAATCTTCATCTTTTCTGCCGGGAGTATTTTCCGGCGACAATGACAGATAAAGTAAATTTTTTACACTTTCATAAAATTAAAAAATAAAAACGACGTCGTCGCCTTAATCACATTTCTCCTGCGGTGAGCCAACTAAACATTTACCTGCACACACTTAATACTTTTACTGCCCTGCTAGATGCAGTCCGTATTTTACTTATTTGCAATCCGTATTTTATTATATAATCATATTTATAATAGTTATGATATATAACCGATTTGCAATTGTATGTAACAAGAAGAATATATATGATGCATATGTCTGAAATACATAATTATGAACCATAACATATATATCGGAGACGTATTTTTATTTTATATTGCAAAATAAGTAAAATACAGATTACGTATAACATGTCTCTTTTACCCTCCATGATGACTCTGCAAAAAAAGGCCCACAAGCCCAGAACTGGTTCAACAATCAGGTCCATCACATAGTGGGACCGCGAGGAGGGCGGCACCGGAGGGTGCCGTGTAGACTTTTTTTTGCTTTTGTTTACTTTCCGTTCCTTCACTTTTCCACTTTTATCCCAGAACTAATTCAATTTCAAATCCTGTTTCTCAAGAACTTTTCTTTTTCCCAATATCGTCACAAAGAAGTTTGGCATTTTCCAAGCACATGACACTCCAGCTTACTTTGCATATTCATCTTTAGTCTTCCTATTGAGCCCCATATCAAAGTTGTACTTCTCTTCCAGCGACGCAGGCGATTTATGGAATTTTCTGGTGACGGGAGATTGGAGAAGAAGTATCCGATCATCGACATGTTGGGTTTCCTCCATAATTTCTAGAATCTTCTTTTGGGGAAAGATGGAGAAGGGAGATGAATGTAGTGTGTGGAATTCCTAGAGACACTTTCTAGAATACTCCATGCATTCATTATGGGAGTTGGAGAATGTGAACAGAATTCTAGAGCCTTCCATTCTCAACTATAAAAGGGGTGCTCTTGGAATAGATTTCATCATCCAAGAACAAACCATCCTTCTAGCCTCCTAGTGAGAGAGATAGATAGTCACTTCTAAAAGTGAGGAGTTAGAGAGAGTCTTCATCCTCTCTAATTAGTCTAATTATCCACCATTGTGTGAGAGTGTTCTTGTAATCCATCCACCCTGGGTGAGATCTTTTGTAACCCTACTATAAGCATATAGTGGAAGAGTTGGACTTCTCAAGTCCCGCGGTTTTTCCCGATTTGGGTTTTCCGCGTAACCAATTCCGGTGTCTTGTTTATTCTTCTCCTTATTTTCATTCATCATCTTAATTACACAAAAGAGGGAAATACTCAATTTTTCCCAACAGTGGTATCAGAGCCTGGTTCGTTGGCGTTGTTTTCTTGTGTGATTCAAGATGGAGGGAAGCATCACTCATGACGGACACATGTTCAAACTCACGGCGGAGAATTACGCATATTGGAAGCCCATGATGGAGGACCACTTGTATTGCAAGGATTTGTACGAGCCAATCACGGAGGAGACCAAGCCGGATGACAAGGAAGATAAAGAATGGGAGATTCTTAATCGAAAGGCGGTCGCCATGATCCGTAAGTATATCGACCGGATTTTATTTGAACATGTTGCTTCTTACACTAATACCTTTGAGTTGTGGACAAAACTTGAGTCCATGATTCAAAAGAAGACACCACGTAACAAAGCCCACCTTGTGAGGCGTTTGGTCAAGTTGGAGTACAAAGATGGCCAAAATATGATCGAGCACTTGAATAGTTTCAAGGGGCTCGTGAATCAAATGGGGAAGATCGAGATGAAGATCGATGACGAGTTGCAAGCCTTGTTGCTCCTAAGCTCACTACCTGAAAGTTGGGACACTTTGATGGTCACGCTTAGCAACTCAGCTCCAGAAGGAAAGCTTACCATGGACGGCGTAGCCGATAGCCTGATAAATGAAGAAGCGCGAAGAAAGGAACATGGCGCAATAAGCTACTCGGAGGCAAATGTGATCGAGAATCGAGGAAGTGATCACACCCGTGGAAGATTCCGAGGAGGCGGACGTGACAAATCACGGGGGAGATCAAAGTCTCGCTCCCGAGTTATCTGCTACTATTGTGGCAAGGCGGGTCACAAGAGAGATGAATGTCGCAATCTCAAGAGAGACCAGAAGAATGGCACGGTCAAACAAGACCAGTTCAACCCGAAGAAGAAGGAAGAAGAAAGCACCACGGCAGTTGCATCCGCGGAGAATGGCGAAATTTTCGTGATTGACAACTATGTCAATCTCGCATATGAAGACAACTTATGGCTTGGTGATTCCGGTGCATCCTTCCATGTTACCCCACATGAAGGGCTCTTCTCGTCCTATCATCGTGGAGACTACGACACAGTGAAGATGGGAAATCAAATCACTAGCAAGATCGTTGGTCGAGGAGACATCATCATAAAGACAAACACGGGACACAAGCTCGAGCTCAAGGATGTAAGGCATGTTCCAGAAATGCGGCTCAATCTTATCTCGGCGGGGAAGCTTGACGATGCTGGAATGATAAATTATTTCGGAGAAGGAAAATGGAAGATCACGCATAGAAATATGGTGATCGGCCGAGGAAAGAAGGAAGGGTCCTTATATGTCATGCAAGGACAAATCTGCATGGGAGAAGCAAATGATGCCCATGAAGACTCGAACACGGAGTTGTGGCACAAAAGGCTCGGCCATATGATCGAGAAGGGACTTCAAATCCTCGCAAGGAAAAATATCCTCTCAGGCATAAAAGGTACCACACTTGACCCTTGCACTGATTGTTTAGCTGGTAAACAGCATTGAGTTTCTTTCCAAAGACCTGCATATCCAAGAAGAAGAGAGCATATTCTTGATTTAGTTCACACTGATGTTTGCTCTATGACTGAGAGATCTCTTGGAGGTGCATTATACTTTGTGAGTTTTATTGATGACCATTCTCACAAAGTTTGGGTGTCTTTGTTTAAAACTAAAGACCAGGTGCTTGAGGCGTTCAAGGAGTTCCATGCAAGGGTGAAACGTGAGACGGGCAAGAAGTTGAAATCTGTCCGATCAGATAATGATGGAGAATATCGCGGTCCATTTGAAGAGTACTGCAAGTCCTACGGAATCAGACTTGAGAAGACCCCACCAAAGATGCCACAGTTGAATGGAGTTGCGGAGAGGATGAACCGCACCATCGAAGAACGAGTTAGATGTATGCTATCTCATGCAAACCTCCCAAAGTCTTTCTGGGGAGAAGCTGTGAAGACCGATGTTGACATCATCAACATGTCCCCTTCAGTTCCCTTGGATGGAGATATACCGGAAGAAGTTTGGTCAGGAAAGAACGTTTCATATGACCATCTGAAGGTGTTTGGATGCCGAGCATTTGTACACACACCCAAGGATGAGCGCGCCAAGTTAGACTCAAAGACGAAGGAGTGCATCTATCTTGGTTCTCCCAAGGACGAATTCGGGTTCCGGTTATGGGATCCAGCACAGAAGAAGATCGTGCGAAGCCGTGATGTTGTATTCTTTGAGGACCAGACCATCAAGAATATAAAAGAGGCACGTGAAGCTCAAAGTAGGCGAACTAGAGAGAATTTGGAGTCTATTCCGTCTCCCATGGTGCAAGACACGAGGAGAGAACCGGTCGAGGATCATCAAGGGGAGGAAGTTGAAAACCACGAACCTGGAGAAGCTACGGAGCAATCCCAAGAAAGTGGTGAAGCAGTGGAGGAAGAAACTGTACCAGTTACACCCCAGCTTCGACGTTCCCCAGAGAGAAACGGCGTTCGACCAGATACTCTTCGGATGAGTACGTGACATTCACTGATGAGGGGGAGCCCGAGTACTATGGTGAAGCTATGGCAAGCGACCATAAAGCTTAATGGGAAAATGCTATGCAAGAGGAGATGAAGTCCTTGCACGAGAATCATACATATGATCTTGTAGAGTTGCCTAAAGGAAAGCGAGCTCTCAAATGCAAGTGGGTGTATAAGCTCAAGACCAAAGAGAACAATCCAAGACCAAGGTACAAAGCACGGATCGTTGTCAAAGGATGCAACCAAAAGAAAAGCATCGACTTTGATGAGATTTTCTCTCCGGTGGTAAAGATGTCATCAATCCGAGTTGTGTTGGGCCTCGCAGCTAGCATGGATTTGGAGGTTGAACAACTTGATGTTAAGACAGCCTTCCTACATGGAGATTTGGAGGAGGAGATCGACATGGAGCAACCTGAGGGATTCAAAGAGCCGGGAAATGAGCACTTAGTGTGCCGACTTAAGAGAAGTCTCTATGGTTTGAAGCAAGCGCCTCGTCAATGGTACAAGAAGTTCGAATCCTTCATGAATCATCATGGGTTTAAGAAGACGCACACTGATCATTGTGTTTTCATGAAGAGGTATGATCGAGGAGGCTTTCTCATACTCATGCTTTATGTTGATGATATGTTGATTGTTGGCCAGGATAAAAGCAAGATAGCCGCTCTTAAGAAAGCATTGAGTAACTCTTTCTCCATGAAAGATTTGGGACCGGCCAAGTAGATTCTTGGGATGCGGATCACGCGAGATCGATCCGAAAAGCTACTTTGGCTATCTCAAGAAAGATACATTGAGAAGATTCTTGAGAGATTCAACATGCAACAAGCCAAACTTGTAAGTGTACCACTAGCTGGACATTTCAAGTTTGATGGGAAGAAGAATCCAAGGGATGAAGACATGCGAGGCGTTCCATATTCTTCCGCTGTTGGAAGCCTCATGTACGCCATGATATGTACCCGGCCAGATATCACACATGCGGTTGGTGTGGTTAGCAGATTCTTGTCAAATCCTGGGAAAGAGCACTGGGCTGCTGTGAAGTGGATACTTCGATATCTCAGAGGAACAACCAAAAGGTGTTTACGATTTGGAGTTCAACAACCTGTGTTGGAGGGATACACAAATGCTGACATGGCCGGAGACTTGATATCTCGAAAATCGACGTCGGGGTATCTAACTACTTTTGCAGGGGGAGCTGTTTCTTGGCAGTCAAAACTTCAAAAATGTGTTGCCCTTTCAACAACGGAGGCGGAGTACATTGCTGCCACGGAAGCTTGTAAGGAGATGTTGTGGATGAAGAATTTTCTGCTAGAGCTTGGGCTAAAGAAAGAGAAGTATGTTCTCTACTGTGACAATCAGAGTGCCATCCACTTATCCAAGAATTCAGCATACCATTCCCGGACGAAACACATTGATGTTCGGTATCATTGGATCCGAGATGTGCTGGAAGAAAAGTGACTACAACTGGAGAAAGTCCACACCGATGGTAATTGGTCAGATATGATACTAAGGCACTACCAAGCACGAAGTTCGATGATTGCTACAATGGAGCCGGTGTGACGATTCCTTCCAATTAGGTCGGAAGGGGGAGATTTGTTGGGTTTCCTCCCTAATATCTAGAATCTTCTTTTGGGGAAAGATGGAGAAGCTTCTAGGAGAAGGGAGATGAATGGAGTGTGTGGAATTTCTAGAGACACTTTCTAGAATACTCCATGCATTCATTATGGGAGTTGGAGAATGTGAAGAGAATTCTCGAGCCTTCCATTCTCAACTATAAAAGGGGTGCTCTTGGAAGAGATTTCATCATCAAAGAACAAACCATCCTCTAGCCTCCTAGTGAGAGAGATAGATAGCCACTTCTAAAAGTGAGGAGTTAGAGAGAGTCTTCATCCTCTCTAATTAGTCTAGTTATCCACCATTGTGTGAGAGTGTTCTTGTAATCCATCCACCATGGGTGAGATCTTTTGTAACCCTACTATAAGCATATAGTGGAAGAGTTGGACTTCTCAAGTCCCGCGGTTTTTCCCGATTTGGGTTTTCCGCGTAACCAATTCCGGTGTCTTGTTTATTATTCTCTTTATTTTCATTCATCATCTTAATCACACAAAGAGGGAAATACTCAATTTTTCCCAACACGACAGTGGTAAGAAAGTGGGAAAGCTCTGCGGTGGCTGGAACCGGAGTTTTCGCCGTTGTACGCAACTCGTATTTCACAGAGTTTAACTTGGTGGATCTGGCTGTGGAGTTTGGAGAGATGAAAGACGCGGTGCTGAGGCGGCGGCCATAGTTGAGAACAAGACGAAACCGCTTAGCCGATTCATATTTAGGCCGACACCTTTCCTCCCCTCGAAATTCCCTTTCAGCTTTGTGAGTTGCTTGAGATCAATGTTTTTTGCTCGATTTTTGTGATGCTGATTATTATGGTTTTATTTCAATTTCAGACACCCGTATCGCCGGAGAAGTCACCAAGCTCGCTTCCGAGTCGAGAATTTCAAGGTTGGCGACAAAGATGTTGATATGCTGCCACCGCCCGTAACCTTTTTTTCCTTTCTTCTTCGTTATGTATTGATAAATCCTAACTCTATCTATCAAACCCTCTACTATCTCCTCTCCTCTGTTTCTGTTGTAATTTTGGGTCTTCTTCATTATGTTCTGTTTTGATGATTAAGGTTAAGCAGATGAACATTGAACAGAATTCAGAGCTACATTCTTCGCAAATAGGTATGATCTCTTTTGACTATGCTTTAGGTTTTGATTGATTTCTTCAAAAATTATATAACTAATTACCATGTCTACTGTGGGCTCTCATTATGCAATTCAAATCGTCTCATATCATAGAGAGTAGTGCCGTTGAAGATTACCGATGATAGAACCTTCACTGTCATCTCATTCATGATAACCGGTATGATTCAAACTCCAGATTCCATGCTTCGTGTGTAACTAATTTTCCATTATCTTGAATTTTCTATAAGCTACCATCTCTCAATTAATTTTTAGTATCGTGTAATTTTATGAAGGTGGATTCATCGGCCAAGAAGCCAGGCCAACTAAAAAGAGTACCACAGAGGAGTTTTTCCTGGAAGAATCAGAGCCGTTCAAGAAGGTGTTCCTGGCTTGGTTGGGATCTTGCCCATGAGGTAAAGCTTCATTCTTTTTTATATAATTTGATGCTCAGTTTATGTTTTTTTAATAGTTTGAAACTACATATTTGATATGTCAGAATTGTGAACCAAAAACTTCTTTTTTGTTGCAGATATAACAAAGTTTATGTGGTTTTAGGTCTTACGTTGGATTCTACTCTTCAGTATATTGTTAACGGTGGCATTCTAATATGTAATGCAACTGAAGTGTCTCGGGGTGTTAATGGATATGTTTTCTATTCAAGCAATTGTTCTTTTTACTGAAATCCACTATTAAAGCATCTATGGTATTGCTTATAGCTGATGCTTAGTCCATGTTCATCTTGGGAACTAGGTACGACTCATATCCGTGAGATAACTTTTTGAGAGGTAAATATGTATGGGATGGCATTCCTTCTTCCAGCATAATTATGCAATTTGAGTTTGATTTATTTAGTTTCTATTAAATTTGAATTTAAAATATGTAGTTCAATATACAATTATCCTTCGAATATGTTGTTCAATATAAATCTTTATCAAGGTCTGCCACACGATATGAGTTTATAAGTTTTGAATGGTATTTTGTTTACCTCGCTGACTGGGGATCTGTCGGAATGATAAAAGTGCATGCATAATCTTTGAGTTCAGTGTTTCTGCAAGTGGTAGTTTCAGCCTAATGCTTCATGTGCTATAAGTTACTTTACTGTTTCATTTGTTGATTGATGATTTTAGACAGCGTACTTGAATTTACTTCTATTTTCCTTGAAAATATGTGGCATGAGGATGAAGGAATTATGTGATTACCATTCAAAGTAATCAATGCCTTGTGGAAGAAAAACGAAATCAAGCACTGTTGTTTTTGTAGTATGCCCGCTGCTGAAATCTCAACTATATATCTTTACTGCTTATTGATCTAAGTAGATGGTCTGAAGAAGACTTGAGGTACAGGAGCTAAACACAATGCATAAATGGATTACAAATATTTGAAAACCTATTTTAACATGATTTTTTAAATGCAAACACTTTGTGATAATACTCCCACAATAACTATTTTGTATTATCTCCATTTACTCCATTGGTTTTGGTTTTTGTGCACTATTGTTTTTTAGAATACCATACTCTTGCAGTCAAATTCAAGTTTTACTCGTGTTCAGTTGTGATGGCTAACTTTGGCTTTGATTTGAGTAACTTATTCATTGGATTTGGTTATGCCTGAGTATTCTTGATTTTTGGCCACGCTGTTGAATATTCTTTTCTTTTGGCAATTCTTTTCCTTGCTTGCTTTGTACTGTTCCCAGTTTATAAATAAATAGTCCCTTCACAATGCATAAATGGGTATTACAAAACCCTATGTTTACTAGATATTATACGTACGTCTTTAAGATGAATACTCACTCAATGCCTCTTTTGAATCTCCACTGGTTTCGGTTGATTAGTGACATCTATTCTATGTTGCTTTCAGAATGTCATATGCTTGCAGCCAAATCAGCTTCAATTCATGTTCCCTATTATATTTCAGTTTGTGTTGGCTTTCTTTGGGTCTCTCTAAACGTTCTTGGTTCTTGCCACATTGCACGTTCTTGGTTCTCACCTCTTTAGTGCTTTTTTTTTCTTTTCAGAAATTGATGATATGACCATTGTTAAGTCATGGCCATAATGTTCCTGTAAACAATAGAGTTGAAAAGCTGTTCACAAAACCTATATTATGTTTGTGGAATTATGGTCTTATCACTCTGATGGAGTGATGGATATTGACACAAGTGCAAGAACTTATCGTAGTGGAATGCTTAACAACTGTACAATGTTAACTGTTAGCCAATGAAGTAGATTGTTGAGGCTGCACCAACAAGATGCATTTTCTGCTCTGCAAGATGCTAATTTTTGCTCATTCATGTTAGTGTGATATTCCAGTTGAAATTTAAGCTTAATTGTATCATTTTTAGAAAGTATAAATATCTTAGTTTTTCGTGGGTAAAGATGGAAACACCCCTACCCTACCGTAGAATGAGAAACACTCGTGAATATTCAAAAAAATAAATAAAAACAAGCACTCATGGATTATGGTTTTTGATAATCAACGTCTAAATTACATTACATTTTAATAAATGGCCTAAATTTGTGAAAACTTTAGTATTGAAATTCTATTCTCGAATCTCCAGTAGAAACATGAATAATTTTTAAGTATTACAAAATTAATAATTTAGCCTCCATTATTTTGGAAAATATAAAGTTTGGCTGAATTTCGTGCATGTGCACGGGTATCATCTTGTAAGGCTCTGTTTGCTAGAATTTATTTCTTGTTGAATTGAACTGAACTAAAAAAAAATTTACTGAACTGAAATATTTAAAAATACGGAACTGAACTGAAAAAAAAATACTGAACTGAACTGAAAAATATTTAAAAATACTGAACTGAACTGAAAAAGATAAAAAAATAATAAGCTGAACTGAATAAAATTTAAAAATATTGAACTGAACTGAACTGAAAAAAATATAAATATACTGAACTGAACTAGAATATGTTGAATTGAACTAAAAAATATAAATACATTGAACTTAACTTTTTCGGAAAAAAATATTTGAACTGAATTGGAAAAAAAAAATATAGTAAAAACATTCATTATTGACAAATAAAATGAGCTGAAATGTACATAATTGAACAGAATAAAGTGTAATGTATTGAAATAATGACTTAATGCAACTATTTTTATCAAATCACATTTACTTATAACTAAATTGAATTGAACTGAAGTAAAGTTTAATGTGTTCAAGACAATAACAGTGTGACCAAATTAAACTGAAATTGATCAATATACACTTGTACTGTTGTACATGATTGAAATAGACTTAATTTTAATTTTATTTAAATTCAACTGAACCTGTTCAAAAAATATTCAAAATATGATAGAACCACTAGCTTACAAAGATTGCTCCATTTTGTCGTATCCACAAACAATGAACTTCGTAAACACTAATTGAACAGATGTAATTGAATGTATTGAACATAGTAATAATACGACTGAATGAAACTGAAATTCATCAAATCACATTTGTTCATAATCAAATTAAATGAACTGAATCAAATTAAACTGAATATAAACTGAACTAAACTGTAAAAACTGTAGAAATCTATAATAAAAAATGTAGAAGAAATTTACTGAACTAAAAAAAATGTAAAATATTTATCGGAATAGAACTAACCTGAACTGAAAAATTAAAAAATATTTTTTCGAACTGAACTAAACTGAAAAATTAAAAAAAAACATGGAAGTGAACTGAAAAAAATAAATATACTGAACTGAAAAAAAATAAAAATATACTGAACTGAACTGAAATATATTTAAAAATACTGAACTGAACTGAAAAATATTTAAAAATACTGAACTGGACTGAAAAAAATAAAAATATACTGAACTGAACTGAAAAATATTTAAAGATACTGAACTGAACTGAAAAAAAAATAAAAAAAAATACTGAACTGAACTGAACTGCTTTACAGAAAAAATCTGGCAAACATGCCCTAATTGATTAATTATCATAGGAAAAAATGTTTATATGACCTTGAGTTTTTAGTTATGTGCAAATATAACCTCCAGTTCTTGAGAAGTGCTATCATAGCCTTGGACCGGCGTTGACTTTGAAAAGTAATAATCATCAATGTTTTCCGGCAATGTAATCACATAAAATAACAAAATGCCCCTGGTCATTTTGCTGAAATTTGAGCAATATCCTTTTTCTCTGCCACAACACCGTATTTTTCTTACCGGCAAAATCAAACATGTAGTACCTACAATTTATCATAAGAGGCAGACCATCGTCCTTATTCATCACCACCTCACTAGCGTCTGAGGCGAGAACATCGACTCGAACCCACCTTTTCTTCGCGTTCGCCGATCTCAATTCATAGACAAACTATCATAAACTATCGAATATAATCTTGATATAGAGAAAAAAACCAAGAAAATCCCAAAGCAAAGTCACTATGATTCCAGAACAAAGAAACACAGTAAATTGACTACCTCCAATGATATGCAGATGCACCAAATCAATGAATCAGAAGACTCCCTTCTCCTTGTACAACATAATGAGCACTTTTCCCCTGCCATGTCCAATAATTATAGCCCCATGCCTTAAAAGGGAGTCTTTTAGCACCAGTAGACCTCAACAATTACAATAAATACAAACTTCAATACCTAGAACACAAACATTTACCTTGTGATTGAAACTGACCTTGTGAGGGATTAGCAATTACAGAAGGTGCCACTGCTAAAGCTCCAGAAGCTACAATACCCTTGAAGACAAAACCCCTTCTGCTCGGTTCACATTTGCTCTTGTGAAAATGGTGAAATCCCAGTGTATGTTTAGAGTGGGAATATTCTCTTTCGAATGCTGAGATGTCAACTAGGGCGCTCCTTTTGGATGAGTGGCGGCAGAGGCTAGGAGCTCCGGCAGGGTGGCGTGCTTCTGAGGGCAAGGTCCGTGTACCGGGTTGTGGAAATCGAGCGCAAACGGAGAGGATGGTGAAGGGGAATTTTCTACTTAATTTTAAATCGTGGGCAATTTTGTCTTTACACATGATTGCCGGAGTTCACTACTTCACTTGCCTGAAATTCACCGGTGATGTAGTCTAGGTTTATATTAGCACTTCTCAAGGACTGGGGTTATATTTGCACATAACTAAGAACTTAGGGTCATATAAGCACTTTTCTCATTATCATAACTATTCTTCAATAGTTTTCATAAATTAACATAAGTACTTAAAAGAGGAACAATATAATCACTTCAAAACCCCATTTCTTAAATTATAACAAATATTTAAGACCGGCATCATCATCGGTTTAGGTCTAATTTGGACCTACTAAATTAAAACAACTCAAGAACAATGTGATATTTTATGAGACAACTTATTTATTTCCACAAGGAACGAACCAATATTACTCCTACAACTAGCAAACAAAGCAACACCATACAGCTTGCACTAACTGATTCATGGGATCTACCACCGCAATTTGGTTTCATTGTGATCTAAAATTTACTAGTAAAGCAGTAAAACCAGGTCAAAGTCATGCATATTCCAACTTCCTATCTGTACAAGCAACTAACTTTATTTTTACAATCCAAAACCTCTCATGTTAAAAGGTTAAATCTATTTTGCTTTGTAGGAGGATGTAAACATGAGATGTGCTGTGGTTTGCATCCTTTGAACATCAACTTTAGTTCTGTTCTTGTCAAGCTTAGCTCGCCGAGAAGCTTCTTGAACCTGCCTATCATGCTCCTTCATAAACTGATCCACTTTGTTGGAAGGAACACCTAATGGACCAGAGAAATGAATCATGCTTCCCTTACCAGACGGGCCATACTGTAGCAAAAAACATCATCAATAAGTTGAAACTGATCGCAGTTAAAACAACATTGCTGGCTGGGATGAGGTCAGAAATGCACCGAAAATCATTATTCAATATGAATTGAAATCATAAAAAAATTAATGACCAGGATATCATCATCATAAGAGATAAAAAAATCTCAAGCGCAAAGCATACTTCGAGTGGTTAAGACCATTATCTGATTACTAGAAGCCAGCTTGACTATTATCAGGATTCTTTTAACAATTAAGGGGGACACCTCATTCTTACTTGAGGAAACAAACGCCATAAAACTAATGTTTCACATTGCGCAAGCAAATTTCAAGTGAGGAAATCTATTGTGAAACTCACCATCATTGATCCCTGAGTAGCTTTTCCTGTGTCCATATGGCGAGAACTAGCTGCATTCTGCATTCTACGTCTCTGATCCTGCTTTCTTACTAATTCATTTGATGATTGTAAGGATTCCTTAGCTTGATTTTGTTTCACTAATTGCGAAGGGTTGGGCTTATCTCTTGAGTCTTCAGCTGTCAAAGTCCTAGATGCCACAAAGCCAGACATTGTTGATAAATTAGGTCTTGAACCAAATGTCACATCTTCATATTTCTTTCCAGGCACCGGCCATCCTCCAGGACCCAGTGGGCCAGAATAAGATATTCTGTGTGAACCAGGGTGATCCATAATAGAGGCTTTGCGCGTTTCTTTAGCATCTCTTGATAGTTTAGATAGATCACCAGTTAAACCTAAAGCAGTTTCACCTTTTGGGGGGATTAAGAGCCCAGAACGCTTCTTGGAGTTCTGATGGCCTGACTTCTGAAAAAGAATTAGAGAAAGATTTAATCCATCAAGATTGCTATATAATATACAACAGAGAGCTTCACAAGCAATAGAGTTTTAAGGTTAAGTTCAACCTCTTTTTACTTAGTAAACTATATAATTACAACAACAAAGTAGCCAAAAGTATAAAGCAACTTCATTCCCATCTTAATACAATGACTTCCTTTTAATACCTGTACTTGTACTGAATAAACCCACAATATTCTCCAGGTAGGCAAACTTATGTATAATTAGTAATCAATTTTAAGTCATAAATGAAAGTCCAAAAATACACTATGACTCAATTTACTACTATTGCATAATGACTTTGTAAAAATGTGACGGCAAGATTCCCAATAAAAGCTAAAAGCACGAGCTTAGAAATAACATTACTTAAAAATGGCCTCTTTTGGTACTTCTCAACAAAATTTAGACGCAATATCAGTAAATTGCAATCCAAAGCAGAAAAACTAAACAAAAGTCCATGCTCCTATATACAAAAAGATCAACAGATTTGGTGTGCTTTTTCAAACACGATGCTTGAGAGATGAAACACTTTACGAATACCACTCAACTACAAAAGTTATTTTAGGGTTCAAATTCTTGCCAAAGCAGATAAGCAGGTATTTGTAAAAATTGATTCAGAAAGCAATGCTGGTAACAAAACTTTCAACACTCTGCATGACAGTTTACAACTTTACATACAAGGAATCAAATAACTTAACACTTGTAAATTTAGTTATAAATAAAAAAGAAAGTATTTTCTTCATCTATGAACATTAGAACTGCAATGTTCATTTACCTGCAGTGTTGTGGTTAGATACACATCAGTAAAAGGTACTGGAGCATCTCGCGAATCTTCTAATCCCCTTCTTTCAGAATCAATCCTGTAGCCAAATTCTTGTACTTTCGCACGCTGCCTATAAACAAATATAGAAATAAAACTTATCAGAAAATTTACAAAGAACATATTAGTCTTACTGGTTTTTCGAAAAGACTAAATTGATTTTTATGGCCCCAAAATATGTCAAAATACCAACTTTTAGACCCAACATTTAAAACGAACTATTTATAGGCTCAACATATAAATTTAATCAATTTATAGCCCCAACATATAGACTTGATCAATTTATAGCCTTAAAGCCATATATGTTTAAAACATTAACTTTATGTAAGGGAGTTTTAGTAATTTCATATTTATTTTAATTCTCTTTATTCAAAACTTAACATACAAAAATTAATAAACCAAAATAATCCTGGGAAAATATAACGAAAATCTGAAATTTTGTTTTATGAAAAATGCATATTTTAAAATTAGATATGTATATTTTTTAAAAGAGAATTTGAAAATTGATTGAATATTAGATATTTAAATTTAAAAACTGCAATTTCTGAAAAATTATCCCAGATTTTTTTTGATATTTTCCAACATTATTTATGTTTTAAAAGTTATATAGATGTAATTTTGAAAAAAGAAAATTAAAATAAATATGAAATTACAAAAATGCCATCACAAAAAGTGGAATATTGGCTACAAGGCTATATATTGATCAAATTTATTTGTTGGGGCTATAAATTGATCAAATTTATTTGTTGGGGCTATAAATTGATCAAATTTATTTGTTGGGGCTATAAAATGTGCTATTTACATGTTGGGGCTAAAAGTTGTTCTTTTGATATTTGTTGGGGCCATAAAAATCAATTAGTCTTTTGAAAAGTAGACAGCATGTTGAGGCTATCTTTAAGATTGAAATTTTACCTTTTAGCATCCTCTTCCCTCAATTTAGCATCAATCTCTTTGCTGGGTGGGTACTTGGGCAACCATGATGGGCTACAAGCAAAAGGTTCTGTCCTGAAGAACTGTAAGAACGCAAAATACAAAGTGTAAAGATTATTTCTTTTAAAAGAATAAGATGAAAATGGAAATTACGCTCTCAACATTGCATAAAACAATACTATATATGGCTCTAGAGATAATTATTTTTCTAACAGAACCCAAAATTACGAGTTATATAAAGCTGCAGGAAAAGCACTAGTTTATCACCCTACACAACTAGGGTATATGTTAAACAAAAAGAAATGCAATTAAATTTCATGAACTGTTAAAATGAATATTTAGTTGGGGTCATTCTATGCACTGAATGTCTACGTTTCTCCAGGAAGCTCTCCTTTTGTAACGGCAGAAAGAAGGGCAAAGTAAAGAAATCAAAGCAGCACATACCTCACTTTTTAGGGCAACAGATGCACTCCCACGTTCTGCAGGATCAATGGAAAGTAGAACCTCCATTAGCCTCAAAGCAACAGAAGGAAAATCTTTAAATGCTTCCGCAAGGCGGCATTTATAAGGCTTTGGTGGTTTAAACACAATTGATTTGGACGCTTTGTCTTTCCTCCAATACTCATCAGATGGTGAGCCACAAACCTTGAAAATTTTGTGCAACTGCTCGACCTACAGAACGAAATACGTACTGGATATCATTGACATACAAGATTTGTTGATTTAACAGTGCCTATCCAAAATAAGGCAAAGCCAAGTTAAATTACAATTAAAATCCCAGCCTAGCTATACCTCAGTCCTGCCAGGCATAATGGGTTTCCCAGCATAGAGTTCTCCAAGTATACAACCAGCGCTCCATAAATCCACTGCAGCTCCATAATGTTCAGCTCCAAGTAGAAGTTCTGGAGGACGATACCAGAGTGTCACAACACGGCTTGTCAGTGGAGTATCTTTGTTACGATCGAAAAAGGTGGCCAGGCCAAAATCAGCAATCTTCAAAATGCCATTATTGTCAAGTAGAAGATTGGAGCCTTTTATATCTCGATGTAGAACGCCGTGACTATGGCAATGATCAAGTCCAGAAAGCAATTGCCGCATGTAACATTTAATCTAGTCGGAAAAGAGAGAGCAATGAGCAAACTTACAGGAAAAGTAATAGCAAAAAGTTTAGTTTCAGGCATACTTTCACGTAAACTGTAAACTGTGCCACTAAACCCAACTGTGTATGTATTAAGGTATATTGTGGAATGAAGAGGTGAGATGAAAATCTTAGCTGGGAAGTACCTGTGGTTCAGTAAACTTAACATCAGGAAGTGATGCCAATCCAGTAAGATCATGCTCCATGTACTCGAAGACAAGGTACAAACAGGAAGACCTGCCTGAGGTCACCAAGCCCTCCAGCTTGATAATGTTGGGATGATTGAGCCTCCTCAAAATGAATATTTCCCTAGCCATAAATTTTACACTCTCAGTATCCATGTTATCAAATCGAACTTTCTTCAGTGCCACAAATCTATTATTGGTGAGATCACGCGCCTTGTACACACTACTGTAAGTTCCTTGACCAATCTGCAAAAGGATAAACACATTATATCAAGAGAGCTGCCCACTTCAACTCATAACTTGATGACTCTGAGAAACCAATTAAGAGGATAGAAAGTTAATCCAACCCTTAGAAAACCAACAAAATTGCAAGCAAGTGAATTTATTAAACACCAGAGAGATCAACAAAACTGACAAGAGCGTTAAAGGTAGCATTACCTTTTCCAATTTCTCAAAAGTATCTGCCTTCCTTGGAATCCATCCCTTAATGGCATCGGCTGCTGCCGACGCAAGCCAAGTGGGCCACCCTGCTGCAACCTGCTCTGCTTCTAAAGCCCTAGGAACACTACCAGTCCCTGGATAATAAGCCTTGTCATAGTAATCATCCCTAATCTTTCTTGAACCACTCAGTTTCTTATCAATCATGTGAATTTTAATCTCCCCACTGTTGAACTTCTTCTTCAATCTAAAGCTCTCCTGCCCCTTAAAACCCATTGGTCTGGTCACATCAAATTCTGATGAAGCTCTTACTAACTTCCTCCCCCTCGGAGTCTCCTCGCAGTCTCTGACCAAAGGAGGAGGCTTTCCGCAAAGATTTCCCATACTATCAAGTCCAATTTTCTAGTTAAAAAAAACCCTTTTCTTCCTTTACACTTGTATTAACATCGGTAATCACGAAATTCAGCAAGAACCCCAAAACCCCAATTCAGCAAATTGATGAATAAAGAACATAAAAGACGCCAACTTTAAACAGGAATCAAGAAACCCACCTAGAATCTCAACAAAATTTCTAACTGGGCTGCTCAGGGAGAAGAAGAGAATGAATGCTTGTTGGTAAGGAATAATTTACGTCCGCCTTTGACTGTTCAACACGGTGAGTGAAACAATAATCCCGGATTATCAGAAGAGAAGAATAAAAGAGATATTTCCCAAACTTATATTAAATATGCTGTGTGGAATACAGGGAAAGTTGCCGGCAGGTTTACTCAGTCAGTAGAAAAGACAAACATTATTTTTAATTTCTTTTTTTCAAGGAAAAAATTCAAAATTTTGGAAAACGTCCGGAATCGTTTGGTTTATGACGGAGATGTCCAAGAATTAAAATCTAAAACACCCGATTTAGCGAAAGATGCTAATGAATGAGCAACGAAGTTATCATCTCTGGGGATACAATATAGACCGTTAGAGATGCCATTATTCAGAATACCCCGTAATCTTTGAATAGTTGCAATGCAGTCCATATAAGGCTCAACATCCCCTCGAACAATATCAATCATAAGCAGGGCATCACCAACAAAATTCACCATTGGTCATTCCAAATCATTCTCCAGAAGGAAAGCCTCCTCTAAAACCAAAGCCTGGGCCATAACCGCATTTTGAATATTAGGAATGCGCCGGATGTTGCACGAGAAAAATTGCCATCCTGACCCCATGCAATAACCCCGACCACAGCTGCATTATTCATTAAATCCCCGTTAAAATAAATACAACAAGTACTTTCGGGTGTCCGGTTTAAATGGCTCAGCAGCAGTGCAGTAGAGTTTGTGTCCCGCCAGCCCTGAGCAGAACGGAATTGATCCAAACCATGTAACACAACGATAACTAACTCTCTCGGTTACCTGAATAAGCCCTAAAAAATTGTGCGGTTTCGTTGACCCAAATGGAGTCACAAAGTGCAAAAATGGTTCAATCATTGAAGCCTCATTTTCCTTTATTATGCGGCGAAACCATAACTCTCCTCCGTTAATCGTATGGCTGAAAATGGTCTGCGCCAACCCCGTCGTTGCCCAAACTTCCTGCGCGAAATTGCACCCTAAAAAGAGATTTGAAGTACTGGCATCCACCTCATTGCAGAAAGGACACGCCGCAACAATAGACAATGTACGCGTCTTCTAAAATTTTCTGCTGTATAAAGAGAGTCAGATGAAAAATGCCAAGCAAAATGCATCATTTCTTCTTGGGACATGCAAGGAACGTATTTCCAATAATGCTTGTACTCAACGATTGGGCTAGCATAAAATTATGATGCAACCAGACATGATACGCCGTCTTCACAGTAAAATTCCTAGAGTTAGAGAAATGCCAAGCCCATCTATCATCTCCAAGGCCCCCTCATAAAGTTATCGACTTAATTACATATGCATCTTCCGAGGTAAAATACTCATCAATTAAATTAACCTTCCACTAGCCTCTACGGGGATCTATTAAATCCAAAACTCGAGACAGATAGGATTAGGGTTGTACATGAGCCGGGTCAACCCGGAAAAATGGCCCGGCCCAGGACCGGAATTGGTGACCCGGACCCGAATTGTTTGCATTACGGGCCGGGCCTAGGGTCACCTTTTTTGCCCATTTCGAATTTCGGGCCGATCCAGGTCAAACCCGGTTCTTTCCGGGTCAACCCGAGAGCCCGGTCATATTCTAATCGATAGTCAATTAATATACATAAATAATCTTGTTCTAGTGGTAAGGCTTGCCATTTTGTAGTACACAACCAGATTTCAAATCTCACCAAAAGCATTACTTAGTGTTTCGTTTTTTAAATAAATTGAACATCCGTATATATTTATTAGTCATACAGTTTTATTAACAAGCAACCATATGGTCCAGTGGTAAGAAGATTGTTACACAATGGTGTGTCGTTTGATTCTCGATGGAAGCACTTTCTTTTTGTAAAAAAAGTGTAATAGAGGTTCTAACCGGGTCAACCGGTTCAGTCCGGGTCAAATTCAATAAAATTCTGGACCGGTCCCGTCCAAGTAATGGTCCAACCGGGACGGGTCCCGGTCTAAGGTTTTAAGATATTTCAGGTCCGGGTCAATCCGAATCCGGCCCAGGCCGGGACGGGTTGACCCGGTTGTATAGCCCTAGATAGGATGTGATGGAGCTAGGATTCTAAACATAGAAATCCTCCGATCTCGCTAGCCACGGGTCGAGAGTTATGCTTGTGCTTGTCCCGACTACAAATAAACCGTCGACACCCCAGCTTTAGCAACTCCAAGCCCTCCTGAATACTCCGTCAAGCATGGGATGGTTTGGATCCCATAAGTGACGTAGAAATATTCAAATCAGGAAAGTATTTCTCCATATAAATACGGTCTAAGAGAGAATTAGGTTGAGTAAGAATCCTCCACGCTTGCTTCCCTAAAAGTACCACATTAAAAGCTTTTAGATCAATGAACCCCATACCATCGGCTTCTTTAGACCAAGACAAAACAGGCCAAGCAACCCAGTGCACTTTGTTGCCTCCAAGACCATTATTCCACCAAATATTGCTAATAAGACTGCGAATTTCATTTATCAGACCATCAGGCAGCCGAAAGAAGCTCATAGCATAGTCGGGAATCGTCTGAAGAACCGACTTTATCAATATATCTTTTCCAGCTCGAGATAGATTCCTCTCTGTCCAACCATCAATCATTGACGAATTATATTCTTGATAAATTGAAAGATGTCGCCATTTTGTCTCTCAATAATAAATGGTAAGCCTAAATACTTCCCATCTGAAAGAACTTCTGGGACGGTAATGACTGCACAAATCTGCCGCCTTAGAGCTGGATGCCTGTTAGGGCTGAAAACAATGCTCGATTTCTCCATGTTCACTCTTTGGCTTGAAGTTTCCTCATATAATGATAGCACCCAAAAAAGCGTATTAACCTTCTCCAAAAAAGCTTCTCCAAACAATAAAGTGTCATCTGCAAAGAACAAATGAAATAAGCGTGGACCGCGAGGTGAAGCCCCCACTCCATGTAACCTTCCAGATGAATAGAGATCCGTCAACAACATAAAGAACACCTCCGAGCATATTATGAATAAGTATGGGGAAAAAGGATCACCCTGTCTAACGCAGCTGAGATATCAGTACAGATCCGCCAGCATGAATCTGAATAGTAAGAAGTTGCAAACACTGCCTCCTTGTCCGGTTGTTGTTGGAATCCACCAAATAGGAGATAACTCTTGAAAATATATTATTGATAATTGAAAACTATTAATTAATGAATACAAAATCCCTATATAAACTAAGATGAATTCTCAAAGAAATCCTATCCTAAATCTAGAACGGAATATTAAAAACTTATTTTTTGAAACTGAAAGGGAAAATAATAAACTAATTACGAAAGCCTTGAAAATCGATTCCTTCGAGGAAATGAATATGGCGTCAGACGAACATTGACAATGATCGCAAATTCGTCCTACATCACTGTCGAATACCTCTGCTTGGCTGCGAATTCCCCATTTCCTCACCATTTATGATGAACGGGAAAGAATTGTGGATAGAAATAGCTTGATAAGATCTATAAAACCTGAAGGGAACCCTGAAGCAGTTAAGGTTTTCAGGATAAAGCTCCATTTCACTCTATCGAAAGCACTACTCATATCTAGCTTGATGCTTATATGGTCCTAAACTGGAGACTTCCTATGCCTCATCGTGTGGTGAATCTCATGAGCACTAAGAACATTATCTGTGATAAGTCTTCTAGGAACGAAAGCAGACCGTGACTTAGAAATGATCAGGGGAATAACATAACGCAGTTTGATTGCCAACACCTTCGAAGCTATCCGATAAGCAACATTGCAAAAATTAATCGGACGAAACTGCGTAATTTGATCCGGATTTGAAACTTTCGGTAGAACCACAATATAAGTATAGTTCACGAGGGAAGAAGCACACCATTATTCAAAAATTCCTGCACAAAGGACACAACATCATCCTTAATAATATGCCAAAATTTATGATAAAATGGGACTCATACCATCTGGACCTTGAGATTTAAGAGAATGCATACTATTTACAGTTTTCACTACCTCCCTTTCTAAGTATGGACGACTCAAATCAGACAATATATCAACTGAAACCTTTCTCTGCATGCGACCAAGTACATGATCCATATTCTCCAATTTAGGGTCGATGTAGTAAATTAACCTCCAAATATCAATGTTAATCTAAGAGATACTATCTGGGTCAGTTCGAAGAACCTGGATACCATTCTTAAAACCAGAAATATGATTCACTGCTCTCCTTTTAGAAATGAAACGATGAAAGAACCTAGTATTCTTGTCACCTTCCCTATACCATTGTTGTTTAGCCCGTTGCCTTCACTTCATACCTTCCGCCTATTGAAGGAAATCATTCTCCCTCGGTCACAGAATCACCCACTAAATCACTCGTCTTCTTGTCATGGATAAGCTTTTGAAGCTGCGCAATACGTTTAGAGATCCTTGGGAATTTATCGCGGTTCCAAGACATTAATCCAAGTGAACATTCACTAAGATTTTCCGGCAAAGGAACATCAGTGTTAGACCAGGATTCCTGAACCAAACGAACACAATCCTCCAATTTAACCCAACAAGCTTCGATTGAACTTCCTTCGCCTCCTGTTCCTCGTCAGAAAGAGGGTCTCTAACTCCGAGGTAAACATGAAGGCACATGTAATTCTAGCTTGGCATAGGTATATCTGTGTATGATGACCACGGAAATGCATCAAGCAAGCCTTGGTTGCAAGTAGCTCTATCCAACCGTCCCCTCTGAGCTCTGCCGTCAATAAAAAATGACGTCAAGTGAACATTGAACCATCATAAGCAAAACCAAACAAACAAATTATTAAGTGCCTCTTTAAAGAACTTAATTTGCCATTCCGGCCGAGGACTAGCCCCCTAAAATTCTTCCTGAGCCAAAACATCATTAAAATCCCCCAGGCATAACCAAGGCATATGTGAATCTACTCCAAGGTTACGGAATTCAGCCATGCTTGACGTCTCCTGGTAATATTCCGTTCACAATAAACACATGTAATCCGAATTAAATTCCTAGAAATAGAAGCATTGACATCAATGTAGTAACCCGAATAAGAGATTAAATTGACTGACATATTCTTGTTCCGTAACATCGCTAAACCACCAGATTGGCCTTGCACATCAACATTGACGCTAAAAACATTAAACTGACTCTTCAATCTATCTGTAACTGAAGACGGACATTTGGTTTCACATAAGAAAATAATAACAGGATACTTCACGCGTAATAAATCACTCAATTCCTGAACTCGTCGGGGATCCCTCAAACCTCCCCACAATCCAACTAACAATACTCCTGGTGATGGGTAGGACTAGGCCTCATTGAAAGTCTCTGCTTGAATAAGAGTATGGCCTTTTGAAGATGAGAGAGAATATGAATAACAATACTCATGGTGATGGGTAGGACTAGGCCTCATTGACAGTCTCTGCTTGAATAAGAGTATGGCCTTTTGCAGATGAGAGAGAATATGAATAAGTAAAGAGTGTTTATTCTGATAGAATATACCTTTCACTTTTGGATCCTCATCTATTTATAGTGCTAGCAAGAGGGAAGGGTCCAGGCGAGAGGTGGTCCAATCTTTGTCGCGTACCCGGGGAAGAGTCATTATCATGTTCTTGTTGTCCTCGGGTAGCGCCAAAATCGCTTATGTCATAGGGAGGACCACTCTTAGGATGGGCTTACCTTCCGTCCTCTTGATGGGATGAAACCCATATCACCACTAGCCCCTGAGACCTTAGACCTCGGGGTAACGGGATCCCTTCGTGTGTCCGAGATCCAAGGTCTCCATCCCGAACTCTTATTCCGGGTTAGTCTTCATCTGTGCGCGTGAAGGCACTCGCTTCCACACGTGTGCCGCACATGTCGCCTCGCGATTCTCAATCTTGTTAATGCTCATAATTGTTTCTTGGGCCTTCCACCACTTTTCTCGGTCACGAGAAATTCCTCCTCCCTTTTCCTATGAATACCTCGCCACTTCCTCGTTCCCACTCATTCGTTTTCTATCTAACTCTATCGCTTCCTTCCTCCTCATCTTTGCCTCCATCTTTTCACCTGTCGGCATCTGGTCCCAGTGCACGGCCTTGGTAAATGCACACAATGACACTTCTCTTTCAGGTTATCCTTTGTACTGATATCTTATGTGTGTTTCTTTTGAATAACCTCTAACCCAACAATAGTCCCTTCGGGGTCGAAGTCTGGGTCTGAGGGTTCGGAGAAGATATCGGCGCCTGAGAAGAGCGCGACCAATGCCAAGGCTCTGGTTGTCCTAGGGTCAGGAGATGAGAGCCAGAACCCCGGAACGGAGGTATCAGTTCAAACTGGGGACAAGCGTCACCGCCTAGCCTTTAAGGCTCCGGCGCTTTGAGGACTTACTGTTGGAATTATGTCCTTTAATCAATGTGCACTTTCCTAATATAGTTGGAGGTTACGTTAATTACGGAGATAATTAATTCAGTCATTTAAGTGATTAGAATGTTTAGCTGGAAACCGCTTCTATCAGCTAGTAGCAGCTTATTATGACTGAACCTGTAGGGTCACACACAAGGCATGAAATTGGGAAAAACTAATTATCAATTAGACTTAGAGTCTAATTATAATTATATGAGATAAGTCATGGAATCCAATCGGATTAGGATTATCTTATCCAGTAGGATAGAGATTATCTAATCCAGTAGGATAGAGATTATCTAATCCAACTGGATTGGGATTATCTAATCCAACAGGATTGGGATTACATGGACTAATTCAGGTTGGAAACTAATTCAGTTTAACCAGTATAAATAGATGGTACTGGGTTAAACAGAATTCATAATTTATTCTAGAGTTCATGTGTTGAACAAGCAGAATAAATAAACTCTGAAATTCTCATAAAACAACCTCATCGTAAATCGGAAGAAGGAAGGCGGTCGCCGGTCCTGCTTGCTGATCCGTTCTAAGCTGACAACGGTGTAGGCGTTCTGATCGTGCTGTGTGGATACTTATAGAGGAATCACACTTGAGGTTCTTGTCTCCGGAATGGATTGCACCTGAAGGAAGAACACGGTTGAAGAAAGTTCTTTGCTCCGCACAGATTTATTCTGTTCTACAAGGTAATTCTAAACACTCATTCAGATTCATATTAATGACATGCATGCAATCTTTGGTTTGGTAATTGATATTCCGCTAAATTAGATTTAATCAATTCCATCAGTGGTATCAGAGCTACTTGCATGTATTAATTTGATCTATGATTATGTGAATTAGATTTGCATGATAGGGGTGTTTATGTTATGTTCATAATTTTAAATCAACTAAATTATTGGATGATTTTATTTGATTTATTCCACTCAAAATTTTTTCAGTTTTATTATGAATATTAATGGACAGATTTAGAGTTTAGGAACTCTAATTTGTTGGACCAATTTTAGGCATTGGGCTAAGCCCATCCCTAATTTTGATTTTAATAATCTGGTTGGACCAGATTTGCCCAACATGCTTCAAATCTGTCTGGGCCGAACCGAACTGGGCTGGGCCAACTGTTCAGTATTTTAAAAATATATATATATATATATATATTTATTTATAATTCTGAAATTGAGTGGGAGTAATTTTGACTTTGGAAGTGCAAAATAAAAGTTTATGAACATGGAATGTTGATTGAGGTTGATAATTTTAGAAATTCATCAACTTAATTAAATGTTAAATGAATTTTTTTAAAATTAAGCCATTGGATGTGCTTAATTATAAATTATTTTATTTTTTAATTAAGACATTGGATGTGCTTGATTATATATGATTATATTTTTTAATTAAGACATTGGATGTGCTTAATTATAAAAGTTAAAATGTGCACACAATAATTTTTAATTAAGGCATTGGATGCACTTAATTTTCGAAATTATAAATTTGTGAAAAGTAATTAAGGTTAATAATTTTAGAAATTAGTTAACTTAATTATTTTGGGCATGTTTTATTATGTAATTTCATCCCACGTTATTGATATTTCAATTACCTAATAAGTTTCTTTAATAATTTGAAATTATTAAAATATGACAGATGAATAATTAGGTTTCATAATTTTGGAAATTGATTAACTTAATTATTCTATGTTGAGAATTATTTAGGTATTAATATCAAAATATGTTAATTTAATAATTTGGAATTATTAAGAAGTAACATTAAGTCTAATAATTGATTTTATTGCATGATTGATTGTATGATTTTATCTGCAAATATTTGGGAATGTATGAAATAAATTCAGCATATATTTATGTGTATTTATTTGTCACATGTATTACGTGGTTTATATGTTGAATGCATGTGATTGGTTTATATGTGTGGAATGATTATGCAATCGTTCACTAGTAATCAAACAACATTATGAACCAAGTCTCAAAAGAATAATGAGCTATAATTTGTCTTTCCGAAACAAGTAACACCCATTAATCCTTCGATCATTAGTGACAGATTTCGCTAAAGCGATGGTGTCATTTCTAATCTTGGGACAAATGCGGGTAGGCCTAGACTAAGGGGTCTACGTGTTAGTTTTGGTTTGCTCATCAATATCGGCAGAGGAGTCCTCGGATGTTGAGACAAAAGGAGATAGTATTACATGGGATGTATACTCTATCAACCAAGAGTAGTATTGGATACTATTAGCAATGGGATTGCTTACCTGAAAATCAAAGCATTTAAGACAAGCCAAAGCGTGCTTAAATTCTTGTGATTTTAGAATCTTGGAATCATTTTATTCATGGGACAAAATTTATGAATACAATGTTGAATAACTTTGATTGCTTGTGTGTTTTTCTTTATGTTATTCTGTTTAGACGGTTTTTATTGCATTTATTTATGTCATAATAATCATGTTTTACAAGTTGACAACAAACAACAACTCTTCTAATCTGTGTTCAATCCTTTGGAAGGATGAATTGAATGACAGAAACTTGGCAAAGGAACTTAAGTTTGTTCGATTGCAAGTAAAGAAGAAGTATGTCGCTATATTCAAATCATTGATGTCAAGAGTCTTATGATGAATAGTGTTGAGTTCAAAATTGCTAGGCAAGTTTTGAACTCGTATACTTACCATGTCAATATGGAGCTCTGAAATGTGATTCAGGAGCAGTCCATGATTGAGAGGTTTGAGCCATCTGAGACTATTCTTAAAAGTGATCTCATATTTTGAAAAATGATTGGATTATTTTGAAAAATTATGGAGATTAATGGTTTGCTCATGGTTGAGAGCCAGATATTGACATCATTTCTATTCATTTCATATATGGGTTTGAACCATTTTAGTGGAAATGAATACAATTTGATTGAACTGCATGAGATGCTTAAATATGTTTAATCAAAACTGAGACTGTGAACGAGGTTCTATTAGTGCAGTGAAAAAAAAAAAGGATTTGAATATGACATGGAAGATTGAGGAAGTGAAATAGGGCAAGGACAATCAGTGTGCCTATGCGCTTATATTCTAACACTTCTACTGTAATTGTGTATGTCATTTAGAAATGATATTCATATTACAGTTATCTACATTATAGACTATCTCTATTGTAACACAATACTTATTGGTATTGGATACCATATGGTTCTCATAGAAGAAAGAGACACCAGAGTATGAGTTAGATAATGAGATGTCAAACTACACCAGTGTAATGAAGCAATAGTTGCTGCATTGACAGTAGGAGTTTATCTATACCTTAAGATATTGCACTAGATCATATAATGGTTATTTTGATCTTAGTGGCACACCAACATGCTCATCATTTCTATGTTGGACATGGAAATGTTTCAATTATGTTGCAAGTTTGCAAAATTGGACAAAGGTCTTTATTTGCTAGCTATGGATAAACAAGTTTATGATGTAAATATCAAAAGGGCTACACAAATGATTCAAGTCTGGCATACCTCTGTCAATTAGGCCACAATGACATTAAGCATAGATGGTTACTCCAGTTGGAGGGAACTGTGAAATCATTTGACTTGGAGTCAATTGATACTTTCAAGTTATTGTGTTGGGAATTGACAATAACCCTTCATAGTGATGGGTGATGGAGTAAATGAACGTTTTATTTACAAAATTGGTTTGTAGATGGGTTCAACTCAAAGAGGTAAATATGTCACTTCATTAGTTTCATCATGATTTGAGTAAATATGGATTTTACTTCATGAGAGAAAATTTTGAATCCTTAATAAAATTTTAGGAGTTCAAAAATGAAGTTTAGAATCAATTTGGCAAGAAAATTGAAACGCTCAATTGGATTGAGATGGTGAATATTTGAGCCAGAAATTTGTTGACTATCTTATTGGAAATGAGTTTCCATGATGGTTCAAGCCAATCTTTCATGGATATATTTCTTAATAATAGTGTTCACACTAAATATGGCCTTGTCAGAAATTTAAGAAAAGACCATATGGCATATGGATAGGATTGGTTCCTTAAATGTCTTTTCTTATGAGATTTGAGGTTGTGAAGCATATGTGGGATGTTTCCAGTAAGCTTTGCATCAAATCTGATATTTGTCTCTTTATGGAAATATTGAGATAGGGGTTTTTCTTCTATATTCCGAGAACTATATATTGTTGCTCGAGAATGTGTCTTTTTGGAGAAGTGTCGTCTTTCCAAAATGACAAGTGGGAGAAATTTAGACCTCGATACTTTCGAGGTGAGCAACAATCAAAACCATAAACACTGATCCCTTCTTTAGATGTGGTGAAAGATGAATATGGAAAAGTCTTGGAGATTATTGAAGTTGCTTAAGCCCTATGTAAGCCAGGAAGGCATAGATTTCTTGCAAAGGCACATTTATGTCCTTGCAGCTGAAAGCTATGAAATCATACTTTTAGAAAGTGATGAACCTATACATGACTTACAGTTATAGCTTTGACAAGCCCTAACTCCGCAAAGTGGTTTAAGACCATGAAATTCGGAACAGATTCTATGTATAAAAATCAAGTTTGGAATTTGATTGAGTTACAAAGAAAGGCTAGGTTAGTAGTTAAAGAGTGTAAACAAATCCATGTGATGGATTGTGTTGAGACCTTTACTCTAATTGGAATCCTTTAGTCTATTCTAAATCCTGGAAAAAGTAGCTCATTGTGATTATGAAATTTAGTATATAAATTTCAAAATATACCTTCCTTAATTGGATTATGGAAGAAGATGTGTATGTCACAAAGTCAGAGAGATTTTATACTGCTGGGAATGAATACAACTTTCGGTATCTATTTATGGATATTGAGGCAAGTATTAAGGAGTTAGAAAATATATTTCGATGAATCAATTTAGAGATTGACGCTCAAAGAAATGTGATCTTGTGCATACAAGGAGGTTAGTGGGAGCAATATTGAATTCCTAGTTCCTTATGTCGATGACATTTTATATATTGGAAACGACAATCTAACTAGAGTTCATGGAGACTTGGTTTGGAAAGTATTTTGCAATAAAGGATTTAGGATGAAATGTACAGTGCATCTTGGGCATCGGTATCTAAGGTAGATTGAAATTGATGATTGACATATGTAAACACTTACTGAGTAGTGTGTTTGATATATTCAATATGAAAGATTGTAAAAGATTTTCAACCCAAGATTCATGGCATGACTCTTAGCAAGATTCAGTGTCTATGTAGACATGATGAGCGAAAGAGAATGAATATGATTGCTACTGCATCGGCAATAGAGTCTATCATGTCTGCTATGATATGTACCTGCAATGATATTTCAAATACTTAGAGTATAACAGATATCAAATGCAATAGACTGGGAAATGGTGCAATGATGTGCGTCCAACAAAATTTCATAGTGCCTGAAAAGGACTATGGATAGATTCCTATGTCTATGCTGAAAATGAGTTGGTTGTGAAAAGCGTTGTTGATTATACATTTACATTGAGTACACTGATGCTTTAGAAGCAGCAAGATAAAGTGTTTGAATTTGGAATTCATCACTAGTTTGTGTATGGTGGTTCTTGACTTAGTCAACTCGATGACTAAAATGGTAGAGTCATTGCTTAGACAAGATAAGTCAATAGGACATCAAAGTCAAACTTTGTACTTGGTAAATTTCACATTCTTCAAATGTGTATTGAGAATGGTGAAATTGTTTTATGAAATGCAAGAATGGATTGTCAATCCATAACCTAAACCTCTTCCACAAATATTGTTTATGGCTCATATATTTGTGATAGGAATCAAGCACTTTGGACAGTGGCTGTGATTTCTATGATGTTCTAGTTATTACAATTCTGTAATTTAGACATTGAAGAATGGACCGTTTGAAATATGATGAGATTATTATTTCTTATTCATTTAACTTGGTTTAGTGTTAAATGAAAGTCCAAAACAATTTACAATTCCAAATAGGTTATCAAGATAAGGTCTTGGATAATGAAACCTTATTAAGTGAACTGGAATGTAAAATTGTTTGAGTCCCTAGTCCAGGTCATTAAGAGTGGACACTAATGACTAAAGAAGACTAGTTTGCAAGGTGATTTATAGCGCTGTTTCTTGGGCTCAAGGACATGAGATGTCTGAATCAATTGCATGGATACACGTTGGGAACTTGTATTGGACAGACCCACCATGAGAATACTTTAAGATATATGGAATGTTATAAGTATTTCTCATTGACTATGGGAACATATTCCTCAGACCTGAGTAATTCATTGTTTACTTACTTGTGGATTGGACATTTTAATTTCTGTCAAACGCCTTGCCGTAAAAGGGGGTTATAAAGACAGCTATTGGATTGCCATGAATCAAGTAGAGAAAATTTGAATGTACAAGATTGGAATTGTCCTCTCATTAACATGAGATTGTTGTCTTATAGGCCTCTCGGAGAGTTGAGACTGTAAAACGCATGGCCATGCTCAGATGGATTAGAGATTAATCATCTGTCTTTAACAGTTCACTCAGGAATTCGAGAAATGCATTTGAACTTGATAAGGATAACATGTTATCTTACCTTATGTTCGAATGAAAGACATTAAGTGACAAGGGAATATGAGTGCACACTTGTCTAAAAGGACAAGTGGGAGATTGTTGGAATTATGTCCTTTAATCAATGTGCACTTTCCTAATATAGTTGGAGGTTACGTTAATTACGGAGATAATTAATTCAGTCATTTAAGTGATTAGAATGTTTAGCTGGAAACCGCTTCTATCAGCTAGTAGCAGCTTATTATGACTGAACCTGTAGGGTCACACACAAGGCATGAAATTGGGAAAAACTAATTATCAATTAGACTTAGAGTCTAATTATAATTATATGAGATAAGTCATGGAATCCAATCGGATTAGGATTATCTTATCCAGTAGGATAGAGATTATCTAATCCAGTAGGATAGAGATTATCTAATCCAACTGGATTGGGATTATCTAATCCAACAGGATTGGGATTACATGGACTAATTCAGGTTGGAAACTAATTCAGTTTAACCAGTATAAATAGATGGTACTGGGTTAAACAGAATTCATAATTTATTCTAGAGTTCATGTGTTGAACAAGCAGAATAAATAAACTCTGAAATTCTCATAAAACAACCTCATCGTAAATCGGAAGAAGGAAGGCGGTCGCCGGTCCTGCTTGCTGATCCGTTCTAAGCTGACAACGGTGTAGGCGTTCTGATCGTGCTGTGTGGATACTTATAGAGGAATCACACTTGAGGTTCTTGTCTCCGGAATGGATTGCACCTGAAGGAAGAACACGGTTGAAGAAAGTTCTTTGCTCCGCACAGATTTATTCTGTTCTACAAGGTAATTCTAAACACTCATTCAGATTCATATTAATGACATGCATGCAATCTTTGGTTTGGTAATTGATATTCCGCTAAATTAGATTTAATCAATTCCATCACTTACCTCGACCGCTAAGAAATCTTTCGGGTCACAATCTCATACCTCCCTCTATGTGATCATCTAGGCAAGGACTTACAGAAAGACTTTCGGGATGAGTCAACCACCGGCAAACATCAACAGCCCCCCGCGGATCTCAAGGATGAGTCTTCTTCCCATGATACTGCTACGTTAGACAGGATGAAGGTTCTCATGCTGTTATTCAATGCTTTTATATTGGGCTGTGTCGTGCTAATGCCGGTGTCATGTTTTTCCTTAGGACTATTGACAAGTGATTTCCCACGTCGTTAAATGGGACTCCGCGAGATCAAAATACTATTTATAAATCACCTACAACTTTTAACTACTAGGAAGTAGATAGTGGGAAGTAGGGGTCGAACCACAAGGAGAAGGGACTTGTAAGAGTGTTTTAAAGTAGAATATAAACATACTTATATATTATATAGAAAGCAATGTAAATATGGGGGGATTTTGAGATTGATTTTTATTACACTACGAAAGGAAACTAAACTATCATTAGCTAAGCTAAGGGGAAGATTCTAAGATTATGAGGCCTTGGGAGGCAAATGACTTCAATTTCCAACTATCGACTTATCACCGAGCAAATAAAATTACAAGGAAGTTTAGACCATTTGTCAAGGATGAAAGCATCATATTCTCTCGAATGTAGCTAGAGAGGATGATAACACCACTCAAAAGCTCTAATTGTTGATTCACCTAGATGATAGCATCATAGATAACTCAACAATGGTATTAAGATTAGAGAGGGACAAACTTACTCACACACCCGCGATAACGAGAGCATACAAATAAGACATTTGATAACTAGCAAGAACCAAGACGATGATAGCATATATATCTCGACTCCTACTTTGCTAATTAATGATATTGGAGTAAACGATAACGTTCTACCCACAAATATAGTTATTCGTTGATAACAATCATACGTTAAAAAGGAATCTTCAACTCGAGTATACAATCACATATTAGGGGGACCAATGATAACATTCAATCCTTGCCTAAACAAATAATTGATTAATCATGCAAATTCATAAGATTTACACTTCTAACAACTTATATTTATCATGGCATTCCTTAACTACAATCACACAACAAGGGAAAGAACTTGTCATCACTCAACCCCTTCCATAGTCATTAATCTAACAACTAGAGATTACACTACCATTATGCTAAGTCACCATCATCATCACACTAAATTACTCTAACCAAGCTAACCTAATTAATGACTATGGACATGCAATTGATATAAAACACAAAGCCCATAACAAATTAAGCAAGATTGAACAACATTCATGAAAAAGAATTCAAGTTCATCAAATGATAATCCAAATCCAAAGTTTAAGCATACAAGGCCCTCAAAGTTTCAAGGGAAGTGAATTCAAATGCTCCCAATGATCAAACTAAGCTATACTAAAGTTCATGGAATCAAACTACTAATCTACTGGAATTAAAAGCAAGAAAATGGAAAAAAGAAGAGGAAAATATGGTTTCTACATCATGTTGGCCGTCTTTGCTCTTGGAGGAGATAAGGGGGTATTTATAGAATGTAGTGCACGGGCCATGCAGCACTTGGCGCACTTTGTGAAGAGCCATGCACTTTAACCGTTGATCCGATTTGCATCTTCTAGTAGTCCATTTCGAAGCTCTTGACGAGAGGAATACAATGGTATGATCCATGTGCTCTAATTCCTTTGCAAACATTTCCAAAATTAAGCTTCAAAACATTAGTGCATCACTTGTTCTTCAAAATGTAACTTTGACAAGTTTAGCTTTAAAGCTCCTTACTTTGCACCAAATGCTACCCAAATTAGATCTCAAATGTCATAAAACAAGAGTATATTTAGGGCTCATCAAATACCCTCACACTTAAACCTTTCTCGTCCTTGAGAAAGAACAATTAAAGTCTAAGTGCATACTCCTATCAATTTCACAACAAGACATTTGAGACCTTGACAAAATACAAACTTTCGCTAAGATGAAAACAAAAGATCATGTCTCATGTTCTAATCCTAATGAGAGTTCTACCCAACCCCCAATATCATTATCAAGAACAAAGAGTGTGCCAAATTGCAAGTACAACGCATAATAATTACCTTGACACAACCCTACCCAAAATGATCACAAAATATATCACAAAGAGTAAACAAAATGAGACCATTGGAACACGAGCAAGTTTACCTCTCCTTTTGCCTATGCGCCTTTCGGTTTTCACATAGACATTTCTTTTTACTCTCCTTTTGCCTAGGTTATACCTAGCCTCTCATTTTTTCACACAAGCCTCTCACTTTTGCCTAGGCCTTTTTAATGTTTTGACCTATCCAGGGTTTTCACTCCTTTTTTTAAAACAAATTCTTCAAAAGAAGTACACATTTTTACAATAGAGCGAAGTAAAACATGGATACTAAACCCTCCCCCACACTTAAACTAAACATTTTCCTCAATGTTTGAACAATAATAATTCTAGGGAAGGGAGTAGGAACCAACTCAGCACACAATTTCAGTACAAGCAAGAGAACATAGTGGCGGCAAGCCGATACTAAGCATATTCCAACATTAAACCACAGCCTCACATAGTACATCACATCGCATAAAAAAACCTCAGAAAACATGAAGAGTTATAGCATGACATTACCCACTGAACTGTGAGCAGGTGGAGGAGATGCAGAATAGTGCCAAGGACGGATCAAGACGGGGATGTGGTGGAGTTTCAGATTCGCGGCTTCTACGGGCTATGGTGGTGCGGTGATGATTGAGAGCAGAGTGGTGGTGAGGTGAATTTGGGGCATCGATGGAAGTGTGTTGGGCGGTGGAGATGAGTCGTGTCGGGCGGAGATGGAGTCGCGTCGGGGTGGAGGTGGAGATGGAGTTGCGTCGGGGCAGAAGTGGAGATGGAGTCGACGAGGATGGTGGTGGTGAGGCGTTCGTTGAGGTGGAGATGGATAGTACCTGTCGGTGGTTGGTGGTCGGAGATGGGGATGGTGGTCGGCGAGGTTGACAGTGGTGGAGGTCCTCAGTGGCCGGCGGGACTCGAGCTCAGGCAATGGAGCTGAGATTGATCAGAGATGAGGCGGAGGCGGCCGGTGGAGACACGGCGATGGTGATGGGAATCGGTCGGCGCGGTCGCGGTGGGGCACGTCCAGACGCGGCGGCGCGGTTAGTAGATCCGGTGTAGATCGGGAGATGGTGGTTGCATGGGCGATTCGTGGTCGTGACAAGGCGGTCGGAGAGGATGATGGTGGTGGTCGGCTAGGTGGTGATGAATTGGAGCAGGCCATCGGAGCTCTGGTGGGGTACGGAGATGGCGGATATGTGGTGGTGGTAATGGATGATGGTTCACCAGTGGTGCCGATCAGAGATGGCTCGGGGATATGGTGGCAGGCGGTTCAGTGACGGTGAGATGGCGGGGAGATGGCTGGTGGCCGCCGAAAAGGATTAGGAACCGGTGGAGATAGGTGATGGTGGAGTTGTGCAGCGGCGGCGGCGGCCGAGAGGTTGTGGTGGCGCAGTGGTGAGGGTGGTTGAGATTAACGCCGGCGAGTGGTGGTTGATGATGGGTCATGGTGGTGGAAGGTGGTTGATTGGTTGAGTGGTTGACAAGCGATTTCCCACGTCGTTAAATGGGACTCCACGAGATCAAAATACTATTTATAAATCACCTACAACTTCTAACTACTAGAGAGTAGTGAAGTGGGACCTCCCTTCTCCTTGACTACGGATGTCTTCCAGGTTCAGATGTTGAACGCTTCCTACAAGAAAAGTCCTCGGAGGTTTCCGGGGATAGAAACTCCGACAATCAAGTCAGTAGAGAGTATGCATGTTCTGTATATTTTCAGACTAGAGCTTACCCCTTTCTTCCTTCTTCTCCTCTATTTATAGAGGCAGGGTGTTAAGGTCATGTCCGACATTCTTGGGTCGTGGAGCCCTGAATTCGTGGCGTCATGCCTTGCTCCACTAGACCACGTACTGAGTTGGGTCTAACTACTTTGCATTACAAGTATTGTTCTGTAGTACGAGTGTCCAGTTGGGCATGGACTGTTCTGATATAATTATGATCAGTTGGGCCTAACCCACTATATTCAGTTGGACTTAGGCCTGCATATATACCATAAGCCCCCCAGCGATAGAATTAATGGTTGGGGTAGTAACATTTGTTCTATCGATTTAGTTGTTAAACATTTTATATATTTATTATTTTTTAGTATCATTATTTATTTTTAAAAAATTAAATGATTATATAATTTCTTACAAATATATATTTATTATATATATTTATACAAATAATTGATTTACTTATTTGTAGATATGTAAGGTGTATTTGTATATGGTATTATATTAAATAAGGGTGGAATTATTTTGCAATCCCAATTTCATACCTTTAGAACCTTTCACTCAGCTATCAGCTGAACCCTTCTACCGCCGCAATCGGGCCATCTCGTCGGAACTGGGCGCCTGTCGCCACCGGACGCACATCTGTTCGCCGACCTGCCAACCTGCTTCCCGATCTGTTCGTCGAGACGGGCCTTCTCGCTGGAGCTAGGCTCTCGCCGTCGCCGAAACTAGGCTTCTTCGTCACCGTTTGGCGGCTTTGGATATTTTAGGAAGAGGTACTTTTTCGTGAAGTATGATAGTAGGACAGATGTTATACCTCCTAATTGGAGTCATCAAACAAGGAAGTGTAAGGGTATCAAAGTGTCTGAGCGTTTGTTGATCAGTGATGAAGAGATACAAAAGTTGATCCCTCATTTTTTTGATCCTGCAACTTGCTTGAGTATGTGGTTCACTTATGTGTTATCTTAAGTATGTGGTTCAATTTTATATTTTATTGTTTATTTAATAATATCTATCTCTGTTTTTGAAGGAGCTATGAATATCGCTAAAAGTCCTACGAAACTCAGGACTTATGGGAGGAAATCTACTGTTGAGACGTCTATGGTTGAGGAGATGACTCATGCTGGTGAGATGGTGACTGTTCCTCATGTTAATGAGGATGTGGTGGCTCATGAAAATCTCGTGGATGAGAATGTGGAAACAATGAATCGTAAGGACAAGTGCCGTCGCGGAGGTGTAAACATAATTATTACATGACCCTAAGATCTTTAAACACCTAGATCAATCACGTAACAGAATCATGAGAAGTTATAGAATTACTTACCTCCAGTACTCATTGTAGTGGAGAGATCGATGTCCTGAATCCGTGAGTCTTGAGTAGGGGTTTAGGTTTCTCTCTCCTTGCCTATGCGCTTTATGTGTTGTGTGAATCGGCAGCCTTTCGGATTCGCTTTAGCTTGCTCTTTCAATGGAATAAAGGCAATTATATATATAGGTGGAGAGAGAACCTAAATCCTCTTTAGGGTTTCCGTAGGATTAATCTCAACCGTCCATCAAAGTAGAGATTATTAGGAATTACCAAATGTATAAGGAAATAGTAATATTCCAATAGAAAATAGGATTAATATAAGAACATATAATAGGGAATAAATATATTCTTACAGTCTCCCACTTGGTCTTTATGTGTATCCATTAATGTTTTCAATTTGAAATCATAAGGCCGGCATAATATGCTAAACATTTTTCATTTGGTCATCATAATTGTCTTGACAAATCTAGTAATAAATGGGAGTCATGGCGGTCACAAATCATTCTGTAACATGATCCCTTCCATGTACTACTGCATTGGCTACCTTCATGGCTAAACCATAAACATAAATAGGAGTTTCATAATGGTCCCTTTTATGTCTTAAAGAAAGACGAATTTTGTTATCATAAATTCCAAAACAATAATGTGTGTGCACAATGGAAACAAAATACATAAAATATAAAAAAAAATCATAATAGATCTCAAAAAAATGTCAAACACAGGCTAAGTATAAAGCAGACAACATAATTAAGAGCTCTCCTCAAGACCCAAACTGTTAGCATGCTGCATAAATGTCTTAGGAGGTAATGCTTTCGTAAATATGTCTGCAACCATAAGCGTGGTGCCTATGTGTTCAATGACAATTTTTCCTCTTTTCACATCTTGCTTTAGTGATAGATACTTAAGGTCCATATGCTTGGCTGCATCAGTTATCCTATCATGTTTGGAGAAGAAAACCGCACTTTGATTGTCACAGTAAAGAGTTAAAGGCTTGTCAACAAAACTCAAAGCCCCAAACTCAGACACGAAATGCTTCCGCCACTTTGCTTGAATGGAAGCCTCAAAACATGCTACATACTCAGCTTCCATAGTGGATGTGTAAATCAACTCCGACTTTTGATTTTTCCATGAAATTGCACCCCCACCAAGGAGATATGCATAACCAAGAGTGCAGACCCTGGAATCAGGGCATCCACCAAAATCTGAGTCCGAAAATCCAACCATCTGTGGATGTGATGATTTTCTGTACGTCAGCATGTAATTCCTTGTTCCCTTTAGGTATCTCAAAACCTTCACTGCTGGCCAATAAGATATCATCAACATACAGTACCAAAAATATGAACTTACTCCCACTGAACTTGAGGTAAATACATGGATCAACTATGTTTTCTTTAAAACCGAATTTCTTAATGATTTCATTAAACTTTAGATACCATTGCCTCGAAGCTTGTTTCGGTCCATAAATTTATTTCTTTAGTTTGCAGACCATGTCTTCCTGACCTTCGATTATGAAGCCTTCAGGTTGACGCATATAGACTTCTTCATCTAAGTCTCCATTAAGAAAGGCAGTTTTCACATCCATCTGACGTAACTCGAGATCATATTGAGCTACTGATGCCATGACAATTCTGAGAGAGTCTTTTCTAGACACTAGTGAAAAAGTCTCACTATAATCAATGCCTTCTTTCTGATGAAATCCTTTGGCTACAAGTCGGGCTTTATATCGCTCAATATTGCCATTACAGTCGAGTTTGGTCTTAAAGATCCACTTACACCCAACCGTTTTGTGTCCTTCTGTCAGTGGAACGACGTCCCAAACTTCATTTTTAGCCAATGAGTTTATCTCATCCTTACAGGCATCAATCCATTTATCAAAATTAACATCTTTCATGGCTTGTGAATAAGAAACCGGATCTTTAATACACCCTCCGTCAGATTCTGTTAGATAGAGCATGTAGTCATCAGAAATAGCAGATCTCGTCGAACGAGTTGACCTTCTTAATGCTGGTTCCTCTTGTACTACAAATTCATTATTGGCGATATTTTGGTCATGTAGTTGATGATCATTCACTGGGTTTTCCTCATTGTTAAATTATTCAATAACAGGAGGAATCCCAACATTCGGAGCTAAGGGTAAATGGATATTTACCCTAATTTCCTGAATGACTACATCTTGAACTTTATCACTCCCACTAATCTCGCCATTCTCATAGAATCTGGCATTACTTGTTTCTACTATCCTCATACTATGGTTTGGATAGTAAATCCTATATCCTTTAAACTTCTCAGGGTAACCTATAAAGAAACCACTGATCGTTCTGAAATCTAATTTCTTTTCATGTGGATTATATATTCTTGCTTCAGCTGGACATCCCCAAACTTGAAGATGTGACAGTCTTAGTTTCCAGCCTTTCCACAGTTCAAAAGGAGTCTTATGAACTGCTTTGCTAGGAACCCTGTTCAATATATAAACCGCGGTACGTAATGCATCCATACACAAGGATTTAGGTAGGTTAGCATGGCTCATCATGGATCTAACCATTTCCATATAAGTACGATTACGCCTTTCAGCTACACCGTTCTGCCATGGAGAACCAGGCGTTGTGTACTGTGCAACAATTCCTAATTTCTGGAAAAGTTTGGCAAAAGGTCCAGGATGTTGTCCTGTTTCATCATATCTGCCATAAAATTCACCACCTTTACAGACCTTATGATTTTCACTTTTCTATCTAATTGTCTCTCTACTTCAGTAATGAATGCTTGTACAACATCCACGGATTGGGACTTTTCATGCAATAGATAGAGGTAACAATAACGTGAGTAATCGTCAATAAAAGTAATGAAATACTTTTCACCTCCAAAAATTGGAACATCAAAAGGTCCACAAATATATGTATGTATGATCTCAAGAAGCTGTGTACTTCTTGTGGCTCCTCTTTTAGTGTGTTTAGTTTGCTTACCCTTAATGCAATCTACACACGCTTTAATATTGGTAAAGTCAAGAGTTGGAATAATCTCATCTTTTACCAATCTTTTAATTCTTTCACTAGAAATATGTCCCAGTCTGTTATGCCACAAAAAATACGAATCAATGTCACATGTTTTACGCTTAAGTCCATGATTATCTTGCAGGGTGAGATGTGTTTCGTAAGGTTGATCATCCAACTTTAATTTATAAAAACCATCAACCAATATTCCAGAACCAATACAATTAGAGTTCAGAAATAAATTAAAACAACCATCTCATTGAGTCGATTTAAAACCAGCTAAATCAAGTTTGCTTAATGAAACTAAATTACGGGAAATAGATGGAACATAACGAGTCTGAAGTAAATCCAAACAAAATCCACTGTCTAAAATGAGACGATAAGTGCCAATAGCTTCAACTGGTGCTTTGTCTTAATTTTCCATAAATATATAGCTTTCACTTGACTTTATGCTCCGGGTTGTAAGGAATCACTGCAAGGAATTGGTTACATGCGTATTAGCACCGCTATCAATCCACAAAGTTTTAGAAGAAACATGAGAAAAATTAGATTCAAAATAGCTTACGGAACCCAACGGAGTACCTTTCTTTTCGAACCATTCCTTTCTCTTAGTGCAATCTTTCTGAAAGTGTCCAGACTTTTTGCAAAAATTGCACCGGTCATCTTTCTTTGCCTTTTTCTTCTCATTATCTTGATCGGAATCCTTCATTCTGGGAGGTGCCCTTTTATGGCTCGCTTGATGCCTTTTCCCAGCTTTAAAACCAGCTCATTGGACATGATTGGCAACCTTAATGCCTTCACGACCAAGCCTAGACTCCTCTTGTACCAATTTATTAGCCAATTCATTAGACGTCCACTTTTCATCAATGACGTTGTAATTGATTTGGAATGGTCCATACTGAGGAGGCAGAGAATTTAGGATAAACTGGACAAGAAAAGTATCGTCCACACTCATTCCCAAATTCTTCAGCTTGGCCGCAAGGTTAATCATCTCAATGCAATGTTCATGCATAGACCTTGTGCCATCATGCTTCATGGTTGTAAGATCTGCCATAAGTTTCCCAGCAAGGGATTTGTCTGCAGTCTTAAACCGTTCTTCTATGGCTTTAAGGTAAGCCTTAGCTTTCTCTTCAACCGGAAGGGAAGACTTAATGTTGCTAGCAATTGTCATCCTCAAAAACATAATGCCGAGTCTGTTTGCTTTCTCCCAAGCTTTATGGAGAAGTTTTTCCTCATCAGTACCTTCCTTTGTTAGTGGATTTGGCTCATTCTCACGAAGCGCCAAATCCAAATCCAGTACTCCTAAAGTGAACTCAACTTTCTCTTTCCATTATGGGAAATTGGTTCCTATGAGGATTGGAACAGCAGACACAATGAATGACAAGTGAGCAGGAAAAGATGCTGCAATTTAGAGATACAACAAGTGGTAATTAGGCTTCAAAAGCATAAACAACACAACATAAATTTGAATGCATATGACAGAATTATAGTTTTCCTGTGGGTAATCACTATAATTTCAATAAGGTCACATATTCATGTATCATAAGTAAGTGATGCAGTGAATTATTTAGACTAAGTTATCTGTGGATATCCTCAGTCTACACACATAAAAACACTTCATAAATTATCAATCATATCTTATGTTCATAGTCTACTTGTCGGTAACTAATTCTACATAAGAAAAAAATATAATTTTATATAGACATGAGTTTTTCATATGCAAATCATTCTATATAGTCACTATGGTGATATCGAAATCCAATTTATGCATATCGAATCGTTTCTCACAGGAACATATATAAATGCTATTATGCATCTTAACTAATACACATGCACATATTATTATATACGTAAATCATGCATAATTATTAATCCAAAATCCTGGTCATGCTTAAATAAAAATGAATTATGCATAAATATTCACGGAACCATAATCAGCTAATTCATATATGCAAAACCCTAAATCATATATCTCAATTATTCAGTTCATGAATCAATTACTCTTAATGGATTAAACAGATGTTCATAACCAAGCTACTGATACCACATGTAAACATAATTATTACATGACCCTAAGATCTTTAAACACCTAGATCAATCACGTAACAGAATCATGAGAAGTTATAGAATTACTTACCTCCAGTACTCATTGTAGTGGAGAGATCGATGTCCTGAATCTGTGAGTCTTGAGTAGGGGTTTAGGTTTCTCTCTCCTCGCCTATGCGCTTTATGTGCTGTGTGAATCGGAAGCCTTTCAGATTCGCTTTATCTTGCTCTTTCAATGGAATAAAGGCAATTATATACATAGGTGGAGAGAGGACCTAAATCCTCTTTAGGGTTTTCGTAGGATTAATCTCAACCGTCCATCAAAGTAGAGATTATTAGGAATTACCAAATGTATAAGGGAATAGCAATATTCCAATAGAAAATAGGATTAATATAAGACCATATAATAGGAAATAAATATATTTATACAGGAGGCACCGGTGATCCTCAGGGTACTAACTCGAAGAGGCTTAGATCTACTGCTGATGGTGCCTCCAAAGTGGAAACTTCCATACTTGCTGCCCACTCTAATTTGTCCACCAAGGATTCACTCCTCACTGTAAGTTATCTCATTCAATTTGATTTTCCTTTGTTTGTGTGTAGTCAATCCTACTGAACTTAAATTATGTTGATATGATACTTTCAATTTCAGATTTCCAGGGTTATGCAAAATGTGGCTAGCAATCTTGATGACTTTGTACCTCGTGAAGAATTTGAGAGAATGAAGAAGGAACTTGAAAGAATGAGGAAGGCCAAGGAAAAGGTAGTTAAGGCTAGCCAGGTTGATCGCCAACGGTTGAGAGCTGCGTTTCACAAGATGGATGCTCTTAATGAAGAGCTAGAGTCCTACAAGGCTACTGATGCACCATCACCCAAGTACCCTACACTTGTCGTGGATCGTTTGATGAATACAAACGCATTCTATGAGTTTTTTGTCAACACTACCAGTCTTGGTAAGAACATTGGTGTTAGTGAAGGTTTGAAAGGGTATAGGGAAAGTAGAGTGGTGGGCGCTGACTTCCCTTTCATTGAGGATCTAGATCAAGCCATCGCTGAAGATTCAGAAAAAGCTACTGCGGCTTTTATTTCAAGCATTCGCACTAGTGGGTATGACTTTCCCTTTGTCAAACACTTAGAGATGCTCGGAGAACTACCTTCCCTCGAACAGTTGAAGACTGGTAAGGTGGACTGCAATGAGGAGCTTCCTTCTGAGATGAGACCTTCGTCCTCGACTACTATTGTTGGAATCACAATTGAGAATGTTGGAGAAAACACTGGGAGCAAGAACGATGATGGAGATGTTGGCAACCACAATTTTGTGGATGATCATGATGTTAGTGGTTGAGTATTGTACTATGTTTGCTTGATTCGAATGTTTGTGACACTGTGTGTAAACATTATTATTTTTCCTTGAACTGATTCACATTGCTCTTTAATTTTTTGTCTTCTTACACTAGTTCTTGTGGTTATTTGCAGATTTTAGCAATGTCTTCTATGCTTGATCGAACATTTTTTGACGGCTTGCATACTCATCAATTAATATCTTCCCCCAAACATGCGTTTACTCCTATATCTAGAATTTGTGTTAATGTAGAGGGATTATTTGCAGCCTTTGCTGAATCAAGTAGAAAGTTGTGCCATCGTGGGTCTCAGTTGTTCCCTATTGAGCGTAACAACAATATCCTAGATCCTCGACTGTTAGCAAATCTAAAAACGTGTGAGACTGTTAGCTCCGTGGGTGGTCTTTGTCTGGATGAAGAAAGTTCTTAGGGGACTTCTTTTGATGATATTCATGAAAGAAATTTTCATGAAGTTGTAACTAGTTGTTTGTTAGATATTGATGCGGTTGCTGATTATGCATCTACACTGCCTTTACCTTCTAAACCTCAAATGTGGTTTAATAAACTAGGAGATCGTCTTTGACGTGTGTTAGCTGCACTGTCTGGTCATGAAGATTATTGGGCTCAAGTGATGGTGGACGTTGAATCTATGAAGAGTGAATGGCATGAATTTGTACCCAACAGAATGGAGTTATTCATCGATGTGGCATTCAGATTAACACTCTAATTGACCAGGAAAAAGAATGGCAACGCGTTTTGGCAGATAAGGATCGAGATATTCCCACTCAAGCTGCAGTAATTGCTAAGCATTCGAGACGTTTTCAACAAGTTGAAAATTTACTATCCCTTCGTGGACATGAATGTGAAGATTATAAAGCCTTGGCCAAAGGTTGGCAAATCAAGTATGACGAACAATATGCTTGTAGTGCAAAAATAATTACCGACAACGAGAGGCTTTCGCTTGACTGTCAAGAGTTAGACTACCGTATTCAAGCTTTCGAACAAGAGTGTGGTAACCTGAAGGATCAACTCAATGAAAAAGAGAAACTTTAGCTGCCAACCGTGTTGAACTTGTAGTTAAAAATGGTGATATTTATACTCGTGTCGAAGATGTGATTGTTGCACATGTTCAGGCGATCGAAGATGAAAAAAATCAGTTGTGCCAAAAAGTTACTTGTGATAACGACTTCTTAAACAATATGAAAAAACAGTTAACTTAATGAGCATGCAGTTGGGTCGCGATGAATTTGGGCCCATCACTGACTACGAATCTTATTATCAGCATTATATGGAACAAATGCAAAAGCAAGGTTGTACTCGACATTCTGCTTATATTCACATGCAGTATCATTTAGAAGACATAAATAAATGTGAAAGAGATTACGCTGAGAGATCTGGTCGCATTTCCTCCCATAGGGCTAGTACTACTCAAATGCATTCGCAATCTCGTGATTCACGTGCTCCTTCTTCGAGTCGAGGCCGCAGAAGGCATCACAATCGGCAATGGCGTCGTTGATTGCTATATTTCTTTTTTCTTTTCGAATAAGGATAGTGTGAAATCCATCTTCGTTATTTATTTCATCTTTCTAAAATCATGTCATAACTGTTCATTTTGACATCATTGTTTGAGCGTTTGCTCTTATTGGGTGATTTTCCCACTGTTCATCATTTTACCGTTCATTAATTTTTGGATGCTTCCAAGACGAAAATGTTTCGGTGTTGTTACTCTATTTGAGTATTCATTCATGGTAGTTTGTTATTTGATTACCACCATATACCGTTTGTTGGTTCGCAAGTATTCACTTGTTTGCAAATGCTCGAGCAGTTGCAAGAGAACAAAGTGAATTGTTAGTAAACTCAAACTGTTTGACTGTTTGAGTATTTTTACCTAGCAACTGTTCGTTGCTTTTTGGTATTCGTTCAGTCTGATGGCAACTTAAAAGGATTGTTTGAATTGTTCGAGCGTTTACCTTAACAACTATTTGTTGCTCTTAGGCGTTTGCAACTGTACGTAGCTATTCGACTAGTTACTGTTCGTTCCCTAACAGTAAATGATTGTTAGCATTTTCTATTGTTCGCATTTCTTGACTGTTAGTGGTAATTTGTTTTTAAATATTTTTACCACTGTTAGCAATTTTGTCTGTTAGCATTTTTTATTGTCTGCCTTTCTTGATTGTTAGTGGTTGTACAAATGTTAGCATTTTTTACTGTTAATGCTTTTACAACTGTTAGCATTTTTTGACTGTTAGCATTTTTTTTGTGTGGTTTGTGACTGTTCGCACCTTGCGTACAGTTCGGTGTTTTTATTTATTTATTTAATTATTTAATTATTTATTATTATTTTTTGGGTGTGGTTTGTGACTGTTCGCACCTTGCGTATAGTTCGTTTTTTTAAGCTAGTGTGAGTATGTCATGCTGAAATAGCTAACAGTTATATTTCCTAACGACTGTTCACTAACTGTATGATTGTTATAACTACTGTTAGTTACTTAATTCTCTAAAAAAAGAAATAAATAAGCGGTTGTTTGGTGCCAAATTTGGCTTTTCAGATTTATATATTCACATGTTGTGATCATATCACAATGACAATCGAAAGTACACAAATGGGAATGCCGCCATTGATAATTTCAAGGCTCCTATACATGGTGTTTGAGTGTTTTCTCACTAGATGTAATATTTCATCAGGTTAGTCACGTGCCACATGTTGGGAACCATACTATCATCCATTGTGGCCAACTTATAGGAGTTTAATTGATAGGCTTCAATTATCTTGTACGGTCCTTTCCATTTGGGACATAACTTTCCTTTCTTCTCAGCCAAGGTCGCATCATTTTTTCTAAGTACCAAGTCACCTACATTGAATCTTATTGCTTTCGCCTTAAGATTGTAAGCTCTTGCCATATTTTCTTTATACTTAGCCTCTAGTATAACATCGGCTAGCCTTTTTTCTTCAAGCATGTCAAGGTTGGCTTTCAAATTCTCCTCATTGGTTTCCTTTTCCAAGGAAAGTACTCTGATGCTTGGTATGCCAACTTCAATCGGTATCACGGCTTCTTGCCCATACGTCATGCTGTATGGAGTTTCCCCAGTTGGTGTTCTTGGTGTAGTTCTGTACACCCACAATACTGAAGAGACTTCTTCCACCCATCAAGTTTGCTTTCCTTCCAGCCTCCTCTGGATTCCTTGAACAATGGTTTTATTAGTGACTTCCACTTGATCATTCGCTTTTGGGTGAGCAACCGACGTAAACTTCTGGGTTATCTTCATCTCGGTACACCAAGATTTGAAAGCATCGCTTGTGAACTGTGTGCCATTATCAGTTACTATGGTTTTGGGTAACCCAAACCTGCAAACAATATTTTGCCACACGAACAGTCTTGCAGCTTTTGCTGTGATTCGTGGTAGAGTCTTAACTTCTACCCACTTTGTAAAGTAATCGATTGCTACTATTAGGAATCGAGCTTTTTCCGAGCCTCTAGGAAAAGGTCATACAATGTTAATTCCCCACTTTTCAAATGGCCAAGCACCGTATACACCAATAAATTCTGATTGTGGTTTACCCTTCACATTTGAATTTATCTGACAAGTTCAACACTTTTGTACGAACAAGTGTGTATCATCAAAGAGAGTAGGCCAGTAGTAACCTGCTCGCATTATTTTCTTTGCAATAGTTCTGGCTCCTTGATGTGCTCCACAAATGCCCTCATACATCTCCTCAACAACTTCTTTAGCTCTCTCAGGCCCGATGCATCTTAGCCATGGTGTTAAATACCCTTTTTATAGAGCACTCCATCAATGTAGGAAAATGACACTGACTGTCTTTCAATTTTCCTTGCTTGTTTGGCGTCAGTTGGTAGTGTCCCTTCTCGAAGAAATGACACGAGCGGTGTCATCCACGTATCTTCCTCATCCCCGACACATGCTACCAACGTCGTTGATGTGCTCCGAATTGACACCACTTCGACTGTAACATCCTTTTGAGCCTTCAAGCTTTTATATTCCGAATTGTCATTCACTAACTTGCTCAAGGAATCCACTTTGGTGTTTTATGTTCATGGGATTTGACGAACATCCAAAAAATCAAAATAGCTCATTAGCTGTTTGACTTTCCTCAGGTACTTTTCCAACTGGTTATCTCTAACTTCGTAGTCTCCAAGGACCTGGTTTACCACAACTTGGGAATCACTGAACACTTTGATACTTGTAATGTTCATCTTGATTGCTAAATCCAATCCACATATTAGTGCCTCATATTCCGCCTCATTGTTTGTTAACTGAAATTCAAATCTCAACGCATACTTGTATTCTTCACCATCGGGGCTAACAATCAGTATGCCTACCCCACACCCTTCCTTGCAAGATGAACCATCGACATATAAGTTCCGCGCCACTTCATGAAGTTTTCCTTTCCCTTTGTCCTGCTTGATTGTCGTCGATGTGAGCATTGTAGTAGGCGAACAGTTTGTCATTTTTGTAATGAAGTCAGCTAGTACTTCGACTTTGATGGTTTTTCGTGGTTGGAACTGTATTTCGTGTTCACCCAATTCAATCACCCATTTCATCAGTCTTCTTGATGCCTCCGGCTTTTGAATAGTCTGCTTAAGTGGAAAGTCTGGTAGACCACAATCGGGTGACTATGGAAGTACGTTCGCAGACGCCTGAGTGTATGAACTAATGCTAAGACTAACTTCTCCATCGGTAAATAGTTGATCTCTGCATCTTGCAGGCGTCTACTGATGTAATACACTGGCAATTGTTTTGTCTTTTCTTGCTTGAGCAAAACCAAACTTATCGTTGTATCGGAGGCTGCTAGGTAAACATACAATTGTTCCCTCCTGATTGGTGATGCTAATGTTGGAAGGTTCTGTTTTTCGAGTTTGAGCTGGTCATAAGCGTTTTGGCATCGATTATCCCAGTTAAACTTGTTTGCTTCCTTCAAGATGTTGAAGAATGGCATATGTTTTTCTGCCGCCTTCGATAAAAATCGACTTAGAGCTGCCAGTGATCCAGTTGAGATTTGGATATCCTTTACTGTTCGTGGAGTGGGTGTGTTTAGGATATTATCGATCTTATCTGGATTTGTTTCAATTCCCTTTGAGGAAACTTTGTATCCCAAGAATTTACCAGCCCCAACTCCAATCGTGCATTTCTTTGGGTTTAACTTCATTCCTATGGATGCAAGAGTTGCGAATGTCTCGTTCAGGTCCGCGGCAAACCGTGCAACTCGTTTACTTTTAACCACCATGTCATCGACGTAAACTTTCATATTCCGTCCTATTTGATTTTTGAAGATTGAATCAACTGTCCTTTGATAAGTAGCGCCCGCATTCTTTAAACCAAAAGGCATTTTTACATAACAGAATACACCGAAGCTGGTGATGAATGCTGTTTTTTCTGCATCAGCTAGATTCATCAATATTTGATGATACCCCTTGTATGCATCTAGGAACGCCATTGTCGTGTAGCCTGCAATTTCTCGAACAGTTGATCAATTTTTGGCAATGGGTAACAGTACTCTGGGCAATGCTTGTCGTGTAGCCTCCATTACAACGAAGTCACATAAAACTGTACAACATTTGCAGTCTTCACCAATAGTGACTGGTAACTTTATGTTGCCTAATGACATCTCTGACTTGCCGGTAAAACCAATTAGGGCTGATGTCGGTTTTTTCAGGTCTGATCGTTGAAAACCCAGCTTATCTTAGCAGTCCGCGAATAATATATCTACAACACTACCATCATCTACAAACACTCGATGCATTGTAGAGTTCCCAATCTTTGCCACAATTACCAGCGGGTCATTGTGAGGCGAAGCGTTGGGTACTACATCATCCTCACTAAATGGATCGTTTCTCCCACCTTAAGTCTCCTTTCACTCAGCTCCTGAGGTGGAACGTACCTTGCCATATTTTTCCAGGCATGGCTGGACATTACTTTTGTAGCGCCATGAATGGATAAAATGACTTTGTCTGACACACCAAACTGTTGGTCATTATCACGTGCTACAGCCGCTGTGATTTTGGATTGACTTCCTTCCATTGTATTCGTGTGTAAAGTTCGGCCTCCAAACCCCTCCGTTGTTGACCTTTGCCCTCCTTCATTTTTGTACTGCAGTAGGTGGACTTGATGAAGATTCTCTTCTATTTTCCTTTTCAAGTCCAAGCATTCTTCAGTATCATGGCCCTGATCTTTGTGGAACAAACAATACCGTACTTTTGATCTCTTGTCTGGCGGTGCCAATATAGCGCGAGGGTCCTTGAAAAGATTTTTGTTACTCTGCCAGATTTCTTTTCTGGTTTTCATCAAGGGGGTATCATGAGCTTCTCTAATTCGATCCGCATCCTTCCCTTTTGTTGAAGATGTGGGCTTTCCTTTTTTCGCAAATGACTTCTGCTCATCTTAATTTCCCCTCTTTTCTCTCCTTTCATTCTCCCATTTCTTGTTTTCACTCCCTCCGTGCGAACGTATTTTTCCATCAATCTTTGGAGTTCTCTTTCGTTGCTAGGCATTTCTTCCCTCAACTTTTTATAGAAATCCCCTGGTTTTAGGTCATTCATGATGCACCTAAGAAAATATGATAGGTCAAGTCCTTGACTTGCAAACTTTCCAACACCAATCGTGCATGATAATCTCCTACCATCTCCGTACCTTGTTGTTTTATGTTCATTAGATCGGTGATTGTTTTTATAAATTTTTGATTACGATAAAACCGACCTAGGAACGTATTTGAGAGTTGTGCCCATGAGCAAATGCTTCCTTTAGGCAATTCCTCAAACCAAGTGATTGCAAGCCCTGTAAGCAAGATGGGAAAGGCTTTGCATACTAACGGTAGGGGAACATTTCTAAACCGCATGCTATTACGATATGAGTGAAGGAAGTCTTTTGGATCTGAACTACCATCATATATTTTCACATGTAATGGAAGCTTGAAGTTTTCTGGCATGGGATATTGTTGTATTTCTATTGACAAAGGTGAAAAATCACCTTCGTCTTCTGCCACGATGTTTTTCAGCTCATCTCCATACCTTAATTCTTCTTCTTCTCGTAAAAGTTTTTTGTCCTTTTTCCGTTCGAAAGTTGGTGATTCACCTTATTTTCATCATTTTTCGGCACGAATTCTTGCATAAATTGTGCGTACAAGGTCTCCTTCTGAGTTTCAAGGAAGGCTTCAAACGCTATTCTACATTGCTGATCATTCGGGGAAGATTCAGCCCTATCTTCCCGTTCACTCTCCCTAGGATTTTCTTCCCGTTCGCTCATAGCATGATGACGATTGGGAGTATTCCTAGTTGCTTGTTTTTATGTATGATAACCGCTACGTCTACTCCTGGTAACCACCATAATCAATGAAAAACAAGATCCCTATAGACAGCGCCACTGAAATGGGACCTCCCTTCTCCTTGACTACGGATGTCTTCCAGGTTCAGATGTTGAACGCTTCCTACAAGAAAATTCCCTGAAGGTTTCCGGGGATAGAAACTCCGACGATCAAGTCAGTAGAGAGTATGAATGTTCTGTATATATTCAGACTAGAAAGCTTACCCCTTTCTTCCTTCTTCTCCTCTATTTATAGAGGCAGAGTGTTAAGGTCATGTCCGACATTCTTGGGTCGTGGAGCCCTGAATTCGTGACGTCATGCCTTGCTCCACTAGACCACGTACTGAGTTGGGTCTAACTTCTTTGCATTAAAAGTATTCACTTGTAACTGTTCTGCAGTACGAGTGTCCAGTTGTGCCTGGACTGTTCTGATATAATTATGATCAGTTGGGCCTAACCCACTCAATTCAGTTGGACTTAGGCCTGCATATATACCAAGTAGATAGTAGGAAGTAGGGGTCGAACCACAAGGAGAAGGGACTTGTAAGAGTGTTTTAATGTAGAAAATTAGCATACTTATATATTATATAGAAAGCAATGTAAATATGGAGGGTTTTGAGATTTGTTTTTATTACACTATGAAAGGAAACTAAACTATCATTAGCTAAGTTAAGGGGAAGATTCTAAGACTATGAGGCCTTGGGAGGCAAATGACTTCAATTTCCAACTATCGACTTATCACCAAGCAAATGCAATCACAAGGAAGTTTAGACCATTTGTCAAGGATGAAAGCATCATATTCTCTCGAATGTAGCTAGAGAGGATGATAACACCACTCAAAAGCTCTCATTGTTGATTCACCTAGATGATAGCATCATAGATAACTCAACAATGGTATTAAGATTAGAGAGTGACAAACTTACTCACACACCCGTGATAGCGAGGGCATACAAATAAGACATTTGATAACTAGCAAGAACCAAGACGATGATAGAATATATGTCTCGACTCCTACTTGGCTACTTAATGGTATTGGAGTAAACGATAACGTTCTACCCACAAATCTAGTTATTTGTTGATAACAATCATAAGTTAAAAAGGAATCTTCAACTCAAGTATACAATCACATATTAGGGGGACCAATGATAACATTAAATCCTTACCTAAACACATAATTGATTAATCATGCAAGTTCATAAGATTTCCACTTCTAACAACTTATATTTATCATGGCATTCCTTAACTACAATCACACAACAAGGGGAAGAACTTGTCATCACTAAAGCCCTTCCATAGTCATTAATCTAACAACTAGATATTACACTACCATTATGCTAAGTCACCATCATCATCGCACTAAATTACTCTAACCAAACTAACCTAATTAATGACTTTGGAGCATGCAATTGATATAAAACACAAAGCCCATAACAAATTAAGAAAGCTTGAAATTCACAAATGCTCTCTTCTCTATCCTACTTTCCCTTTCCCAACACACCCGACAACAACTGTTATTGACCGTTTGCCACCAGTAACGGGCAAAAACGACCACAAATAACGCCGGAACCGCCGCCTAACCGCGGATGAGCCACCCCCAATCTAAGCTTTCTACAAGCCCTCACTGAAAAACCAACCCCTCTCGCCACTTCCTTACCATCCAACCCAGCAATCAGCCCCATCCCAGAGTATAAGGGAAAGATAGCCTGTATAATTTTGCCGGAGGAGGTCGCCGTCCTGTCGGAACATTATAGCAATGCACTGATCGGCAAGTTCTCAAGGCTGAAACCTTCGATGGATTTCCTCAACGAATCGTTCAAATCAGTTGGCTTTAAGGGCAAGTATCAATTAGGCTCAATTGATTACAGACATGTTCTGATTAGATTTGATGATGCTGAAGATCTGTAGAGATGCTGGATGAAATCTGTGTGGTCATTTAAAGGCTCTCTCATGAGAGTGTTTAAATGGACACCCAATTTCACACCAAACACTGAAACTTCTATAATGCCTATATGGATCACTATGCACAACATTCCAATCTTTTGGTACAAAACTGCAATGTTGGAATCAATAGGTAATAGAGTTGGGAGATTTATCAAAATGGATGCAGCCACCTCTAGTTTAACTAGGCCTTCAGCAGTTAAACTGTGTGTAGAAATTGATCTGTTGGCAAAATTGCATAACACAGTGACTCTTACAATCAATATGGAAGGAGATGTTGCTGATTTTGCTATAAAGTATGAAATGCTAACTCTTTATTGTAGACACTGTAAGAAGCTAGGACATGAGGTGAATGATTGCAGAGTTTTAAATCCAGATCTGAGGCCTCAACCTAGAAGAACCCATCCACCCTTTAATCCAGCACAGCCTAAACCAGACAATGGTAAGAAGGCTGCAGCAGCTGTACCTGGCCCCTCATGCATAGATAAAAGGCCTCAACACCCCACTCACCATATGAAGTATGTGCCAAAACCTAGTTGAGACTGGAGTGAACACTCAGCTGAAAGGAAAGGAACCTATGATTGACCTAACTCCACACCTCTCCCCCTTTACTTCCCCCAAATCACAAACTCCCCAACCTATTAGCCTTCCTACTCCTATACTCCTCTCTCAGTCTCCTATTCAGATTACCTCAGATGCTGAAGAAGTTCAAGAAATGCCAACTCAGGAATCTGACCTCTCTGAACATCAAGAGACTGAAGCTGCTCAACAAAATGATGCATCAAAGGAAGAATCTCCCACTGGCTCCAAACAACTTTCACCTTCATTAAACATAGGCAGTCATGCCAAGTCAGACTAAGGAAAAGAATAGAGTACCCCCAAAAAGCCAAGGAACTATGCTAAAGATGATATGCTTGTACACACAGGTAACCATTTTAATTCCTCACAGGTTACAGTTCCTAACAGAGTTTCCTTCTATTCTCAGCCAAGACAGGCCAGTAACAGATTCCTTCCACTAATGATGGAGGAGGAAAGTCTCAGTGATCCTGCAACCAACAGAGATGAACTTCAACCACAAGCAGACAGGCCCACTGGGAATCAAAATTTTGAGATTGAAGAGACACCTCCAGAGTCCTCTCACAACAAAAACGCAGACAACTCAGTGGACCAAGCAACTCAGGTAACTAACCTAACTTATGCAGATGATGTATCTTCTACTGTTAATAACCCTCCTATTGTTTCTGATCAAAATACAGTACCATCTTATTTTGCTCAGGTCAATAAGATAGTTACTAGAACAACAACTAAGAGTATTAAAGCCCGTAAATGATTAATACAACCATAGGAATTAATACTCTTGTCTGGAATATTAGAGGGATGGAAACATCCATGCTAAGACTGTCTAGACTAATCTCCAACCATAAAATAGATTTACTATGCATTATTGAGCCTCAGCATGATAATTCAGAATGTGAATCTTACAAAACTAAATTACACTTCCAAAATTGCATATCTTCCAACCTGTGTAATATTTGGCTTATGTGGAACTGTCAAGTAGACATTTCTTTAATTTTAGACCATAACCAATTCCTACAAGTACAGGTTTCAATAAATGCACTAAATCAATCTACAGAGATTTTTTTTGTGTATGGATTGAGAACTAGGAAAGAAAGAGTGGAACTGTGGTCTGATTTTAAAAATTTATCTACCCCTGAAGTAATTTATATAGGGGATTTTAATGCAATGGCTTCCATTTCATAGTATAAAGGTCATTCCAACACCAGTCTTAGAAGTATTAGGGAGTTTAGTGCTTTTATTGATAACATGCCTCTTTTTCCTGTACATACAGTAGGTAATTTCTTTACATGGTCAAATGGTAGAATTAAGGAACAAGGTAGAAGGTTAACTGTTGAGAGATTGGATAGGGGACTGTGTACTCAAGATTGGAGTTTAAAATTTCCACAGTCCTCTATACAAGTGCTCAACAAAGACACCTCAGATCACTGTCCTCTTTTACTTAGAATAGGCAGTAGTGTAACCTCAGTTCCCAGGCCTTTCAGGTTCATAAATACCTGGTTTAAAAGGAAAAATTTCATGGAGGTAATTAATATTCACTGGAATGACCAATCACAAGGCACTGGAATGTATAAATTCTTTCTCAAGCTTAAAAACCTAAAACCAGTCCTTAAACAATGGAATAGGGACTGTTTTGGTAATATAGATGAGAATGTAATAAAAGCTGAGGAAAAATTAAGGATTCAAGAAATTGCTTTTGAGACTGATAGTTCAACTGATGAACTTGTCAAGCTCAAACAGGCTAAGGCTCTCTTAAAGAAATCACTAAAAGAGCAAAACAATTTCTGGAAATATAAAAGCTAAAGTGAAATGGCTAAATGAGGGTGATGAAAATACCAATTTTTTTCATAACACTGTTATGGAGAAAAGAGGTAGACTGAAAATCACAAAAATAAAAAGTTCTCAGGGAGTGTGGTTGAATGATAATGTAGAAATTGAAAATGAGGCAATTGCTTATTATCAAGATCTTCTTACTGATTCACCACACCCTGACCAACACCTCTTCACCTCCCATTTCCTGTCTCAGATACCCTCACTTATCTCACAGGCAGAAAATGATGACCTCATGAAGCCAATTTCATTACCTGAACTAAAGCAAATAGTTTTCAGCCTTAACAAGTCAAGCAGTCCAGGGCCTGATGGCTATACTGCCCAATTTTTTATTAAGGCATGGAACATAATTTGCTTAGATTTGTTAGAGGCATCAAATGATTTTTTAAACTAGGTCTCATATCCATAGAGGTATTTCTAGTACTTGGATAACCATCATCCCTAAAAAAGAAATACCTATCACTTTCAGTGACTACAGACCTATCAGTCTTTCTAATGTTACCAACAAATTTTTTTCTAAAATCATGATGGAAAGACTGAAACCTTTGATGCCCAAATTAATATCCTCTAACCAGTCATCTTTTCTTCAAAATAGAGATATATCTGAAAGAAATGGTTAGATTCCTCAATAGGAAGGCCAGAGAACCAAATTGTATCCTAAAACTGGACCTAATGAAAGCCTTTGATAGAGTTAACTGGCATTTCCTTACAAAAATTCTCCTGAAATTTGGTTTTAATGTCAGATTTGTGGATTGTATTATGAAAAATCTGTCTGATGCTTGGTTCTCTATTCTTATAAATGGCAAACCTGCTGGCTACTTCCCTGCAACAAGAGGCATTAAACAGGGGGACCCACTGTCCCCCATTCTGTTCAATATTTTTTCTGAAGCTTTTACCAAAAGCTTATCTTATATCTTCCATACTGGTAAAATGCAATATTTTTCCCTGCCAAGAAATGCCATCCCAGTTTCTCACTTAAGCTATGCAGATGACACTGTGATTTTTCTCAGTGCATCTAGGCTTAACTTGATCAAAATGAAAGCCTTCTTAGTAAAATTTGAAGAAACTACTGGTCAAAAAATAAATTTTGAAAAAAGTGAATTCTTTTTAAGTTCAAAGGCCACTGAGAACAAGCTAAGACAGGTTAAAAACATAATGGCCATGAAACAAGGTAATCTGCCATTTAAATATCTTGGAGTACAAATTTTTAATGGAAAGTCCCTAAACATTCATTCTCAGACAATTGTTGAGATGATTGATAGGAAAACCTTGAACTGGAAAAACAAATGGCTTTCTGCTGGTGGAAAATTGGTCCTCATTCAGTCTTGCCTACAGTCCTTGCCTCATCACATCTGGGCAGTGATGGAACCAACAAAACACATGATCAAGAAAATTGGTAGACGACTGGCCATTTTTTTCTGGGGCAGCACAGAAAAAAGGTCCCAAAAAAGCCTGGAAAAAATGGAGTGCCCTTTGCCAGGGTGTAACACAAAATGGAATTGGGATCAGGGATCTGAGCACCACCCTTCAAGCTTACTCATGCAAGCTCTTGTGGAAATACCAGATAGCAAAAGCACCCTGGACTCACTTTGTGGCATCACTGCCACCATCACTCAGAAAATCCTCAAATTGGAAAAGAATCTGCAGAATTGATCATTTTGCTGAGTCTAACACTAGAGTCCTTCTTGGTGATGGCAGATGTAATTTCTGGGACTCCAACAGGACAGAACATGGTCCACTCAGACATTTCTATGAGCCTGATGAAACTGACTCAGCATGTACTGTGGCTGACTTTGTGGACAAAAAATCTCTCTTGCTCCCACTCTTGTCTCAGGTCCTCCCAGAGATGGTCATCAACTTCATATCAAATGCAGAAATAGAAGAAGGAAAAGAGGACAAGCTGGTCTGGACACTGACAAATCAAGGCAATTTTACAATAAAATCAGCCTATCTCAAATTTAAAGTGCATTCAGGTAATTTTCCAGTTTTAAAAAAATTTTGAAATCCAGCTGTGCCTAAAAAGATATCTATATTCATGTGGAATCTCCTAAATTGTCTTTTACCATTTGATGATATTCTGAGCCAATTTGGTTTTGAAAATGTTTCTAAGTGCTGCTTCTGTCCTCACTCTGATTCTCTACATCACTATTTTAATGAGTGTTACATATCAGTACTTCTATGGAAACAAATGCATCATATATGTGGCTCTATGTTCTTTATATGTCATAATTTATGGGATAGACTGGCCACTGATTGGGCCTTCTCTGGACTGTCAAAATTGCATAATAGACTAAACCACACAACTCCCATTTATGTATGTTGGTTATTGTGGAAAGCCATAAACAATTTCCTTTTTGAGAACTGTCCCCCAGATATACACCTCATGACCCAAGAGCTTCAAAGCCTTATATATTTCTCACTTATAAGGAAGCCTTTATTTATTTCTAATAAGGTTGACAAAGAACTGGCTGCACAGAAATGCATCCCCCCTCTAGAAATCCCTTCTAAGCCAAATATTATTCCTATCTACTGGTCTAAACCTTCTGTAGGTTATAAGATTTCTGTAGATACTTCTTGGAAACTAGGTAAAGCTGGCCTAGCTCAGATTGTCAGGAATAATATAGGGGAGGTATCCTTTGCTCAAATTGTCTCCAGCTCTGCTGTATCACCCTTAGAGGCTGAACTGAAAGCAATTCTGGCTGGTTTTAACTGTGCCAAAATGCTTAATCTCTCTCATGTAGAAATTGAAACTGACTGTAAGCAAGCAGTGGACATGATTTATAACACTCAGTCTTGGCATTGGAGATTCCATGGCATTCTTAATCTTATACATGATATGAGCCATATTTACAATCTCAATCACATATTTAGGGAAGCAAACCAACCTGCTGATTTTCTCTCTAAAATGTGCATCTCAAATGGTCCCAATCATTTACTTGGTTCTCTTTGCCTGCTAAAGTCAAAAGTCTTGTTATGCTTGATATAGCAGAAATGCCAGTGATTAGAATCTCTGGAACTGACAACTGATACTGCTAATGAGTTTTCTACTCCCTCACAGGTTCAGAAGATCAGCAGCACAACACACACTCTCTGCTATTTGACCTAAACTACTCAAGTCTTTCAAGCTGGTCCTCACTTCAGCACAATACAAGCAACCAGTGATGCAAGCAAATGTTCCCTAAATCATTACCTCACTGCTGCAATTTAGTATAGTTTTTTATACATGTCTTAGATTCTTTACTCTTTAGGTCGCATTGTATTTTGTTTAACAATTCACTAATAGACTTGAAGGGTTAAAGTTGCTAGGCTGATCTAGGTAGTATAGGAAATTTTGAGAAGCAGTATTATGCTTCTGGGGACTTCTGTTCCCTGTGCCTTGTATAAACTTGCTATTTAGGCACCTTTTTGGTATGGAAAGCCAATATATCTCCCCCATCCCATGATGGTTTAATTTTAAAAAAAAATAAGCAAGCTTAAATTATTGGTATATTTATTATGAGAAAAACTAATTACAAACTAGTAACTAAAAACTTGAAACTACTTACTAATTGAACTATCAAAATAATCTGTTGATAATTACGTGACATTTTTTAAAATTTATCTTTATTTTTTTGTTTGAAGTTTCTTTTGTAGATTTAGTATGTGTTTTAATATGATGTGTAAAATTTCACTACTTGTTTCGCAGGAATTCAATTCATTTTATTCATGTACACAAATTCTTATATTATTATTATTATGTAAATTTCTCCATTTTAATATTCAAATAATCAAACCGGTTAAAACCGTATAACTGTTAAAATTTACCGAAACCGGTACAAACCGAACCGTTTTACCGTTATTATAATAGGTTGGTTAACAAGTTTCTTCCTCGATGTTAAAAACCGGTGGAAACCGAACCATTTAACCGTTAACCGGTAAACCAGCCGGTTGGACACCCCTACTGGTGAGCTCGTCCACCCAGTTCCCCGGTCCCCTTAAAGGCGCATCTTCAGGCCATTGACGATGGTTCTGCTAGCCACTTCGACGTGGCCATTGACCTGGGGATGGTACACCGATGTCAACTTCTGCTCTATCATGTACTCCTTGCACCGGGATTTGAAAGGATCGTTTTTGAACTGCGTCCCGTTACCACTGAAGATATATCGGGGTATCCCATAACGATACACGATGTTTTTCCAGCAGAATTTGACACAAGTGCTGCCCCGGAAATTGGTAAGCTGCTCGGCCTATATCCACTTGCTGAAGTAGTCAACTGCCACTATCGGATGAAAGGCTAGGAACCAGTTATCCCCACCAGCTCGCTCTAGAGAACATGGATCAGTGGGCCAAACCTTTGGCACTTTATGCATGACCGGAAATCCTCTAAGCATCTTCGAATAACGTCGGCCAATAGTACCACCGGGACATGATCTTCCGGGCGACTGTCCTGGCTCCCTAGTGACTACCATTAGGTCCCTCGTGCATTTCCTCCAGCAGGTACTGGGCTTCCTCACCTTCTACGCACTTAAGCCACGACTGGAGGTATCCCCTTCGTAACAATGACCCATCCAAGACGGCATAACGATGAGCTTTAACCCGAATCTTTCGTGCTTACGATTTATCATTCGGGACCTTTCCATCCTCCAGGTACTCGATGATTGGTGTAATCCATTATTCGGCTGGTCGAACCGCTGCCACCAGCTTGGGCCCATCATAACTCCGGGTCATCACCATCTCCATTAAGAGGTTCCGGCCCGGGTTCGGTTTTAACTCCGAAGAAGCCAGCTTGCTCAGTGCATCTGCCTTGCAGTTCTCCTCCCTTTCAGGCTTCACGGTCTCCAGATACTTCCGAAAGTTCCTCTCCTTAGCATCGTGCTCCCTGTTTACTTGCTGCATAACTAATTTTTGCTTGTCTTTCTAACTCAACTAAGCTAACCGGACCGCGCTTTGCGCGATATTTAAAAGTAGTTTAAAATACATTTAGTTTGAATGCAGTAATCATTTAAATATCATGATTTATATTAATTTTATTAATATTAGACTAAATATTTACAAATATTTAAGAAAATTAATCATTCATAGAAAAAACATGTGTAACTAAGACTGGTTTACTATTTATATATCACATAGAAAATATTTATTAAAATTAATCATTCATATAAAATTAATAATTATTTTTTTGAATATCACAGCACCTAAATCAATGGGACAAAAAATATAAGGACACACCAACATATCTTGGTTAATTTTATACGTGAGTTACGTTAAATTTTAAAAAAACATGTGGTCTATTTATAATTACAAAATAGCAAAAATATTAAAGACCAGTTGGTTCAGTAAAGGATAAAGAAATATCTAGGCAAACATAGTAGAAATACAAATAATATTATGAAATATAAAGAACATTCAAACAAAGTAAAAGACATTATTTTGATCGGTAACAATTATTATGTCATATTATAAAGCTAATCTGATATGGTCATTGAATTCTTTTTTACAAAATGTAAAACATTAACGATTTCCTTTTATACAGAATGTCATTTTTTTAAATTCCACTAAAACATAACATATATGTTTTTTCTCAACTTACAAAATTATTGAATATGTAAATTTTGTTTGATGCATAGAACTGTTTAAATTATTTTAAGGTAATATAGTATTATTCTTCCAATTGTGGCTAAGAAAGTTTCTCCTAATCTAGAACGTGAAAGGACAAAACAAAACATTATATTTCTTTGCAAAATTTAATTAAAATACAACGGGGATTACTACATACGATCTCAAAGGAATAGAAGGCTTAAAAGCATAATTGTATACTTGATAAGTCCATGGTTCGTATTCTGGACCTCATTCAGTCTCGGACCAGGGCCCGAGAAGGATCGTGGGCTCGAGATAAGCGGAGAATGGATCCACGTGTCCATCAATCCAAATCCTTATAAGGAATGCGTATATTCAGAATGTTCTACAAGGAGTACACTTCCTCCTAAACATGGTAATACAACCATGACCGGAATACACTTCTCCTATACATGGTAATACAACTACTATTCCCATAAGAGTTGTATTCATACCATAATTACATATCTTGGTGATCTACGGATTGTAGCCATATAAATACCAACGGCTTGGTACACCTTTTCTATCTCATAACTCATACAATACGCCTTACGCACATGCTAACTTGAGCATCATAGTGTTCACCCTCGGGACACTCGAGGCCTTGTTTTGCAGATCCGTTCGTGAGCCAAGTTCGTCGTCAAGTGCGGGTGCCACACATTCATCAAGTGGCACGCCCGGTGGGACATTGCGTGTTAATTGACGACGTCGCTGAACTTTGTCTCCGATCTGATTCTAATCATCCGCTCAACCAACTTTCAACATCATGTCGGAAGACAACAACCCCAGACGAAGCGCCCGGATGCAAGAAAAAGGCCCCGAAGAAAATCCCGATGGGGAACAAGCCCCTCGAGGACGTGGACGTGGACGCGGCCGACCAAGAGGATCTCAGACACGTTCTACATCATAACCACCACCAGACTCCACCGTGGGTGCCAGAAACTCCGACGTTCCGAACACCTCCGGTCCAAACCCTGCTGGGTCCGGAGCACCGACCTTCGGCTCAAATCCTGCGTGCCAACCTCCGGTCCAAATCCTGCTGCGTCCGGAGCACCAAACTCAGGTCCCAGACCATCCAATGCTCGGTCGAATCCAAGAGTCTCAATTCAGACTGATATGGGCTATAACGCGTTCATAAATGATCTAGGGGGCTCAGCATCGAGAACGAGCTCGGGTACAGCGGAACCGACTCGATCCTTACCGAGGACGAAAGGAGGTTAAGAGATAGCCAAATCCTTGAAGAGAGGCGTGAGGAAGAGGTAAGAAGAAGATGCCTAGTCGCAATCTTAAATCACCCCTTGAGCCATACAGTTTCTTAACCTCCGATTTTTATAAACCCCATCTCGGACCATCCCTCAAGCGAGATCCCTGAAGATGTCTGAACACTGATAAGGAACCTATATGCTCAGTATCCCGCTTTCATAGCGTGTCTGCTGAATCCAAGTCAGCACCTCCACGCCCAGACGCATGATGCCTCAAGCCGGATGTCGATTCCAGAATCCTCGCTCCTAGGAGCTAGAACCACACCGCCCTCGAATCCTGCTCAACAGCAAAGATTCTTGGATGATCTATCTCGGAGTTTGCCTCCATATGTTAATCAACGGCATCTGCCGCCGCCTCTAGACCAAGCCAACTACCGCGAGGACAACATGAACCTAAGTAGGGAGGAGGTGCGGAGAATGCGCTTTGAAAATATCCAAGAGGAACTAAGGCAGCAAAGGAGGGAACAGACCCATAACGAATGGCAATCCAGTACTGATCGACCTTTCAGCCAAGAAGGGACGTATCCTACCCGAGGGAAATATGAAGTCGATCAAGAGATAAACTGCATCCTCGGGCCTAGAGGACAATCTGCCCGTTCCCCTTTTTCACGACACATCGTGAATCTTCCCTTTGATAATACCAAGCGGATCCCTGAACACTTTCCCACTTATGATGGTACCATTGATCCCCAAGAATTCTTGTCGATCTTCTTTAAAACCTTGGATACCAGGAATTTCCATGAGTTGGAGATATGCAAAATCGTTCCCAGCTATCTCAGGGGGAAAGTCCAAACGTTGTTCACTCAAACAAAACATGAGACCTCTTCAATTACTGGGATTTCGCTGAGTTTCTCCTTTTGGTCTTCTTTCCAAAGAAGAAGTTTACCAAATCCCTCGGTGACCTAGGGTACATGTCCCGCTGGGAATGAGAAACTGTGGTGGAGCATTACCACAGATACATGGATCTGGCAACAGAATGCTACGATCGAAATGAACTCCTCCTCATCAACATGTACCGCATGAACGTGGATGATGACACCTTAAGGATGAAGCTGGCTACCAAGAACCCCACTACCATCCAACATCTCCAAGCCATCATGGAGAAATATGCCAGCAAGGCAGATGCGGTGACCGGCAAACGGGGACGTGATGTTTATGCGGATAGCAAGACTAAGGAACCCAAAATGAAGATACCCAAGGTGAGAAAGCCGATGGCCCCTCCAGACCTACTTTCAAGTCTTACACTCATCTGGCCCGATCTCGGGATGAAATTTTATCCATTCATAGGCATCTCCTCAAAGATCCCCCCACTATGAAGGAGTCGGCTGAGCGACAACGGTCTCTGAAATATTACCAAGATCACCGAGATCGAGGGCATGACACGGAGGAAGGCTTCCAGATTAAAAATGAGATCGAGAAGCTGATCCGCCAAGGGATCATATAACAGATCGCCCCCTCATTGACTAGAGATAACCAGGGTACCCAGAGGAAGAATGGGGGAAAACCTTGGCATAAGAGGAAGGATGGACCTAGGAATAACCTTAACAACAACAACCAAGGGAATGGAGGGAACAACCCTCAAGACCCTACTCCGCCACCGCCGAACGGGGCCAACAGAGTCATCAACGTCATTAATGGCTACACCGGTGATCCAGCCTCTTTGATGAAACTAAAGGATAGTCTCCGGGACATTCCCCACACTGAGCCCGTCAACAAAAGACTCCGCCATGAGGAGACTATTACATTCTCAAACAAGGACGCCGTGCCCAACCAGGTGCCTCATTCCGACTCTCTCATCATCTCAGCAACAATTCAAGACTCCCTGGTGAAAAGAGTCGTTGTGAATGACGGTAGTGGAGTAGAGGTGATGTTCTATGACTGCTTCGAGATGCTAGGGTTTTCAAAGGATGACCTCAAACCTACTGGCCCGATCTCGGGGTTCATAGGAAACCCAGTTATACCTCTCGGAGAGATCACACTCCCAGTCAAAGTAGCAGACGGAGCGAAAAGCCTAACCCTCTACTGCACGTTTGTGGTGGTTGCCACGGTCACCCCCTTCAACGTCATCCTCGGTAGACCTTAGATGTACCAGGCCAAGGCCGTATGGTCTCCTTACCACCTAGTACTGAAATTCCCAACAACTCAAGGAGTGGCATCTATTAGGGGAGACCAAGGAATGACACTTACGGCCATCTGCGATGCTAGAAAAGGGAGTAATGTCTCGGCCGCCAACACTATCTTAGGGGACTTGCTGCCAGATCCTACACTTGAGCAGCCCCTGGTGTTTCACTTCGAGACCGAGGCATATGATGAGATGACTGCATTATGGCACAGACGATGCCATCAAATTTTCCAAGTGGGGGAACTGGTGATGCCAGTAGGCCCATGGTGCACCGACAAGCTGGAAGGAATGCTGGAGTCAAGGCCCAAAGGACCGTACAAAGTCTCCAAAGTCCAATCCGGTGGATTATACCTCTTACAAACTTGCAAAGGAGAACACTTGGATCCTGTCATAAATGGCGCCCTTCCTAAGTAGGTACCTCGGAGCTAAAACCAAGTAGATCTTCTCCAAATAAGGAGAAACTACTTCAATAAGGCCTACGGGCCAAGCTTCTTTCCCTATATCTTTTTATTTCCTAACCCGAGTCCCAAAACTCGGGGTTGCCTTTATACTTTTGCCGAGCTATGAGTTCGAAGAATACAGTTCTTTTTCCTATATCTATTTTATTTTATTTTAAGCAGTCACTATCCCTCTAATATAAAGAGACATTGTGCCTTACAAAGCATAAGTAAGACTGCTGCCTAAGTTATTATGCTTCTAATAAGCGTGTGATTGATGATTATCTAATATGAGATGCTCGAACTACGAGCCTGAGCCACAATCGCCTTAGGCGAAAATAAAATAAATTCAAGATAGTATACTTCTAATAAGTATACGGTTGAGACTTATCTAATATAGGCCATACAAACTCACAAAGTTTGATCTTCGATTTTCTTGAGCTTGTTCCGAGACAATGTACCTACAAGGTGCATATTGATGCTTATCCAATATAAGTTAAATTAGCCTCTAATAGCCTGATAATCAATCTTCTAGGATTAAGATGAAGACCAAAACAAGTATTATTACACTATGATGTCATTACATCAAAGTACTTCCTATCTATATAAATCCCTAAAGTTAGAGGTACGCCCTCGACCACGGGGGGAAGTAGAGGTACGCCCTCGACCCTCTTGGAGGCCACGACCCCAATAACAATCCTCTGCTACCCGCATTAATTGGGAGGATATGAGGGACTCCCCTCTCCCTCCTAATTAATGAGGAACCTATTATTGGGAGGATATGAGGAACCTATTATTACACTATGGCGCAGGATGAGAAGGAGAACCTATTCTTGTCCTATCATTTGCCTCGAGTTCGAAGTGGGAGATGACGTCCATCTTCCCCCTCCACGAGAGACTCCTGTAGAAGGATGAGATGTTCCTCGAGATCTATCGCTTCGGACAGGAGGCCTCATTATTTTCCTCAAGCTCGGGACTGAAGAAGATTCACCTATCTTCGTTCTTGATGACGGCACGGGGTGAGGGATAAACACACCTTGGGTTTCCAGTTCCTTATTTTGGATCCTATAAATATCCAACTCAGCCTCAAATTGCCTTAAGTCTTCAGTGACGACTGTTATTTTATGATTAACATCATAAGTCTCATTCTGAAGAATACTTATGAGAGCATCCTTCTTATGGATCTCACCTCGAGACTTCCTCAAGTATTCCCGGACTTCATTCAAGCTAGCCACGGCTTACTTCAATTCTTGGTCGTAATCTTTGTTAGCGGCCAGAATCTTGCCGTTGACTGTTACACGAGCGGCATACTCCTTCTCAAGAGCCTCCAGTTGCCTCTTCAGTTCAGTCCTCTTATCCAAATAAGTCTTATGTTGGCGACGAAGGCTATCTCTATCTTCTCTAACTTGGCTACAAAAGCCCTGAGAATCCTCCAACTCTTCTTGCAAATTCCTGTTCCTTTGAAGAGCAGTATCGTATTTAACCTGCAATTCAGCACAAGCGGCAACGCAACACTGGAGAAAGAGGGGAAGGAGGAAAACCTATTATTATGAAGATCATGATGTGTGAAGTACATGAATTCCAAGACAAGGCAGAAAAAACAACCTCCTAAGTTAGAGTAAGGGCTCTAGGAAATTAAAGTTTTCTGCGGCTCTTCCTGGACCTTATCTTGGTCAGTGACTGGCGCATCTACAGTAGACTTCTCCACCAGGAACGACAGCTCAGAGTATAAACCAAGGATCCTCGCTTTGAATTCCTCCAATGTTAAGGCCTTCTCAAGGGTGTCCAGACTAGCCACCAAGCGGGGCTTAAATCCTCCTGCTTGACGGAGCTTACTTCGGAGCTCCTCCAAACTTTTAGCAGCCTCGGGCCAATTGTAGCAGGGAGCCAACACCTTCCGATTAGCCTCGCTAAGGAGTTTCTGAAGAGACACCACATTACTGGAAGTTGGGACTTGTGGTGGAGTTCATTGCGGTCCCGCTAAAGGTCTTCCATCTCGGGACAGTTGACGCACAAATCTACAATCAGCTGGACAAACTGCTTCTATTGAATAGGATCGGCATATCAATCTCTCTCCGCCTCTAAGGCAACGACCTTCTTGTCATTTTACATATTTTTTGACATTTTTACACCATTTCTTGTCATTTGACATAGTTTTTGACCTTTCGACACCATTTCTTGTCATTTTACATAGTTTTGACCTTTTTACACCATTGCTTGTCATTTGACATAGTTTTGACCTTTTAACACCATTTCTTTTCATTTGACATAGTTTTGACATTTTTACACCATTTCTTGTCATTTAACATAGTTTTGACCTTTTTACACCATTTTTTGTCATTTTACATAGTTTTGACTTTTTAACACCAATTCTTGTTATTTAACTTAGTTTCGACCTTTTAACACCACTTTTGTCATTTGACATAGTTTTGACCTTTTAACACCATTTCTTGTCATTTGACATTTTAACACAATTTCTTGTCATTTGACATAGTTTTGACCTTTTTACACCATTTTTTGTCATTATACATAGTTTTCTCCATTTAACACCATTTCTTGTCATTTCACATAGTTTTGACCTTTTAACACCATTTCTTATCATTTGACATAGTTTTTGACCTTTTAACACCATTTCTTGTCATTTGACATAATTTTTGACCTTTTAACACCATTTCTTGTCATTTGACATAGTTTTTGACCTTTTAACACAATTTCTTGTCATTTTACATAGTTTTGATCTTTTTACACCATTTCTTGTCATTTTACATAGTTTTCACCTTTTAACACCATTTCTGGTCATTTGACATAGTTTTTGACCTTTTAACACCATTTCTTGTCATTTTACATAGTTTTGACATTTTAACACCATTTCTTGTCATTTGACATAGTTTTTGACTTTTTAACACCATTTCTTGTCATTTGACATAGTTTTTGACCTTTTAACCCCATTTCTTGTAATTTGACATAGTTTTTTATGTTTTTACACCATTTCTTGTCATTTTACATAGTTTTGGTCTTTTATCACATTCTTGTCATTTTACATAGTTTTGGCCTTTTATCACCATTTCTTGTCATTTTTCATAGTTTTGGCCTTTTATCACCATTTCTTGTTATTTACATAGTTTTGACCTTTGTACACCATTTCTTGTCATTTTACATAGTTTTGACCTTTTAACACAATTTCTTTTCATTTGACCTAGTTTTGACCTTTTTACACCATCTCTTGTCATTTTACATAGTTTTGACCTTTTAACACCATTTCTTGTAATTTGACATAGTTTTTTTTATGGAAATATATATTCATTAAAGTCTAAGATAACAAAAGTACATAATTTGGACCTTCTCTCCCAGCCCTAATCTACCTTCAAAATTTTGTCATACTGCTACTCTACTCAAATAGATGAGCAAGAGACCTACTTCTGAGAATAGTACCCCTTCATCCACTGACATTCTTCTTTGATTTTACTCCCCAAGTTTGTAGCAGTTAAGCTCTTGCCTTGAAAGATCCTATTGATCCTCTCTCCCCATACATGATTGAGAGCAGAAGTTGCCAATATTAGTTTCTGTGTCTGCCCCTTAGTCCTCCAATACATGATTCTTTTCTTCAAAGTTCTCAGTGATGATAGAGGATGTAGTCCAGTGGATAGCATCACCTCCTGAGTATAAGAGCAACCAGCAAAAAGATGACTTGTTGTCTCCTCTGAGTCTCCACACAAACAACAATTAGGTTGTTGACTTAGAATTTTCAAATATTGAAGCCTGTCCACAGTTGCTAGCTTTCCCTTCAGGAGCCTCCAGAGAAACACTCTGTGCTTAGGCAATATCTTTGGATGCCACACCAAGACTGCCCATGTGTCAGTACTCTCCCCTTTCAGGTAGTTGTAAGCTGATGTGATAGAGAATTTGCCCTTTCTGGTCACACAATCTACAAGTGCATCTCCCATTCTGATTTTCAATCTGTAGAGAAATTTTCATATCCAACTCTGACTTGGTGAAGCTCTGTAATTACTCCAGTTCTTCCCTTTGATGTAGTAAGCTTGCAGCCACCTAATCCATAGAACATCTTGTTTCTGCTGGATATCCCATAAGTGTTTGCACAGGGAAGCCAAGTTCCAGAATGAGGGGTCTTTGAGCCCTACTCCTCCCATCTTCTTGCTTCTTGTCAGTGTGTCCCAGGTTGTTGGAGTGAAGTGTTTACTTCCAACCTCCTTGTCCCATAGATAAGCCCTGCAGAGTTTCTTTACCTCATCATGTACTGCCTCTGGGAGCTTGAAAATGCTTGACCAGTAGCTAGTGATCATGTGGATTCTGCCTGCATAAGACATATGCCTACTCTGCCATGATGCCATTCTAGCTCTGATCCTGTCCAAAAGTGTGGCACAAGCAGCCTTGTCCCATTTGCATGTTGTTAGAGGGAGCCCCAAATATTTGAGGAGGAAGTCCCCTCTGACTATATTTAGTATTGCTGCAAGGATGGTCTTTTCTTCTTCCTGCATAACAGAGAAAAAAACAAAAGATTTATTGTCATTTATGGCCAGTCAAGTGGTGTGCAGAAATTCTTCCAGAGCAGCTTTGACTCCTCTCACTGACTTGGCATTTGCCCCACAGAATATAAGGAGGTCATCAACAAACATTAAGCTGTGTATCCCCACTCTATCACATCTCTGATGGTAGTCAATTTCTGCATTCTGGAACTTCTGTTTGAGCATCCTTGACAGGTATTCCATGCCTAGCACAAACGGTAATTGGGACAAGGGGTCTCCCTGTTTTACCCCCTTCCCCCCTTTGAATGAGGATGTGAATTTCCCATTCAATGAGATGCAGAAACTGGAAGACATTACACATTTCTTCAACCACTCAATAAAAAGGCTGGGGAATTTCAGAGATATGAGCCAATCAAAGATAAAGGTCCAGTCAAGATTGTCAAAAGCCTTCCTTATGTCCACTTGGATAACACAGCTTGGTTTCATGGTCAGGGCATGGTACTTACGAATTAGCTCCTGTGTGAGTAGTACATTGTGTGCTATGTGCCTTCCCTTCACAAAAGCACCTTGGTTAGGGCTTACCAGATGGGGCATAATCTTTCCCATCCTTGAGCACATAATCTTAGTGACAATCTTGTAGATCACAGAGCAACATGCTATAGGCCTTAGGTCTGCTGCAGTCTGAGGGAGTGGAACTTTTGGGATTAGTGCAATCACAGCCTGGCTGAAGTCAGCTGGGATGGGATCTCCATTAAAGAAACCCGTGACTGCCTTTATCACACTGGGACCAATTGATGTCCCATGTGTTTTTAAAGAACAGGCTAGAATATCCATCTTGTCCTGGACTCTTTTCTGAACCAATGCCCTTCAAAGCATCCCATATTTCTTCTGTTGACACAGGCTGGATGAGTTGGGCTTGATGCTGAGAGCTTAGTACCTCTCCTTGTCTTGTGTAGTCTTCCTTTATCTTCAAGGCTGGCTTAATCCCCTTACCAAGCCGCTTCTGAAAGACTTCCACCAAGTGTCGTTCAATAGCATTGATGTCCTCAATAAGCTGGTTCCCATCTGAGAGGCACTGAATGTGGTTGTGATACTGTCTTGCTTTAAGTACTGAGTAGAACAACTTTGTTGGCCTATCACCCTCTTTCATCCATGCAATCTTTGCCCTCTGTTGAAGGAACTTGTATTCTGCCTTAGCTGAATCTTCTGCAATTATCCTCTTTTCCCTTTCATCCTGCTGTTTGGGTGCTGATAGCAGGTCCTGACTTAGCACAGAAACTGCCTCTTCCCACATCTCTTTTGCAAGTGCTGCCCTTTTCTCTATGTCAGAGAAATTTCTCCTGTTTATGGCCACGAGTGGAGCTTGCAACAATTGTAGGCCCTGAAATAGGCCCTCCAATGTTTTAATTTCTAACTTGTCCCAAACAGCCTTGACAGTATCTTTGAACTGTGGAGATGAAATCCACATGTTAAAGAACTTAAAAGGAGTCCCTCTTTAGTGATTTGCTGAATCTCACACATAGAGGAAAGTGATCAGAGGAATTATGAGGTTTTATGAGACAGGTTGCTGCTGGAAATTTTGAGATCCATTCCTAGTTCACCAAAGCTCTGTCTATCCTACTGAAGATTCTTGCACCCACCATTCTCCTGTTCTCCCATGTGTAACTAGGACCAAAGGTCTTGATCTCCAGCAGGTCCAGGTCTTGAACTAACTGTTGAAAGTCATCCACTTCCTTTTTCTGCACTGGTGCACCTCCCTATCTGTCTTCCAAATGAAATGGTGCATTGAAGTCACCAACAAGCAACCATAGGCTTCCCCCATGATTTAAGTGGGAGAGTTACGCCCACGGGTGCTTCCTCTCCTCTATGGTGTTGTAACCATATATTAAGGTGATGTAGCACTGGACCTTCTTCTCCTTGTTGTAGCACATCCATCCATTGCTCCTCTTTTTTCACTGTGATAACATCATAATAGTCTGGCCTCCATCCCAGCCATATTTTGCCTTTGTCTATCATGTCACTGTTAGCCAACCATTTCCAGCCCAGATCTAGCTTTTTCCATACCTCTTCTTCTCTGTCTTTCTTAACCTTTGTCTCAAAGAAACAAGCAAAACCAAAACTATTAGCTGTACAGAAGTTCCTAATTTTTTTTTCTTTTCATCTTTATTTACACCTTTAGATTCCATGAGATGATGCTGCTACTCATTAGGATCTAATAGAGGGGGACAATTCTCCTCTGGGAGACCATCTTCTTCTTCAGTTGCAACCATATGCTGCTTCCCAGCTCTCTAGTTCTTCTTTCTTTGCACCAATTCAAACCCTTCTGCATCAATGGTTCTGATCCCTGAGCCAGGTGTTGGTGGGGGGGGGAGGGGAGGGATAAAGGTAGTGTATGTGGTTGGGGGGTAGCTGGAGGTGAGAGGTGGGGGTTTTTATGTGGAATAAGTGGTGAAGATATGGTGTGTGGGTTGTTTGGTGGAGTTGGGGATAGTGTGGTGGCATGGGTGATAGGAGGCAGTGGCTTGGTTGGGTGTGTGGGCTTAGGGATAGGTTTGGGTTTGTGTTTAGGGATCCAGACATATTTTGGTTTATTCTGTGAGGCAGGATGGGCATTGTTCTGTTGCCTGTATGTCCAAATTTGCCACAAGCACTACATTCACAGGGAGCCATTCGAAATGTACCTATTGGTGTTGTATAACCTCATATTCATCTAGGTAGGGAACATGCTTTGGGACTGAATCTCCTATTTCCATCTCAACCTAGATTCTGGCATAATCCAGTCGATCATACTCTAGGGTATACCTATCAATCTTTAGAGGTGTCCCTAGTGAACTGACAATTCTACTAAGGATGGATGGTTTCCAATAGACTAGTGGTAAATCATGCAATTGGATCCATACAGGCACCTTCCTTGGTTCAAAACTTTCCCAGTTCTGTTACCAAGGTTTTAGTAAAACAGGTTTGTGGTCAAAGAAAACCATACCTGTTTGGAGCACCTCTTCATACTGTTTTTTCTGAGCAAACCTGACCATGAAAATCCTCTCTTTCATTCTCCCTACCTTTGTGATGGCTGTATTTCCCCAAATTCGTCTGAAAAATCCCTCCATCACCTGCTGTGGGGGTAAGCTTCCAATAATTTTGCACACCAGAGTAGTTTCCCATGCTTTTAGACTGTCTTCAACTTTTTCTCTCGGTATTTTTGCCATGGTAATACCTTTCACTGTGATTGGGGGAAAATAATGGATATCCTGTGAGTGCTCTTGGAAACACTGTTGCCTCCATGTTTCATTGCTCCGTTCTCCTTCTACGCCTTCCCCTCTATTCACTGCACTTTCCCCCAAATCAATTTCAAGATCTTGGATTTTGGGTGCCATTGGTTCACCAGTGCTGCTTTGATGCCCTCCTCCGTCCTCAGCCGCTGCGGACGTCTGGACCTCCTCCAAATCTCTCAAAAGGTTGTCGTCGCCCTTGAGCTTGGCCGGACTTGCCACCGTAAAGTCACCACCGCTAGATTCATGTCGATGCAGGATTAGTTTATTCTGATTCCTCTTTTTGTGGATCCCCGTTTTCCCCGTGGATGGCATGCTATTCCTTCGATCAGATCAGAGAGATAACCACCAAACATGGGAGAAGTACAGTTACAGGTACCGGAAATCGCCCATACTGGTGGAATCCCGCAGCGTGCATTTGACATAACTTTTTACCTTTCAACACCATTTCTTGTCAATTTACATAATTTTGACCTTGTAACACCATTTCTTGTCATTTGACATAGTTTTGACATTTTAACACTATTTCTTGTCATTTGACATAGTTTTTGACCCTTTAAAACCATTTCTTATCATTTGACATAGTTTTCATCTTTTAACACCATTTCTTGTCATTTGACATAATATTTGACCATTCAACACCATTTCTTCTCATTTGACATAGTTTTGACCTGTTTACACCATTTCTTGTCATTATACATAGTTTTCACCTTTTAACACCATTTTTTGTCATTTGACATAGTTTTTTACCTTTTAACACCATTTCTTGTTATTTTACATAGTTTTGACCTTTTAACACAATTTCTTGTCATTTTACATAGTTTTGACCATTTAACACCATTTCTTGTCATTTCACATAGTTTTGACCTTTTAACACCATTTCTTGTCATTTGACATAGTTTTTGACCTTTTAACATCAATTCTTGTCATTAGAAATAATTTTTGACCTTTCAACACCAATTCTTGACATTTGACATAGTTTTTGACCATTTAACACAATTTCTTGTCATTTTACATAATTTAGACCTTGTAACACCATTTCTTGTCATTTGACATAGTTTTTGACCCTTTAACACCATTTCTTATCATTTGACATAATTTTCATCTTTAAACACCATTTCTTGTCATTTGACATAATTTTTGACCTTTTAACACCATTTCTTGTCATTTGACATAGTTTTGACTTTTTTACACCATTTCTTGTCATTATACATAGTTTTCACCTTTTAACACCATTTCTTGTCATTTGACATAGTTTTTGACCTTTTAACACCATTTCTTGTCATTTGACAAAGTTTTTGACCTTTTAACACCATTTCTTGTCATTTGACATAGTTTTTGACATTTTAACACCATTTCTTGTCATTTGACATAGTTTTGACCTTTTTACACCATCTCTTGTCATTTTACATAGTTTTGACCTTTTTACACCACTTCTTGTCATTTTACATAGTTTGGATCTTTTAACACCATTTCTTGTCATTTGACATGGTTTTGACCTTTTAACGCCATTTCTTGTCATTTTACATAGTTTTTGACCTTTTAACACCATTTCTTGTCATTTTACATAGTTTTTTACCTTTTAACACAATTTCTTGTCCATTTACATAGTTTTGAACTTTTTACACCATTTCTTGTCATTTTACATAGTTTTGACCTTTTAACACCATTTCTTGTCATTTAACATAGTTTTGACCTTTTAACACCATTTCTTGTCATTTTACATAGTTTTTTTTTTATGAACCCTTTTCTTAATTAATAAGCAAAAACTATTACATGTTTAGACCTTCACTCCCAGTCTACTACAAAATTCCTAACCTATTTCTAGGTTCAAAAGACTATATTTCTAATCACTTCTAAAAACACCTTTGGACCAATTGAACTCATCTTCAATTATTTTCCCCACTTTTTCAGCCAGTACTGACTTGTGGTTAAAGATTCTGTTGTTTCTCTCCTCCCAAATATGATAAAGTGTGGCAACTAGGTTGAAGAGTTTCTTGACCTGACCTGTTCTGCACCATATCAAAAGCCTTCTCCTCAGATCCCTTAAGTTCTTCAATTCCTTCAGCCCCAATGAAATCAAAATGCCCTTACAAAAGTTGCATTTGGCAAATAGATGCTGGGCTGTCTCCTCCTCCAAGCCACAAAGGCAGCATTTTGGTTGCTGCTGGAGTATCTTCTACTTCTGGAGCCTATCAACTGTGGCTAATTTACCTTTGAGCATGAGCCATAAGAAGAATCTGTGCTTTGGGAGTAATTTACTATGCCAGGTCAGTTTAGCCCAAATATCTTCTTCTTCTCCTCCTTTCATGATGTTGTATGCAGCAATAATAGAGAAGCATCCATCCCTCCTTGTACAGAGCTGCATTTTGCCAAGCATTTTATCTTTCAACCTCACAAGTAGTTTCCAGATCCAGCTATGCCCCTCTGAAGCTTGGTAAGTGTCAAAAGATTTTCCTTTTAGATAGAAGGCCTGAATCCACCTTATCCAAAGTATATCTTTCTTCTGCTGAATGTCCCACACATGCTTGCATAAGGATGCCAGATTCCACAATGAAGGATCTTTTATGCCCATGCCACCAAATTTTTTTCCTTTACAAAGGGAACTCCATGCTGCTGGTGTGAAGTACTTGCTGTTTGGATCTTTTCCCCATAAAAAGGCTCTACACATCTTTTCTACCTCCTCATGTATTTCTTCTGGAATTTTCAGAACACTTGACCAGTAGCTTGAGAGGCTAAGTAGTAAAGTGTTGATGACATGCACATTTCCTGCATGAGACAAATGCCTTCCTTTCCAGCCAGCTATCTTGACTCTGATCTTGTCCAATAAGCTTGCACAAGTCTCTTTGTCCCATTTGCAGGTTGAGAGGGGCAGTCCCAAATATTTTAGGGGGAGGTCACCCCTTGATACATTGAGAATTGAGGCCAGCAGATCCTTTTCACCCTCATCCATCACTGAGAAGAAAGCCACTGATTTCTTTTCATTTATTCCCAGCCTTGTGGTATTCCAGAATTCTTCCAAACAGGCCTTAATGCCTCTCATAGATTGGGCATTTGCACCACAAAAGAGTAGTAAATCATCAGCAAAAATTAGACTGTGAATTCCCACCCTTCCACACCTTTGATGGTATTTGATAGAGTTGTCTAGATAGTGAGCCTCCAGCATTCTGGTCAAATACTCCATTCCAATAACAAATAGTAAGGGTGATAAAGGATCACCTTGCTTGACTCCCTTTTTACCCTTAAAAGCAGCAGTATAACCTCCATTAATTGAAATGCAAAAAGAGGATGTGAAGACACACCTCTGGAGCCATGTCATGAATAGTGGAGGAAACTTCAAGGCTGCAAGCCAATCAAAAAGGAAGTCCCAGCTCAAATTGTCAAAAGCTTTTCTGATATCAATTTGAAGAAAGCAACTAGGTCTCATGGTAGTGTTGTGGTATTTCTGGATGAGTCCTTGTGTGAGCAAAACATTGTGTGCAATTTGTCTGCCTCATTTTACATAGTTTTGTTACCTTTTAACACCATTTCTTGTCATTGGACATAGTTTTGACCTTTTAACACCATTTCTTGTCATTTTACATAGGTTTGACCTTTTAACACCATTTCTTGATCATTTGACATAGGTTTTGACCTTTTAACACCATTTCTTGTAATTTGACATAGTTTTGACCTTTTAACACCAATTTTGTCATTTTACATAATGTTTGACCTTTCAACACCATTTCTTGTCATTTTACATTGTTTTTGACTTTTTAACACCAATTCTTTTCATTTGACATAGTTTCCGACCTTTTTACACCATTCTTGTCATTTTTCATAGTTTTTGACCTTATAACACTTCTTGTCATTTGACATAGTTTTGACCTTTTTACACTTTTTCTTGATCATTTGACATAGTTTTTGACCTTTTAACACCATTTCTTGTAATTTGACGTAGTTTTGACCTTTTCACACCATTCTTATCATTTTACAAAGTTTTTGACCTTTTAACACAATTTCTTGTCATTTTACATAGTTTTGTACTTTTTTACACCATATCTTGTCATTTTACATCGTTTTCGAACTTTTTACACCATTTCTGTCATGTTACATAGTTTTCGAACTTTTTACACCATTTCTTGTCATTTTACATAGTTTTTGACCATTTTATACTATTTCTTTTCATTTTACATTGTGATTTACCTTTTAACACTATTTCTTGTCATTTTACATTGTTTTTGACATTTTACATAGATTTGACGTCTCTACTCCATTTCTTGTCATTTTACATAGTTTTCTACCCTTTTACACCATTTCTTGTCATCTTACATAGTTTTTGACCTTTTTTACACAATTTCTTGTCATTTGACATAGTTTTTGACCTTTTAACACCATTTCTTGTCATTTTACATAGTTTTTGACCTTTTAACACCATTTCTTGTCATTTTACATAGTTTTTGACCTTTTAACGCCATGGGCAAAAGGGAGTTTTTGGCCGTTATCCGTCCGTTGTTGGCGGAGTTGCCACATATAACGGTAATAAAAGGGGGAAAAGTTGACTTTTAACTGTTCCGATAGTTATGAGTTAGAGAGAGAAAGGGGAGAGTTTAGAGAGATGGGAGAGCGTTTGATCTTGTTGGGGAGAGTGTTTGGTTACCTTCTACAGAATAATTTATATGAATATCTTTTGATTCGAAAAAGGAAGATGCTGATTTTCTATGTGTGTGTGTGTGTGTGTATATATACATATATATATATATGACTATCGGTGTGGGTAACTATCTATAAATATATAGTTATTTCATGTAACTTTCTTCAATTCATTTTAACCATGTATAACAGCCATTCAATATCATTTATTATTTTCCATGAATATGCTGAATAGTAAGTATACCAAATTTAATTTAATTGAATAGACCAAAATTACATAATCAACCAATTCAAGAAATCAATTGAAAATCAGGAAAGAATGACGAAAAAAGGTCTAATTGAATCTTAATGATAAATATATAATCAAACATAATAGTAAATAACATAACTAAAAATAGTAGAATAATAAAATTATGGTATGATTGGGAGAAAAATTCCAAATAAAAATAAATAAAACTAAAATTACAAAATTACCCACAAATTAAATCCTAATTAAATGGTTAATCAAAAATAATGTATTTGGAATCAGGGGCTCTCTCTCTCTAAAAACCCATTTCCTCTCCCTTCTCTCTAACTTTCACCAAACTGCCTAACTTTCTGTGCACATTTTACCGTTACAACGGACAGATCTGCCACACAACTGCCGTGAACGGCTCTTTCGCCGCCACTGCTCCGCCGTAATGGCGGAGCCTTCACCCTCCTCGGGTCAGAAATCTTTCCTCTCGGCCTTACAATCCAAAGCACCCCCTCTATCATCGTCACTTCCAACGAATCCCGAAATTAAAGCTACATCAGAATTCAAAGGGGAACTCGCTTGCATCTACACGCCTGAACAGATTGAAGTACTCAGTCGTCCCTACCGTAATGCTCTCATCGGGAAGTTCAGTCGGGGCAGACCTGCCATGATCGGAGTTGAAGCAGCTTTCAAGGCGGCGGACTTCGCCGGCCAATATCAACTAGGTGCAATTGACCACAGACACATACTAATCCGTTTCGCCAAAAAAGAGGACTTTCAGCGTTGCTGGATGAAGTCAAGCTGGTCGATTGAAGGATACCCTATGAGGGTGCTCAGATGGACACCTGAATTCTCAACAGAAACAGAATCCTCCATTGTTCTAGTCTGGGTAACACTTTTTAACCCTCCTGTCTATTACTACAATGAGTCTGTGCTTGAAGACTTAGGCAACCACATTGGAACTTTCATTAAGGTAGATGCTGCTACCCAACTTATCACTAGGCCCTCTGCCATAAAACTATGTGTAGAAATCGATCTCCTCCAGCCTATACCCACACACATTAGACTTGGCTCTACTGTTAATAGTTCCAAAATTAGGCTGGAATATGATCACTTGCCTAGCTATTGTGGTCACTGCAGGAAAAGTTGGACATGATGCCAATAACTGCAGGAACTTGCACCCTGCCACAAACCATAAGCCACTCCAATCTGACCCCCAGAAACAACAGAAACAAGCCAGCAATACTCCTCAAACCCAAGCACCAGCTGACACTCCAAATGATGATATCTCTACCAATAAGACCCCAGCTGTTGCTAGCTCCTCCTCTCAATTCCAGCAACCTAAGACTCACAAGGAAAACATCAACCATGTCATATCCTTTGCTAGTAGGAAGCTGCACAGAGTTAAAAGGGCTAGAGCTAAAAAGAAAAAACATACTCTCACTGCTTCTGTCAAGGACCATCTAGTTACCAATACAAACCTAGAACTTACCTCTGTCCCAACTGACAACATTACACAACCCTCTACACATAAAACCACCATATTACCACCTCCCTCAAAAATCTCCTTTTCAAACCTTACATCCAATCTCCCAAAAACACTCCACCACATACAATCCTATACACTGCCCCTCACCACAATCCCACAAATCAGCACACCTTCCTGCAGTTCCTCTTCCTCACAGGAAAAGCAGAATTTCCCTTCAATCAAATTCAGAAAAGTAACTTTTGAGCATAAGGAAGTCAGGCCTGCTGAGGATTCTTTCACTATGGTAACATCCAAACCAAAGCTGAGGAAAACATATGCCAGGGATGATACAGCCATTCAGTCAGGTATGCATAATATCTCCCCCCCTCAGTTTAAAGTTAACAGTCTTATTTTCCTTTCCCAAGATAGGAACAGGAACAGGTTCTCTCTACTTATTGGTAATGCAGAAGATGGACAAGAGAACTTTGCATCAGACACTGAATCTGATAAAGACAATCCAGAGGAGAAGGAGGTAAGTTCATCAAAATTACCTAAGCTTGCTTTTGCACAAAAAATTAAACTGAGGAGTTTTTTCACTCAGTTTAATAAAACAATTTCTTTTTCAAAGTCCTTGTCAAAAAGCCCCACAAAAAATCTTTTTAATGTTAGTACACCATCATAAAGTTAAGATTTTGGTCTGGAATATTCAAGGGATGGAAACAACCCTAGATAGACTTTCAGCACTCATCAGAGACAATCATATAGAAATGCTATGCTTGATAGAACCCTGGCATCCAAACACTAAAATTGATCATTACAAAAATCTGCTACATTTTCATCACTGCATTTTTTCACATGATGCAAAAATTTGGATTTTTTGGAAAGACTCAATTACAGTGACTCTGTTGCATGAAAACCTACAATTTCCAAGTGTCATAATCAAAAAACCTAATTTAAATATTACTATTAATGGTATATTTATCTATGGGGAAAGATCCAGAAAGGGCAGAAAGGCTTTGTGGAAAGATCTACAAGCTTTGCCAGTTTCTGATACATTTTACATTGGAGATTTCAACTGCATGCTGTCAATTTCTGACTATAGTGGTCCCTCTACTCCCAAACTGGGAAGTATGAGAGACTTCCAGAAATTCATTGACAGAATGGATTTGATACATGTTCACACAGTGGGGAATGATTTCACCTGGACCAACCGAAGACTTAAACCTACTCTAGAGAGGTTGGATAGGGCACTGAGCAGCCATTCTTGGCATGCAAAGTATCCAAATTCCTCAGTCTTGGTCTTCAATAGGGAAAATTCAGACCACTCACCACTTTATTTTCAAATAGATACACAAATGCCTTCTGTTCCTAAGTCTTTTAGATTTATTAGTACATGGTATAAAAGAACTGAATTCCTTTTGTTCAATCTAACTGGAATGAATATCTTCCAGAGAAGGGCATGCTCAGATTTTTTCTGAAGCTGCAAAGATTGAAAAAAGGACTCAAAATATGGAATAAGGAGGTTTTTGGCAATGTACACAATAATGTTGAAGTGGCAGAGGAACAATTGAGAGTACAGGAAATTAGGTATGATCACAATCAATGTGATTCAGAACTAATTACTCTCAAACTCAAAAAAGCCCTTCTCAAAAAAGCACTTAAAGAACAGAAGCATTTTTGGAAGTATAAGACACAATTAAAATGGATCAAGGAAGGGGATGTAAATTCCAAATTCTTCCATAATTCACTCAAGGAAAAAAGTCCAAATTGTGCATTTCCAAGATTAGGAATACTGCAGGGATCTGGTTGGATGATGAGAATGAAATTGAAAGTGAGGCTATTAATTACTACTCATCACTCCTATCCAATGAGCAGACACATACAGATTTACACTTTGCCTCACATTTTCTGTCCAAAGTTCCCTCCTGCATATCCAATGAGCAAAATTCAGTTCTGCTCAGACAGGTGGATGGAGAAGAACTTATGACTGTGGTATTCTCACTGAATTAGAACAGCACACCAGAGCCAGATGGCTTTTCTGCCTGTTTTTTCATTAAGTCTTGGGATATCATATCCAGTGATTTAATAGAAGCAGTGAATGATTTTCTGAGTGGTTCTGCAATACCTAGGGGTATTGCTGCCACTTGGATTACATTAATACCAAAAAAAGACACACCTATATCTTTTGATGACTACAGACCTATAAGTATGTCCAATATCATTAACAAGATATGCTCAAAGGTGATTATGCTGAGAATGAACTCTCTAATGAATGAGATCATCTCTCCAAATCAGACAGCATTTTTAAAAGGAAGGGACATTTCTGATAATGTACTCTACCTACAAGAGCTGGTCAGACACATAAATAAAAAAGCTAGAGAGCCTAACTGTATTTTCAAGTTGGACTTGAGGAAAGCTTTTGATAGATTTAGTTGGCCTTTCCTTAAAATGATTCTGCTTAAGATTGGTTTCCACAAAAATCTGGTAACATGCATAATGAACAACCTTGCTCAGGCATGGTTATCTGTGCTTATAAATGGAAAACCAGTTGGATTTTTTCAATCTTCAAGGGGCATTAAGCAAGGGGATCATTTATCCCCCTTACTGTTTAATGTATTCACAGAATCTTTTTCAAGGAGCTTGGCATACATTATCATGACATGGAAACTGACATACTATAATCTACCCAGAAATGTAGTTCCAGTTTCCCATTTGTCTTATGCTGATGATACAGTCATATTTATCTCAGTCAATAAGACAAGACTCATCAATCTTAAAGCTTTTTTGGCAACTTTTGAAAGGGTCACTGGTCAAAAGATCAATTTTGATAAAAGTGATTTTTACATTAGTACTCATGCCTCTTTAGCAAAGAAAAATATGATCAGTGATATTTTAGGTATGAAGGAAGGTACTTTCCCTTTCAAATACCTAGGCTGTCAAATTTATCAAGGGAAACTGCTCAATGCATTTTTTAACCCACTGATAGAACAGATAAGCAAAAAATTGAGTTACTGGAGGTTTAAGTGGCTATCTACTGGGGGTAAAATCACCCTACTCCAATCAGTTCTATATGCTATTCCACAGTATGTGTTTACTGTAATGGCTCCAACAGTAAACATTGTGGAAACATTAGAAAAAATGCTTGCAACTTTTCTTTAGGGATCAACCCCTGTCAAAGCAAACAAAAAATGGAGGAAATGGTCAAAATTGTGCTATCCTTATAATCAGAATGGTCTTGGTTTCAGGTACATTCCTCACATAGTCCAAGCTTGCTGACTTAAACTCTGGTGGAAATACCAAAATGCAACAGCCCTTTGGACACATTTCATACATTCTCTACCCAAATCCTCTAGAAATTCCCAAACCTGGAGGAGAATCTGCCAGGTGAACTATATAGGAGAGAATAACAGCCTTGTCATTCATGGTAAGGGGCTTTGCAACTTCTGGAAATCCAACTGGACTGGAAAGGGGCCCCTTAAAGACCATTTTCTACCAAACCTCACCTCTATCCCCACCACATGCTCAGTAGCTGATTTTATCAACAACGGAACTTCATTTTTACCTTAGTTACAGGGAGCTGTTCCCAGTGACATTTTTGAGAGTCTCTCCTCCTCAGCTATTTACCCTCACAGAGAAGACAGATTGGTGTGGAAACCCTCACTCAATGGCTCCTTTTCATTTAAAAGTGCATATCAGATTTTTCAGATCCACAGAACACCTTCTCCCTCCTTGGCAAGACTATGGAGCATTAAGGTACCAAAAAAGATCCTTTTCTTCTGTTGGAGGTTGTTTAACTGCCTGTTACCTTTTGATGAAGTGCTGCTGCACTATGGTTTTACACTGGCATCCAAATGCCCTTTCTGTAGCAACCCAGATACAATAGACCATTTTTTCAACTCATGTGGTATGGCCTTGTCAATCTGGACCAATATGCTGGCTACTATAGGTGTAAGAGATATTCAGTTTGACACTATATGGGATAGACTATCCTATTATCTTACATATACAGGTCTATCATGTTTTCAAGCAAAACCGATAAGGATGTTATGCACTATAATAGTTTGGTGTCTCTGGAAAGCAAGAAATAGGTTCATCTTTGAAGAGATCAAACCTTGCACATCCCTTATTATTAAAGAGATCAAACACCTTTTGCATCTCTCCCTGGCTACCCATACCATCAGCATTTCACAAAAATTTGACCTTCAGTTAACTTCACAGGCACACTTTCCTCATACTATAAAGCCCTCCAGACCAAGACCTAGACTAGTCTCATGGTCCAGACCTGTTGCTGGCTTTAAATTGAATGTTGATGCTGCCTTTAGAGATAATTTCTGTGGCCTTGGTTTTGTGCTCAGAGACTCAGAAGGAAATTTCATAGCAGCAGGTAATACTTTCTCATCTGCCTCATCATCACTGGAAGCAGAAATTAAGGCAATCAAAGCTGGCTATCAATTTGGGGCTTTTTATGGTCACAGTTGCATCTGTATTGAATCAGATTCTTTAAATGTCATATTTATGGTGCTAAACCCCATTACTGCCCATTGGAAACTGTTCCAGCTTGCTGACTCAGCTCACCAGTTGATCAATGTACCACTCATCCATACACTCAGACAAGGCAATCAACTTGCTGATGCACTCTCAAAGAAGGCTCTAGATCAGAAGACAACTTCAGTGTTCAACTGGGACAATCTCCCTCCAGACATCAAAGCCATCTGCCTTTTGGATAAGGCAGGGCTTCCTTCCATAAGGATATGATTCAGAAGCTGCTAATCATCTACTTACAGGGCTGCTTATTTTACAAGTTTATTTTCTGTTCATAGTTTTAATATACCTTGACTGTAGCTTACTATGGTGCTGCCTTGAGTTTTGTTCAGCAATTCTCTAATAAGTTTCATGGTAGTTTCAGTTCTTAGGTCAACATAGCATAGGCTGTAACCTATTTTTGGAAGCACTGATGTGCTTTAGAACTTGCTCCTGTAATTTTGGCAGTTACCCATACTGCTCTCATTTTTGGCCATTTATGGCAAAGGATTGGGAAGCCTAATAATATTTCCCCCACCATTGGTGGATTAATTTAAAAAAAATGGTTAATTAAATTCTAATTATTTACACTACAAAACCAAGTATTCTTATTAGGGTGTGATGAGTAAGGGAAGAGAGTACTCATCGCAAAAAGTTTCCTTTAGAAATATCTTGTTATCTTACTCATTTCGAAACCTATTTAGAATAATCAGGTACCATTATCGGCATTAAGGGTTTAAGTCTTTCAGCATAAAGCTTTGTAAGAACCTTATCTAGGAAATTAGAAATACTTGACGGTTTAGAGTCAGGTAAATATTTAACTACCGGTTTCTTTGCGATAAGGGTACTATATGATGACGCTTTAGCTATCGGAATTAGAATCCTTGTCGGAAATTCGTTTCCTGCACATAAAAGATCATCGCATATTGTGTCCCAACACGAGGTATAAATATTTTCAATTTAACCATCCGAACTGGAAACCGACTCTCAATCCATATCATAAACAATATTTTTTAATTTAGTCAGATCAGTTCCTTTAATTAGTGCAAGATTGTCTTCCTCAGTAGTAACTGTAGGTATATTTTGAATGAGCAAATCAGTACTTGTACAGTTTTAATTCTTGATTCTCTTCAGGCAATAATGCTGATAAGAATTTCACAGCTTCTTAACCAATTCTGTTAGGATTGGTTATCTAGTTTTGCTGTGAATCCCTAACGACTATAATATATTGTCTAGCATGCCTCGGTTTGAGTGAGGCACGAAAAAACTTAGAATTAGAGTCTCCCTCCTAAATGGACATTTAACTTTGATTTTTGTTTCCAGAAGATTTCTCGTTTGGTCAAAGTTAAGGTTAAATCAGCTCCTCCTACGTAACTCTGATTTATTAGTATCTGAATAGTTAGTCTGGATAGTAATCGCTTTATGTTCCTCTAATTGCCCGTCTTCTAATACTTTGTTATGAACTTTACCAAATATATCTTTATTCTTCCGCTTTAGTCTCAATTTTAATCTTCTCAATTTTATGAAAAATTTCAGCAAAAAATATGAGTCACGCTTTAATTGCCAATTTTTAGACGCTGCATTTATTATGTTACACATAATATTATCATATTTATTAAATTAATCGCAGTTTAAATAAATTTAATTCCAATTAAATTACAAAAATATCAGTTTACATAAATGAATGTTCGTTCAGCGAGAAAAATCTCAGTTCAAATAAATTAATATAAGTTCATTTAACCGCTTCGACAAATTTTAGAAAATTGTTGTTAAATTTGAGAAAACCGTACTAGGAAAATTTGTGAAAGGCTTGTACTCTGAAATTACCCCTAGTAGTTCACCCTCTTATTCATCTCTCTGATGAATGTCACGCCCCCTAAAATAACGTTCTCATATTCCCTCGGCACCACCTCCACCCCCGCAAACCCAACATTTCCCAATCAATTATCCCTCAACAAATAGAACAACTGATTTGTCTTTGAGCGCTACATTTTCAAAACCCAACCTTTCTCTCTTAACCGAAGCCCCCTTGGTAAGAATGCTGGTATTGGCTTGCTGTCTTACTGTGAAATTTGATGTGGCAGTGTACAAGTTCTTCTTCATGAGGCAAAATATTATGTTGCCTATGATGGCAGAATGGCAACAGCCTTTGAGAGGGAACGGATGCATCCATACTATTCAAATCCCCCTGCTTTTTACATTGATTTGTCTTTGAGCGCTACATTTTAAAAACCCAACCTTTTTCTCTCAACCGAAGCCCCCTTGGTCAGAATGCTGGTATTGGCTTGCTGTCTTACTGTGAAATTTGATGTGGCAGTGTACAAGTTCTTCTTCATGAGGCAAAATATTATGTTGCCTATGTTGGCAGAATGGCAACAGCCTTTGAGAGGGAACGGATGCATCCATACATTCAATGCTGGTCTGAGGTATGGGAAAGAGGAGAAGAGTTTGGTTTATCTTTTGATATTGGGTAGCTCTGGTGGAGTTTATAGTGCTTAACTAATGCTATTTGTTGGTGATGTAGTTGACAGGTAGAAGTACTGATATTTACAATCTTCATAATGTTGGGACTACCGAGTCCACCACATCTCAAACTAGTATGATATTGTCTGCTTTGGGCCAGGTACCAAGCCCACACGTACGGTTTTAAACAATGGGTCAATTCCCAAAAGGTCTCATACTAGTGTGGTGGGACTATTCCTTATAAGGAGAGGAATAAGACTCTCCGTTTCCGATGTGGGAATTGGGTTGACCACACCCAACGCATAAAGCACTGGAAGAGGAGAGCCGGCAAAAGAAGAAACTTGAAGAAGAAGAAATAGCATTACGTTCGCGGCTAAAATATATGCATTTCATCTAAAGAAGTTATTCCAGACATGTTGATTTTGTGTGCATATTTAGATTGAGGTTGTTGAAGTTTATCTGATTTAGATTTGTGTCTATTTAGGTGCAAAGCACGGGATGGTGCAGAATGCTAACAATGAGGCATCACAAATCAGGCGTCATGTGGAACTAGCGCTATGCCACTTGGCACAACACGGTAAGTGACCATTTAAAATCACTGCAAAGACTAAGCTGATGCGATTCCTTGATCATCTTAAGTTTCCTGATAGTAATAACTATAGGATTTTGTTATGTGACTGGAAATTAATAAATGTAACTGGTTTACATCAAATCTTGTGGCTCACAGAATTTCAGGATATCTTCACCCAAATCATTCACCAATTAGGTGAACCAACTTTCTTAGAATCCATAAAGATGATTTTGAATATGACGTCCAAACTGTTGGTATATTTGAATTTCAGGCCCAGATAAGTTGGAGAATTTGAAGAAACAAGGATCGGGTGCTGGATCTGCTGCTGCTCAGGAAGAAGATGACGATGAGGTGCCATAACTTGTGGAAGGCGAGACCTTTGATGCTGCTGCGACTGCTTAGAGAGCAAAGCTTTATAAGATTTTTGTGCCTCCTATAAAATATCTGAATCTGAGGTCTTGTTTTGCGATTAGTGTTATTAGCTTGTTTTATGTTAACTGGTGACATATATAGTACGCTTGCTTCATTTTTTTCAAAAAAAAAAAAGGGAGCTTTTAATTGGTATGATGATCGTGAAAATGAAGTAGGGAGCCAACTGTTGTTTGAAACAACACGAGCCGACTGATGCAAGCTGTGGCATTTCCAGCCATTGCTGCCTCACTTGAGAAATGAAGTCTTCTTCAGTTGCCAAAATTGCCTTCTTTATCACATCTGCCGAAACTCCTTGATGCTCAGAAGCCAATTCTAAGCCAAAACAAAACACAAAATCAAGAAAACAAACACACACTTATAGCTGAGAAAAAAAAGACGGCATACTCTTGAATTCAAGAAAAGAGTCTCATTGATGAAGCGGCCCTCCATCTCCAAGTCCATCATAGATAGACCCCAACAAATGTTCCAGAAGCTGGCACTGATCTTCCAACAAGCTATTAGCCTGGATAACCGCCATTGAAAACTCTCCATTAATCCTTATGCCACATAAGACCATCAAACCTGCCATTGGGATCACTGCTTCGCCGGATTCCATCCTACTACTCCCATCGCCCTCCACAGAAGGTCTAACCATTTTTTTCCTCGTGTATTATTCTAATATTGATCAACAAAAATAGATTCTTTCTAATCACAATCCTAAGTCAGAACCTCAAGAACAACATTATGATCATATTTTAAAATTCATTGATTTCAAAATCGACATCATATGAAAGAACCAGCAAATAATACTATATGTCTGTGTTGTTGTTGCTAAACCCAACCTTAGCTCCAGAAGCAAAATTCAGAGTGCTAAATACCCACCAGCACTACAAAGCCTATACACCATTAATATGAAAAACCAAAAGGGCATGGGCAAGAAATCCAATCAGAAGACAAGAAATGAAGAAAAAATCAATACTTTTTTATCTTCAAGTTCAGAGAACATACCTTGAACCTGGTTTCAATCCCTGTGGAACTTTGTGTCACCTTGGATCAGAGGGATAAGGGACACAAAAAAATCTATCTTTTTCCTGGATTTGTGTCAGAAGGAGATCTAAGATGAATAAAATGATAGATGATTCTTGATAATGTGATAATCAATAAACAAACTAAACCACTGCACTCTGACGAATTGTTCCTGGATACTAATATCATATCATCTCTGTCCGAGTAATCTACTTGTTTCTTTGGGTTTCGACCAACAGTATACCTTCATTTTAGGCAATTTTTGCTCGGGGTAGACCAAAATCAATCATTTCTTAAATCAACTGCAGCAATATAATCCATTGCATAAGGTAAGGGATTTCAAAAACTACTCCAGCAAAAATAAAAAGATGAGCAATTACCTTGCTGCAGCAGAATAAAACATTACATCCCTATATTGCTGCAGTAGACAAAGTATGGATTTACAGGCTTACAAAGATGAGCAACTACCAATCGCATTTGGTTTTCTGTCATGTTTACAGCATGAAACACAAATTTATTAGTCTAGAGAAAATGATGATTGAAACAACCCAACACTTACAACACTTCCTGACCCTAAGGAATATACTCTTCTGACATATTCTTCCTGTACGGATAATATTTGTAATATAATTAAGCCGTTAATATGACAATGGATTGCGAAGAATCAAAACTTCACCTAGGCATCCAGAATCATATTAATTCTAGCAGGCCGCCCTTATTCTTCACCAACAAGCCACATTCCTACAGTCACACTACACTCTTATAAAACAGGTTCAATCACTTATTTCAAGCTATCAAACTATTTTAAAACTAACATTCAAACACAGCTAACATACAAGAATATGGTCTCCTTCAACTTCAATCTGCACCATAATTAAAGCAAATATATTTTCATTTAAAAAATAAAAGTGCATTTTATAGCCCCTAAAACTTCAAAACATATTATTCATGGCCCCTAAAAATAAAATGTTAATTTCATGGCCTCTAAAAATTTAAAATGTATATTTCATGGCCCCTAACCGTTTATGTTAGAAAAATGAAATCCGTTAGGGGTCTTTTTGTAATTCACTCAGTATGATTTTTTAAAATTCCAAAATATTTGAAAATATTAATTTTAAATAAATATTGTCGATGACGTCATTGCCACCGCGTCGCCCCCGTCTGCAAATCCTACTCCTTGTTCTTGAGTCTGCAAACCCTTTGAACTTCAATCATCTTGACCCATTTGCGTTGTTATCAATCCAAATCCCGATTACGTTTCGAGCAGGGGCAGAGCTAGAAATTGTACATGAGGGGGACCGGAATTTAAGAATTTAAATTTATTATTAAAATAATATAAAATACCACAATTCATTAAAATGTTTAAAATAACAGAACATTAAGAACAAATATTGGTAGATAAATATATAAAATTGATGAATTTCGCATCATTATATGGACCACTATATTTTTCAAGTCGCACATTACTCTCCGATAGTCTATTAATGAATTCAAACTTGAAATCCTATTAATGAATTCAAATTAACTGAATTATACAAAGTAAGAGGGAATAATGAGAGAATTAATCAAGTATCTTTTGTTGATTTTATTGCTTTTAAATGACTAAATTCCAAAAAATGACCCTAACTTTGGTAGAAATGTCAATTTTAGGACCAAACATTCAAAAGTGTCAATATTTGGTACCCAACATTCTGAGAATGTCAATTTTAGGACACAACATTCAAAATGGTCAATATTTGGTACCCAACATTGTGAAAATGTCAATTTTTGGACTTTCATAAAATTCACATGTTAGATCTATTAATTTCAAGGGCATTTTTGTCATTTTCCTCTACTAAAATATCCAGGAGTATATCGATGTCCAAAATGTATACCACCATTGGCGCATCTTATAGTTAGACGAGACCTGAATTCATAGATTTGAATTTATGGGAAACATTTCATTTTCGTCTTGATGGATAGGATAAAGATGTGGGTAAAAAATGGTACTGTTATCAGGCTCCGGTAGTGACGAGGTAATGCGGGCACATGGCTAGCGGTGGAATTACAAAGAGAGTTAGTCGAAAATGTCAATTGGGATTTTGGGGAAGATGAGATGGGTGATTTTGGTGGATTTATAAATTTTAATCTTTTATTTATTATGAAAATTACCAAAATGCCCTTGAAATTAATAGATCTAATTTGGTGAATTTTATGAAAGTCCAAAAATTGACATTTTCAGAATGTTGGGTACCAAATATTGACCATTTTGAATGTTGGGTCCAAAAATTGACATTCTTAGAATGTTGGGTACCAAATATTGACACTTTTAAATGTTGGGTCCTAAAATTGATATTTCTACCAATGTTAGGGTCATTTTTTGAAATTTAGTCCTTTTAAATAGATGTTTTTAAAATTTTTTGATAATATAGTTCATATATATATATATATATATTTATTTATTTAGTATTGATAAAAGGCAACTCATAATTTGAATCAAATTATAATATTGTGAATTAATGTTTTTATATAATATTACTTTATAAAATATAGTGAAATTAAACTACCTTATTTGTTTTAAAAAAAGTACTAAAGTAAATAAATCTATTCTTATATGGGATTGATATATGATTACTATTATATTTAAGAAAATATTATTTACAAGAAATTGAAATCAATCGAGATTTGAAGAAAAAATATATACAATTTAGAGATGATGCTACCAGCTTCCAGTCCCGGTCCGGATACAATAGGAGGCTTTGTCCGTGCTCCGCGCGCTCTCACCTAATGGGCCTGCAAAACAACACCCCGGAATATCCCGAGGATAGCTACTCCGGCGTGATGATGAAAGAGGGGTCTTTGAATAGGAGAGAGAATAAGGATATATTGAGAGAGTTTTAGTCTGATAGAACATACCTTTCTCCATAAGTCCAAAGCCATATTTATAGGTGTGAGGTGGTGAAGGTCCAGCCCAAAGGCAGTGGTCCGGTTTTTGTCCTTATCCGGGGACAGGTCATGTTCTGTCCTTTGTGTCCCCGGATAGCGCCATTATAGCTGACGTCATATGGACCGGACCACTCTCTGGGCCGGAGCCTGGATATGGGCCAGAGCCCATATCACCACTAGCCCCCCCGAGACATGGGATCCGTCCGGAGGTGTCTGATCCGGAGGAGGGATCCCGTGTCTCAATGTGTTTCGGCAGCTCTTCTGTCGAGCATATCCGTGTTAATCACGTCTAGTTATCGATGGGATCCGCCCGGAGGCATGCAATCCGATCCGGAAGCGTATTTCCGGGTCATTCTCTACTGTGTGAATCTGATCACGTGCTGGGCGTTTAGTCTTTCCTCATGCGGGACGCGTGTTTGTACGCGCATTTATATCCTCATAAATGCGGTGTTGTTAATCGAAAAATTCCGCTTTATTTTCAAAATAAATTCCGTTCTCTTTTCAATAAAGCAATCATGTCGCCTTGGGACTCGGTCCCCTCTTTGCTTGTCCTATTTCTATAAATAGGAGTCCTAGTTAGTCACTTTCAATTTTTGTTCTCTTGTTTTCTTCTCCCATTCTCTACTGTTTTCTTCCCCATATTCTCTCTCTTCTTCAAACCTTCCCATATCCAGTAAATATGGCTACTCATAATGCTGAGAGAGAAGTTTAGGCTCCTGTTAACCAGGGTAACGAGAATGAGCAAAGGGTAAAACCGTCGGATGATGAGGTTGATGTTGTGTCATTAGATAGGGAGGTTAAGATAGGGGTGAATCCTGTCCCGAAAAAGGACGATCCGAATGAGGGAGACACCGTGGAGATCGATCTTGCTATGAAGGAGTTTGTCCGGAAGATGGTGGTTCCGGTCTCAATCGACTCCGGGCTGAAACTGTTTAAGGGAGACCATACCACAGTGGCGGCCATCCCCCAGAGTCACTTTCTATATGGGATCACCTTTCCTCTTCCCCGTCTATTCTTGAAGATTTTCGAGCATTTCGATATTTCTCCCGCCCAACTGCAACCTAACTGCATCGCTGTCATCCGGGCGTTTCTCCTCAACTGCTACCGCTGCCAGGTGAAGCCATCCCTTAAACTCTTCCGAGCCTTTTATCATTTGGAGGGTACCAAGGATGATGGGATCTTCACCTTTGAAAAACGGATAAAGGTGAAAGACTGTTGCAGGGGCCGGCGTGACAGTTATGCCAACTGGCAGAAGTGTTACTTCACTTTCGACACGGAGAAGTATCCATGTCCCAAGTGGAACTATGACGCCCAGAAGGAAGAGAAGACTGTGTTCCGTGCGGATGGACTGGAGGCGAGCATCGCCAAGCTGAGTTATAATCAGCTCGACCTGGCCAAGTACTGGAACGGGAAGTATATCTTCCCCCTGATGGCGTACGAGAAGGAGGTTTTTACCAAGTGTCGCTACTATGTTAATCAAGATCCGTCTCGTGAGTAACTTTTCTTTTTTGTTGTCTTTTCCTAGTGTTTCTTTGTCTGATCCGTTGCGGACGTTCGCAGAGTTTCCTTTAATCGAAACTGGCGTCAATCCGCCCTCCGGATCAGGTAGGACAGGAAGGACGGATAAAGTGAAATCCGGTTCGGGGACCGGCAAGAAAACCCCAGAAACTGACGTTGAGAAGGAGAAGAAGAGGAAGAAGAAGGATTCGGTTAAAACGGACGCCCCCTCCATCAAGAAACCTCCGGTGAAGGAGAAAGCAGATGAGGCTGCGGTGGCAGCCGAAAATCGAGAGGCAGCCCTCACTATCCCCGGTCCTCAGTCTTCCGAGGATGAGGAGGATCAGCATGCTCTTAAGAGAAGGAGGGTGAGAATTCCCCCGGTACCCCGGAAGCCGGACCAAAGCCAGCACTCCCATGTATGAGATCCGAATGATGGGAAGAAAAAGGGCTCGGACGGACACGGGGATGGTAAGGAGGTCGTTGCGGCTGATCAAGTGGACAAGGAGACCACTCAGAGTAGCGATCGACAGACTGGCAGGGTAAGCTACCTTTCATTCTGTGGTTCGGATACTTATTTTGTCTTTCCTGTTTACCGATATTCCATTATTTTCAGGATTTTGCTGCATATTTGATTTCCTCTCTGGGCGTTTCCGAGGCCATCAATCAGGCCTATCATACTCAGCACACGAGGCTATCTCAGAAGGTGAGTATGCTGGAGTGAAGCAATGGGAACATGACCCGAGATCTTGCTGCAGCGAAGACCCGGGCTGCCGAGGCGGATGCACGGATCAAGGAACTGGAAGCTCTTGCTTCTCCATCCGCACAGCGGGAGTTGTGTGTGTCATTCGTTGATAAGGTTCGGAGCAAATCTTTTGAGCAGGAGTTAACTGGACTATGCCTTTCTTCAAACAATCATTCCATTCATCAGGTCTACCGGAAGATGAGGGGCTGGGTTCCGGAGAGTCGTCGAGGCGAGTATGCCAAACATTACTACCATCCGGACGCTGCTCATCAATTCAACTATGCCGTGGACTAATTCTATCGTGGCGGGGTAGAGAAGATGCAACCCTCCGTTCTGGAGCTGTTTGATGGTGCCCCCGGAGCGGTGGAGCAGAAGCCGGTGTCTGTCGCAGCCGTACGTAGCTTCAAGCACGAGCTGGTGAACAGTGTGGAAGTGCCTCCCCCGGAAAGAAAACTGCTCCCGAGTCTCCAACCAAGGCTAAGTACTTGGATGTGTTGAAGATGTTCGGCTCTCCGGATGCGGATGATGAGCATCAGAACGAAGAGGGTGGAGATGATGATGGTGGGGCAGGAGGCGGTGATGGTTTTGGCCAAGATGACGGCTGTGATAGCGAGGAGACTGATGTAGATCTCACTCCCTAGTTCTTATTTTATAATATTCTGTAGTCGCTTTTGTCCAGCTAGATTTGATATTCTTTTGTTTAGTGTAGGTAGGACATAAGCGACGACTCGGATGGGGATGACAACCCTCCGGATAATGTAACTCCTTTTATTTCTTATGAAATGAACCTTTTCTACTTCTGTCTTTTGTCTTCATTTTATTCATGACTTGTTATTTTCTTGTGTCTTTAGCTCGGAGGTCGAGGTCTTGTACTCCGGTCCGGAGATGGAGGGGCGTGCCCTTCTCCGGCTAGCTCTCATTCGACGAGCCCTTCGTGCCCTAGATGCGTAGAGCTGGAGACGGAGTTTTCTGGATGGACAACGGGTGGGAACGGACTCGTGAACTTTCTATCCGTTCCGGAATGGAACCCCTTATGGAGGAGTTTCCGGACATTCCATCTTTGGCTGCTTGTCTTAGAGAGATATCCGACGAATTTGGAACTCTGACCCAGTGTCAGGATTTTGCGCGTGAGCGGATCAACGTGACCCTTGACGCGGATGCAACACTCTCCATGCTTCAAGCTGAACATGAGGACAACAAAGCCAAGCTGAAAACCGAGCTGGATCTAGTTTGGTCCGTGCTTCCGTTTTATTGTGAAAAGTTGAAGTGGTTGGAAAGGAGGACGGAGTTTTTGCGAGACTATTTAAAGCTGGAGGACGAGAACCGTGCGTTGGCTGGCTGGGTCATGATCCGTAACGAAAATCTGATTGATCCGGAAGAGTCCAGGTGTCTGTTGATCCGGAAGAGTCCGCCCGTCGCGTAGAACGGCTTCGGGAAAATGCTTCTATCATCCGTCCCTTCATCATTAGGGAGTTAGCTGAATTAACGAGGCGCTTGCAGGCTCGTATCCCAGGCCGGGGTAGAGGCAGAGGCAGTCGGGGATTCTGGGGCGCCCGTCGTGGAAATAGTCAACACCTTAACCTTCTCCGCGTTTCTAGAACAACTAGTGGTGGAGGTACTCGACAAGCGCGCCGTCCCTAGGTTCCCGTCTGAATCCGTTCTCCGTCGCGAATCCCTTGTAGGACCCTTTCCAGCCGCCGGGTGCCGGATCTTCTGCTAAGGGCAAGGGGAAGGCGAAAGTCACCAAGGAGATGATGCAAACCTCCGACTCGGATTCCGATGGGATCTTCGAATTCGGCCCGGAGGTGCCATGTCCTTCATCAGAGCTTCCGGAGATCCCATCCTTTCCTTACTTGGGCCAAGTGGGTCAATCAAGCGGGACCTAGTTCCACGATCTCGACCCTGATACGCCGAGACGGAATCCTGCCACAGAGGAGAATCCTGGTGCGGGCTCTCAAGGTCCAGAGCCCTCGTCTTCCCCTATTGATTGGGAGGGTATCGATTGGCCTAAGTAGATTGTGTTTGTTTGTATATCAGTCTGTCCGGACTTATTAGATTTTTCTTTAGTTGTATTTGTTCTTTTGTATACTAGTCCGTTCGGAATTATTGACACAATTGTATCCCTAGTGTTTGTATACTAGTCCATCCGGACCGTTGCATATTTCATTTATTCAAATGTATCATTTATTCAAACGTATTTCTCTTTTAAGATATAGCTTGTTCAAGCGCTTCATCTTATTTTGTTTGATCAAACTGTATTTGTACCTCCCTTTCCTCACCCCCGTTAGTTTGTTCAAACGATATAGAGGGATTTATCGTGCAAAATTTAAAATAAACAAGTATAAAATTTGCAAGCTCTTCATTCATTAGACCAAGTGGACTCCGTCCGGACATACCCTTTGCCTCTAGGGGTCGGAGTCTAGTACATGGTAAATAAAAAAAATGGGGCCCTAGGCATAACCCTAACCAGAGGACCCGAAGCTACCTATCTAGGAATAACTAACAGGTTGCATACCTATTCAGGAAGCCCCGTAAAATCTTCGAAGGTTGGTGATGTTCCACCTCATTGGGATTGCCTGTCTGGACTGGTCTTCCAGCTCATGACTTCCGCCCGGAAATGAAGCCGTGACTTGGTACGGTCCTTCCCAGTTTGGTGCTAACTTGCCGGTGGCCTTCTGCAAGCTTTTGTCGTTCCTCCCCATCACCCAATCTTCGGGAGCGAATGACTCCTTCCGCACACGTCTGTCATGGTAGTGTTTCACTCTTTCCTTCACCTTACCTTCGTGTAGCGCTGCTTGTTCTCGTTTTTCCTCCAAAAGGTCCAAGTCTAACAGCCTGTTTGATCCGAGAGGGGAGCTCCGTCCGGACTGATCTTCATTCCAGGTAAGAGTCCGGAGGCTAGGGACTCCCACCTCGGCTGGTATCACTGCCTCCACTCCGTATACCAAGCTATAGGGGGATTCTCTCGTAGCTAATCCTTCAGTTGTCCGGTACGCCCAAAGGACGCTTGGCAGATCGTTTACCCAGTTTCCTCGTGATCCTTGTAGCCGGGTCTTTAATCCGTTTACCACTGTTCGGTTTGTTACCTCAACCTGACCGTTGGCTTGCGGATGGTAGACGGACGTAAGCCGTTGAGTGATGCCGTACTCTTTACACCAGGACCGGAACGGGTCGTTTTCAAACTGTGCTCCATTGTCCGTGACAATATACTTAGGAATTCCGTATCGGCATATGATGTTCTTCCAACAAAATTTAACACAAGTGCTGCCACGGATATTCGTGAGGGGCTCTGCTTCCACCCATTTGCTGAAGTAATCGAACGCCACAATCAAGTATTTAAATCCCCCCGGAGCGGAGGGGAAGGGTCCAACCAAATCGATGCCCCATCGGTCAAAGGGCCACGAGCCGGTAATTCCTACCCTTTTTTCCTGAGGCACATGAATAAGTAGAGCGAACCTCTGGCACTGTACACAGGATCGGACATACTTTTGTGCATCTTCAAACAGGGTCGGCCAGTAGTAGCCTGTACACATTATCTTCCTTGCGATGGGTCGTGCACCTTGATGGCTGCCATTTGGTCCTTCATGCATCTCCCTTACCAATCGTTCCGCCTCATCCGAATCCACACACTTTAACCAAGGTTTGAGGTATCCCCGTCTGAGCAAGGATCCGTCCAAAATGGTGTATCGTGGTGCCTTCTGCCGAATCCTCCGCGCCAATGCCTTGTCCTCCGGGAGCTTGCCGTCATGTAGGTTTTCAAACAGGGGTGTCATCCATGACTCCATTGATACTTCTATTGCTGCATTTTGTGGAACGTCGTAACTCCGAGCGGATAAGGTCTTCATCATCAAGTTGCTCTTCGGATCCGGCTTGATTTCTGATGAAGAAAGCTTGCTCAAGGCGTCCGCTTTACCATTATCTTCCCGGGGATCTGCGTCACGATTATGCTATGGAACTTCACCAGTAACGGTTTGACCGCCTCAAGGTATTTCTGTAGGCTCCGTTCTTTCGCCTCGTACTCTCCGTTCACTTGTTGAACCACAATCTGAGAATAGCTGTAGACGTCTACATCCGTGACTCCCACCTCCAATGCCAGTCTGAGTCCGGCCAAAAGTGCCTCATACTCTGCCTCGTTGTTAGTGGCTCTAAAGCTGAACTGAATAGCGTATCTATGTTCCGTACCCTTGGGACAAGTAAGCAACACTCCTGCCCCACCGTCATTTGTATGTGATGATCCGTCCACGTGCAACTTCCATCTATCTGAGGGTGGCTCCGACCCGGATGGGTCTCCTGACGGTTCGGTCATATCCACCAAGAAATCGGCCAATGTTTGTCCTTTGATGGCTTTCCGAGGCTGATATTTGATCTCATGTTCTCCGAGCTCCACTGCCCATTTCATCATTCTGCCTGAAACCTCCGGTTTGAGCATGATCTGTCTTAACGGGTGGTTAGTCAGGACCTAAACCGAGTGGCCTTGGAAATACCGCCGGAGACGCCGGGAGGCGTGAACCAGGGCTAGTATCAATCTTTCCAAAGCGGTGTACCTTGTCTCCGAGCCTTGGAGCGCCCTGCTTACAAAGTATACGGGACGCTGAACCTTACCATCTTCTCGGACGAAGGGGGAACTGATAGCGTTCTCAGTTGTAGCTATGTACAGGAAAAGTTCCTCTCCGGGCACCAGTTTGGATAGGGTTGGAAGGCTTTCTAGGTGGTTATTCAGATTCGTGAACGCTTGGTCGCATGCCTCCGTCCATTTGAACGGTTTAGCCTTACTAAGTATGTTGAAGAAGGGAAGCTGCTTCTCCGCCCCTCGAGCGAGGAACCTGCTCAACACTGCCAGCGATTCGGTTAACTTCTGCACGTCCTTCACCCTTTTCGGAGGTGGCATCTCCATGAGAGCCGATATCTTTTCCGGATTCACGTCAATCCCTCGAGCTGACACCATGAAACCAAGGAACTTCCTTGCTCCAACTCCTATGGTGCTCTTTCCGGGATTGAGCTTGAGGTTTGCCGTCCGGAGCACGTCGAACATCTCCCGGAGATTTGACAAAAAAGACTCATAAGTCCGGCTTTTCACCACCATGTCGTCCACGTAAACCTCCAGATTCCGTCCCATTTGGTTCCGGAAGAGCTTGTCCGCCATCCTCTGGTACGTTGCCCCTGCATTTTTCATTCTGAAGGGCATTTTCCTGTAACAAAAAGTACCAAAGTCAGTAATAAAAGATGTTTTAGGGCGGTCGTCCTTGGCCATTGTGATCTAGTGATACCCTCTGTGCGCATCAAAGAATTCCAACACTTGGTAACCAGTTATGGCCTCGACCAGCTAATCGATGGATGGTAGCGGATAGCTTTGGGCAACACTTGTTCAGATCTTTGAAATCAATACACATTCTCCACGAGCCATCGTGATTTTTAACCAGAAATGGGTTTGCTAACCAATCCGGATAAGATATCTCCTCCATGATTCCGGCACTCAGCAATCTTCCTACCTCCGCCCGGACTTCCTCCACGCGTTCCGGAGCAAGAGGTCTTTTCTTCTGTCGTATGGGCTTCAGTTCCGGAAAGACATTGAGTCTGTGAACAGCGATCTCCTCCGGAACGCCCGTCAAGTCTTCCGTTCCCCACGAAAACACGTCTTCATATTCAGCCAGCAAGTCACGTAAATCTTTCTTCACATCATCCGGGAGGTTCTTTCCCACACTTACAATACCCTTCCGGCCTTCCATCATATCTTCAACTTCATACGATGGAGGCTCTCCGTGAATTGCACCCACCAAACTTGCACTGGCCTCTTCCTTATCCGTCTCGGTTAACTTCAGCTGGGCTCCCCCGGATCGAGCATCTTTAATGGCTGTCAGCATGCAACTCTGTGCGGTCTGCTGATGTCCTCGGACCGATACGACGCCCTTTTCCATAGGGAATTTCATGATCAGATGGTATGGTGAGCAGATGGCCCGCGCTTGGGATAACCATGGCCTTCCGATGATTATGTTGTAGGGGGACACCGCATCAATAACGGCGAAATTGCATTCAACCGTTGTCCGCTTCGTTGTGTCTTGAAAAATTTGTCATTGTTACCTTCAAAGGGATTACACCGAGTGGGTGGACAGTCCGTCCGGTGAACCCTGATAGGGGTGAATGACACGGTTTCAAGTTCTGCCGCCCAATTCCAAGCTGATCAAAACATCTTGCAAACATTATCTCCACGATGCTGCCATCATCCACGAATACTCGTTTGATCAGCACTCCTTCTACTTCCCCTATCACCACCATCGGGTCGGAGTGAGGAACATGGGGAGGCACCGGGTCCTCGTCCGAAAAGGTGATGGTCTCGCTTGCTTTAAACCTCTTCTGTTGTATTTCTCCCGGAGGCACGTATCTGATTTTAGCCTTGATTGCTATCATGGAGTTTAGCCCGTCTCCAACTATGCCATTGATCACATTAATCATCCGAGGCGGAGCTGGGGCCTGCGCTGGTGCGGCTTGACGCGGAGCCGAATTGGCTGGGTTGGCTTGCTTTCCGCCTCGGGAACGGTTGTTCCTGCAATTTCTCTTCCTTCCCTGTCCGCCCGCGGCGGCTGGAGCCACTGCTTGCCGCGTGTCACCAGCTACACAATCCCTCAACTGGCCCGCGCCGATCAGCCTTTCTATATCCGAATGGAGTGCCCTACACCCTTCTGTGGTGTGACCGTGAGACTTGTGAAACTCACACCACTTGTCCGCGTTTGCTGCTGCTGGTACACCAATGATGGGCTGCGGATCCGTAAAAACAGACCTCGGTGGACCGCAAGGATCTCCTTACGGGTTTCGAAGAGAAGAGTATAGGCAGGTCGTGCGGCCACTGCCGGAGCTTGAGCTGCTGCTGCCGGAGCGGGTAGGCGCCTGACTTCATCATTCCGGGCCGAAGTTCGGGAAGCCGGGATCTAGGCTCCCGTTCTCGTGAGGGTCCTCTATTCAAAGAACCCCATTATGGTCATCCGAACCTGGTTGGCATCATGCACCGTACAATTCATCTCCACTACCAGCTGGAGGTGATAGTACGATGTTGGCATGTTCTTCATGAGTTCAATGTAGAATGATATGTCCCTCAGTCCGTTCACGAAGTTGTGGATGATGGCCTTCTCCTATAAGTGTCTATCAACCACCTTCATCGACGCTGCTATGTACCGGAGGTAAACTCCCAGGTCGTCCCCGTCTCCAACTACCTCATTGCTAGGACCGTGGCCAAGTTTACAAACGTGTGCTTCATAGCCGAATAGCGCCGTACCAGAGCGGTGGCAAAATCCCAAAAGTGCCGAAGGGTTCCGTTCGGAAGACCCTTAAACCAAGCTAAACGGTTTCCCCTTAAGTACGAGGGTAACATTTTACACTACAGCTCCTCTGGAATGTCCGTTGCATACATGATACTCGAGTATGTATGAACAAACTCTTCCGGATCTCCCTCCCCGTTGTAGGTCGGGAGTCCATCCGGGGCCTTGGTTCCGGCCGGCCACTTAAAACTTAGCACCTCCGGAACCCAAGGTGATTGAGGTCTGACCCCATTTCGACCGATAAGGCGGTTCATACGATCTTCAATGGAGTCCGGATAAAAAGGTGTCTGGAATCCGAACCCACCGGGAGACCCCCCTCCGTGAGGTGGAATTCCAAACATCATCTGCTGCGGTGGTCCTCCGGAAGCACCCATTCCATAAGCTTGATGGGGTTGTCCTCCCCAATATGGTGGTGCTTCCGGATTCAGGCCGACAGTCTGCTGTTGCTGCTGGTTGTTCTGCAGCTGGGCCGGAGGTGGATTTGGTTCTTGGGGCGGAGAGTTATACCGCCCTTGCTCTTGCCTAACCCGACCTGTATCGTTCTACAGGTCAACGTATACCCGTGGACGTCCCGGATGAGGCATCTCCGGTCCGGCCGGAGCTTGGTGGGATGCTTTCCAAGCCTGGAATTGCTGATACTCCGCCATGTTCGTCCTTAAGACACTTACTCCAATTCTAGAATCATGGTGCTCTCGTTCCTCTGGTCCATCCCTCCGTGTCGATCAACCTCTTTCCGACCGACTCTGAGCATCATTTTCCTCCGTGTCGTACTCCTTCGGATTCCCTAGGTCCTCCGTTACTTCCAGATCATCTGTGTCTCTGTCTGACTACTCACGGTCTCCGAACTGCCGCTGCTTCTCCGCCTCCTATGCAGCTCGCAGTCGCTCCCTGTTCTCATGTTGTATTTCAGCCAACATCCATTCCGGAGTCACCTTCTTTCCTTTGGCCTTCTCCGACGCCAAGCGCTGTCGTCGACGTTCTTCAGCCGCATCTCTTGCTTCTGCCGCTGCCTCCTTAGCTCGGAGAGCTCGTTCCTTATCCGCCGCTATCTTCTGGGCTGATGTATGCCGGACACCCACACTTCGACGACGAACCAGGCTCTCGAACTGATCTGCAAAATAAAGTCCCGGGGTGTCCCGGGGGTAGACACTCTAACGCTCAAGTCAGTATATTTGCTTAAGGCGTAAAGTATGTAGTATGAGATTAGATGGAGAGGTCTACCAAACCTTTAGGGTATTTATATGGCTACAATCCGTAGATCACCAAGATATGTATTTATGGTGTGAATACAACTCTTATGGGAATAACAGTTGTATTACCAGGTATAGAAGAAGTGTATGTCGGTCATGGTTGTATTACCATGTTTAAGAGGATGTATATTCCTTGTAGAACCTTCATAATATACGCATTCCTTATAAGGATTAGGATTGATGGACCCGTGGATCCATCCTCCACGCATCTCGAGCCCATGACCCTTCTCAGGCCCTGATCCGAGTATGAATGAGGCCCAAATACGAACCATGGACTTATCAGTAGCCCCAAGGTAGATCTTCAGAATGTAGAGTGCTCTATCTCGAAGGTTGAAGGAGAGGCTTGCTTCTCGAGGGAAGACCAATAACTCGAGGGAGACTAACTCGGGGTATTAAGCTCGGGGTGCCCTTCGGGGACTCTCCTCTCGGGCTTACATTTCTGAATATCTAGCTTTAAGTTCTTTCGTATTCCTTCAGGACATGTGGACGGTTGGATCTAAATCTGCCTTCTTGAATTCTGAGGGGGTTGACACGTGGTCTTGATTCATTGTATCTTTTGGCGGTGAGGAGGACCAACCTTCCAATTGCCTGTATCGTTTCGCGAGTCGAGGTAATTACTCCGCCTAAATGCATGCTAATTACTGGTTATATAACCAAGTAAGTTTCCTTGTGTTTAACATCAAGTAATTTTCCTTGTGTTTATCATCAATCTTCATCCAAATATTCTGCGTTTCCACGTTCAGAAAGAGTTCATAGAAGTCGTCTTCTTTTCTTCATATATATTCACTTCACCCCATTATCTATATTACCATGTCTTTAGCAAATTCCAATGTTCCCTCTGGCCATGTAGATAATGTTATTGAATGAGGAGGCCCTGTTGTTCGTGATTTTAGTAGCTTGTTCTTAAATGTTGAGTCTGGGGAACTGATGGAAGTAACCATGGCGACGCCGCTACAGGCTATGACTGCGGTGGTGGCTGACGGTGTTTCTGGGTCGAATCCAGACCCAGATATGGAGCCCCAGGTTGACAAACAGGTTCCAGCTTCTGATGATATGTGGAGCGTCACCAAGGTGGTTGATGAAAAGACGCTAAAGTATCTGCGGCCCTGCAGGCTGTCATATCCTCTTGAGGCCGGCTTGAAGCTCGAGGATGGGAAAGTTCCAATTGGAGATCTAGTGAGCCCCACTCGAGGAGTACTTTATGGGAGGTTTTTGCAGCAAGGGATAAGTTTTCCCTTTCCCCCTTTATTTCATGAATTCCTGCAGCATCATCAACTGCATCCGAGTCAAATACATTCCAATGTGGTAGTGTTGATCACGGCGGTGATTTCTTGGTTTGCTCGAAAGAACTACGAATCGACCCTGGATTTATTCAGGAGTCTGTACAAGTTATTCTCTTTTGAGACTTACGAGTACATTACCCTTACTCCGAGGAAGAGGAAACCCATCACGTTTCCTGATAACAGTGGTGTGTGGGAGGCAGACCATTTCACTTTCGACCGAAGCAAGTACGAGGTCCCTGATTTGCATCCCAATCCAAAGGACGCTATAGCTCGTGACAGGGGTTTCATCATTCCTAATCACTTAAAGGGCATCATCGAGGAGTTCCTAAAGGAGGAAATTACCCTTCAAATAGGGGATTTTGTTCTAGGCGCGCATGGCTCTGTCTGGCAGTGGCCCAGTATCACTTACTCGTACCTGTTGGATGTTCCTCGGTCGAAATCTACCTCCAGCTTTTTGAAGCCGGATCGGAATTGGGCCCTCCCTGATAAAATCCAGGGAAGAAAGAAGAAGGCCAGGAAAGGAGGTCCGAGAAAATCTCCTCGGAATCAGGGTGAATCCTCTTCTAGTCGGCATTCTTCAAGTAGCTCTTCAAGTCATATACTGTTGTCATATAATGTGTTTTTCTTGTGTCATATACTGAGGTTTATCTTTATATATGTATTGCGTCTCCTCCGAGGAAAAAGGTCAAGAAGGGGAAGGCCGCTCTCCAAGTCATAGATGAGGAAGCGGAGGAGTCCGAGGAGATGGAACCGGAGGTTGGGAGGTCCTTAGATGATGATGAATCTGATCTTGAGCTGGTGATCTCTGAAGATGCTTCTCTGAAGAAACTGAAGTACTATTTGAGCTGTCCAAAGGAAGAGGATGGTCAGGCTTCTCGGAGGTCTTCTAAGAAGTATCCCTTCGTTGCCGAGGTAACTATCTTTCATGTTATACTATATAGATTCCTCAGATGCCAGGTTTTAATATGTCTTCGATCTTACAGCTGATGGCGGATCTATCCATGCTGGGGTGTCGAGCTAATGATGTGATCCAGCACTTGTCTGATTCTGTAATGGAATTGCATGTCAAGTGCCGGGCCTTCAGGGCAAAGAAGGTGGAGATGGAGGCAGCCCTTTTGACTATGACAACCAAGTCTGCCGCGCTTACTCCTCCTGCTCAGGCTCCATCGGAGGTGACTCAACTGGAGGCCAGGGTAAAATAGCTGGAGGCCGAGAAAGAGGACCTGCTGTTGGCAAAGAACTTCCAGGATAAAGAGCTGGAGACTTATCGGGATATTGCAGAGGAGCTGGCGCAAAATCAAGCCGTGGACCCAGAGGAGCCCAAACGACTCCTAAAGCTTTGGAGTGCCTTCGTTGCTTGTAGCCCCGAGTTTCAGAGCCATAGGGAGGAGTATGGGGATTTATTCCATTCCTTTGAGCTGCATGAGATCTTGGGTGGCGTCCTGCAACTATGTCAATCCGAGAAAAAGGTGAAGGTGATGGAGGAAATCTTTTCTCATCCAGATGCTGCTGATAAGCTTTCTGCTCTGACTGCTAAACGCTGGATCCCTGGGGCCGATTTTTTAGATGCATTGGATCCCTCCGAGAAGATAGTAACATCTGGAGATTTATTGAGGCTTATTAGAGCCAAGTATCATGAATTACCTTCTCTTGAAGAGGTGCTTAATCCTTCTACTGGCAAGGTTGAGTAATCCCAGCAGGTTTGCTACCTTACTTTCTGGCATCTTCTCGTCAGCCTCGGTCTCATGATTTACTGGAAAAGAGCACCAGCCTTGGTTGTTAAGTTCTCGCAATTATCCATGATGAACACTCTGCGAGTTTAATGTTGTTTGGCTTCTTCCTTGGGTGTCCTTTGATAAGGCCTTTAATGTCACAGCGTGCAGAAAAGTTGACAATAGCCCATCTCTCAAGTGTCACTTCTGGTGAAGTCCTAGGAAACCCTATTGGGTATATTGAGAAGTATCATATTCTGATGTAATGTATCAGAATTCGAGGTTTTTCCTCTATGTGCCCTTTTGAGGGATTTTTAGAAGTATCATATTCTGATGTAATAACATCTTTGATATGACCTTTTTAGGTTCGAGGTTTAGCCTCTTATATGCTCTTTTGAGGGTCCTTTTTGGAAGTATCATATTCTGATGTAATAACACCTTTGATATGAACTATTTAGGTTCGAGGTTTTTCCTCTATGTGTGCCCTTTTGAGGGGCTTGTTTAGAAGTATCATATTCTGATGTAATAACACCTTTGATATGATCTTCAACTTTTGTTTTTTTTGAGGTTTCTCCTCTTTATGTTGAGATGATTGATTCTCGAGCACGTCTGACCTTTTGGTCTATAGACCTCAATCAAGCACTTTTTGAAGTACTTTATCTCGAACCTATCTCATTTATTCAAAACGACTGGTATTTGAATATTGGATCCAAACAACTTATAAGTTGACCAATCATATACTTCATAAAGTATATCGTTTTGAATAGCAATCAATGTTATACTTAAGACAACAATCCTCTTTTTAGAAAAAGGAATTTAAGATTGCTTGTTTATAAGGATAGGTATAAAAATATCATGACTTCAATCTAAGTTTATAACTTTAAGAATAGAAGTAAAGTAAATAGTGGGTTTGAGTTTGAGTACCCGTTTGCGCTAGAGCATACTTGTCTCGGACTTTGATGAGGCTTCTCGGACGTTCTTGATAATCTCGAACCTTTGTGAGGCTTCTCGGACGTTCTTGATAATCTCGAACCTTTGTGAGGCTCTCCCTTGAGTTTTTATCTTCCATGACACTTTCGTAAGTTAATCACATTCCATCTTCGTGGTATAGGTTTCCCCTTCATGGTTTCCAAGAGGTAGCTTCCCCCTGGATGGGATTCTAGGACTCGATATGGACCTTCCCAGTTTGGGGCTAGCTTCCCTTCTACTTCTTTATTGCTTTTTTCATTTAACCTCATTACAAGGTCTCCTTTAACGAAAGCGGCCAAGCGGACTCTTCTATCATGGTAGTGCTTGACTCTTTCCTTTACCTTGGCCTCGTGGATTGTAGCATTTGCTCTCTTTTCCTCTAGGAGGTCAAGGTCGAGACGAAGGTTTTCTTCGTTAGCCGTGCCATCTTCATCATCTGGTTGACAATTACGGGCAGAGGGGACCCTAATCTTCATGGGGATGACCGCTTCGGACCCATAGACTAAGTTGTAAGGAGTCTCTCCTGTTGCTGTGGCTGGTGTGGTTCTATGGGTCCAGATCACACTTGGTAGTTCTTTGATCCAGTTTCCTTTAGCTCATTCGAGGCGCTTCTTGATGCCTCTTACCAAGGTTCGGTTCGTAACCTCTACTTGGGCATTAGCTTCTGGATGGTATACCGAGGTGAGCTTCTGGTGTATGCCGTACTCTTTACACCATTTCTTGAAGGGTTCATTAGCAAATTGTGCTCCATTATCGGTTACCATGTATCTCGGGATGCCATAGCGACACACGATATTCTTCCAGTAAAAGTTGATAACAGGTGCTGTAGGAAAAGGTCTGACGAGATCCATGCCCCATCGGACAAATAGCCAGGATTCTTGTATGGTAATCGTATTCTCCTGTGGCACGTGGACCATCTTAACAAATCTCTGACACTGGTGACAAGAATCGATATATCTTTTGGCGCCTTGTAGCATCGTAGGCCAGAAATAACCCATCTGTAGGAGCTTTCGGGTGACGGTACGTGGACCTTGGTGGCTTCCGCAGACTCCTTCATGTGCTTCTTTTACTAAGTGTTCAGCGTCGGAAGGCCCAACATATTTGAGTAAAGGTTGGAGGTATCCTTTCTTGTATAGTATGCTGTCGTGGATAACATATTTCGGAGCTTTAACTCGGACCTTCTGTGCCAGGTTCTTGTCCTCGGGGAGGGTACCCGTTTGGAGGTATTCAATGTAGGGGTGCATCCATGTATCTGAGATGTCAACAGCCATGATGCTACTCTCTTCGTAACTTCTCTTCGCTAGGGTTTCCATTAGAAATTCTTGAGAAGATCTTATGTTGAGGTCCGAGGAGGCAAGTTTGCTAAGTGTATCAACCTTATGCTTACCTTCTCGGGGGATATGATTTAGCCCATAATGTCGGAATTGATTTAGGAGAGGCTTAACTATCTCGAGGTATTTCTGGAGACAGTACTCTCGAGTTTCGTATTTGCCTTTAACCTGTTGAACCACGATCTGTGAGTCACTGAAGATTTCGAGGTCCTCAACTTCAAGGTTCTTTGTTAGCTTTAGCCCCATAATGGGGGCTTCATACCCTGCTTCAGTGTTGGCAGCTTGGAAATCGAAATGAAGGACATAAGGAGGGTTCTTTCTCTCAGGGTTGGTTCGTAAAATTTTTAGCACCACTTCCCCCCGAGTTGGAGGACCTATTAACATATAACCACCATCTTCCTCGAAGTAAAACACCATAGGTTGTTCGAGATTAGGGTTGGGAATCAGATCTCCTAGGATAATGTTGTAGGCCGATATGTTACTCATTTTTCTGGCGTCACGGATAGCCGTGATCATGTAGGAACGCGCCACTTCTTGATCTCCTTTGATTGAAGCTACTCCTTGCGGTGTCGGAAATTTTAGCAGCAGATGATAGGGAGACCATACGGCTTTAGCTTGGCACATCCAAGGTCTGCCAAGGACAATGTTGAAGGGTGTGACGGTGTCAACTACCACAAATGTGCAGTAAAGTGTCGGGCTCTTTGTCCCATCTGCTACCGTAACTGGGGGTGTAATCTCCCCGAGAGGTATAACGGGATTTCCAGTGAACCCCGAGATCGGACCCGTAGGTTTGAGGTCGTCCTTGGTAAATCCTAGTTTTTGGAAGCAATCTTTGAACATTACTTCCACCCCACTTCCGTTGTCTATGGAGACTCTTTTCACCAGGGAATCCTGTATGGTTGCTGAGATGATAAGAGGGTCAGAGTGAGGCATCTGATTTGGTACGATATCCACGTCCGAGAAAGTAATGGTTTCTTCGGGGCAAAATCTCTTGTTGACTGGCTCAATATGTGGTATGGACCGCACACTATCCTTCAGCTTAGTTAGGGAAATTTCTTCTCCAGTATAGCCATTAATGTCGTTGATGACCTGGTTGCTCCATTTGACGGTGGTGGAGGAGGATCTTGAGGATTGTTGCCTCCGCAGCCCTAGCTGTTATTGTTATTGTCGTGGGAGCCATTCTTCTTTTTCAGAATGTTATTTTCTGCAATCATTCGATATAGGTTTATCAAGAGGATTTCATCTCAAACATAGCGTCTCGTGGCGAGATCCATGTATCTATGATAATTCTATCACAGATTCTCCTTCCTGCTGTCTATCTTCAATAATTTGTCGATCCCTTTGTGCTTTGCCTTCTGGAGATTAGATCGAGTCGAATCTATCATACCCCAACCTATCTTCCCTCGGGGGAATGTCCGAGACAAGGTCGATCTGGGGTGGATCGAAGCCCTGCGAGCCATGTTGTATGGTTTGGTTCAGGGTTCCCTTGAGACGTTTTTGTCTAGCGTCCTCCTGCTGCCTTTCTACAAGGATTTTCCGATCCCTTTGTGTTCGTTCTTCTGGAGGAAAGATCGAATCAGGATCACTATATCCCAACCTATTTTCCGTGTCCAGGCCATTTGAATTGACGTTTGCGCTATCATTCACGTCGGTTTGGATGGAAACCATTTGACCTGAGTTTGATACTTCAGATCCAAAAGGGTTTATTCCAGAAGGCGGGGTTCCGGATGCAGCAGGATTGGAGATGCTGGTATCCCAAATACGATGGGATTTGATCCAGGGGGTGTTTTGGATATACCCGGATTCGGACCAGAGATTGGTGCTCCTATCATAATAGGATTTGGACCGATGGATATCGGAACGTTGAAGTTTTCGGCACCCACGGTAGAGCTTGGTGGTGGTTTCGAAGTAAAGTGTATACGAGATCCTCCGGGTCGACCACGTCCTTGAGGTGACTGCTCTGCTTCTGGATTTTGCCCCTGCACACGGGCGCTTCGTCTGGGCTGCTCAGCGTCAGACATGTTATTGGGGAAGTTGCTTCTTCAGGTGCGCTAGACCAGATCAGAGACAAGGTTCGGCAATGTCGTCAATGAGTGAGATGTCCCATTGGGCATGCCAAATTGATGTATGCCGGACACCAACACTTCGACGACGAACCAGGCTCTCGAACTGATCTGCAAAACAAAGGCCCCGGGTTTCCCGGGGGTAGACACTCTGACGCTCAAGTCAATATATTTGCTTAAGGCTAAAGTATGTAATATGAGATTAGATGGAGAGGTCTACCAAACCTTTAGGGTATTTATATGGCTACAATCCGTAGATCACCAAGATATGTATATATGGTATGAATACAACTCTTATGGGAATAGCAGTTGTATTACCATGTATAGAAGAAGTGTATGTCGGTCATGGTTGTATTACCATGTTTAAGAGGATGTATATTCCTTGTAGAACATTCATAATATAAGCATTCCTTATAAGGATTAGGATTGATGGACCCGTGGATCCATCCTCCACGTATCTCGAGCCCATGACCCTTCTTGATCCCTGGTCCGAGTATGAATGAGGCCCAAATACAAACCATGGACTTATCATGGGCCCCAATTACAGCGGCGGCCCTTCTGCTCTTTGGCCCTCCATCCGCTTCATCTCCGAGCGGCGGAGGGTTCTTCCTTGGTCGTCTGATCGGCATGGACGCGCCTTGTAACCGGGAGTGTGAGATCCCACTGGACGTGCCAACTGATGCTACCAGCTTCCAGTCCCAGTCCGGATATAATAGGAGGCTTTGTCCGTGCTCCGCGCGCTCTCACCTAATAGGCCTGCAAAACAACGCCCCGGAGTATCCCGAAGATAGCTACTCCGGCGCGATGATGAAAAAGGGGCCTTTGAATAGGAGAGAGAATAAGGATATATTGAGAAAGTTTTAGTCTGATAGAACATACCTTTCTCCACAAGTCCAAAGCCATATTTATAGGTGTGAGGTGGTGAAGGTCCAACCCAAAGGCAGTGGTCCTGCTTTTGTCCTTATCCGGGGACAGGTCATGTTCATGTCCTTTGTGTTCCCGGATAGCGCCATTCTAGCTGAAGTCATATGGACCGGACCACTCCCTGGGCCGGAGCCTGGATATGGGCCAGAGCCCATATCACCAAGAGATGGTCTCCTGAGTGACGGTCTATATATATAGACCAGAGACTACATAAATAGAGATGCAATGAGGGTTCTATGTGCAAAACACTGAGGGACTTGTATGCAATTTAGGTACAATTGCTAATTTCACGCGCCTCTATTTTTCCCTCTCTCTTGGCCCCTTATCCCACACAACACACGCACGTCTTTTCCCTTCATCTCTCATCGTTCATTGAACCTATGCCCCCTTTGCACAGTTGCGACAACTGCCGACGTCAACAAATTTTCTGCAACCCAAACATAGACGAGTGACGACAGAAATCAACGATTCAAAATTGGTATTTGATCGGAAAATACTTTGTTTTTAATTGGTAATCGATTCGATTCTAATCAGAGATTCAATCCATGAAAGGTCCCAAACTTTGACGACGATTTCTGATGGCGTCGGCGCTATGGTGACGATGTTCGGGCTGAGCGAGGCATGGCGGTGGAACTGATACTCTCGAGATGTGGCCGGAGTTGACAAAACAGGGGATACCGCTGTGTTTATGTTGATGTGCTGATTTTGTTGCTTATTTTTTGTTCCTTATCTTCTTCTTGATCATATAAATTATTTTTGACATCTAATTCTAATGGCATTTCTCTATCACTAAAATTGGACTTATTTTAACTTAAAATCCTTAATTTATAACCATGAGTATTTCACATTAACATGCACTTATTTTAACTTAAAATTCTTTATTTTTAACCATGAGTATTTCACATTAAAATGCACTTATTTTAACTTAAAATCTAAATTTTTAACCATGAATATTTCACATTAAAATGCACTTATTTTAACTTAAAATTCTTAATTTTTAACCATGAGTATTTCACATTAAAATGCACTTATTTTAACCTAAAATCTTTACTTTTTAACCATGAGTATTTCACATTAAAATGCACGTATTTTAACTTAAAATCCTTATTTCTTTAATCATGAGTATTTCACATCAAAATGCACTTTTTTTTATGGAAATAATATTGCATTAATAACCAAACAGTACAAGTACAAGTTAGGCCTTCACTCCTAGCCATTACAAAAAACAGTTAAGCACTAGGAAATTTAAAAACTTCCTATGCTATCAATCTTCAGGTTCAGCAAGTATTCTTCTGCATAATTCTTCAGCATTCAATCTTCTGTTCTGGAAAATGCGCCTATTTCTCTCCAACCATAACTGATACAATGAACTCACAATGACATGCATGGGCCCCTTGTTGGCTCTCTTGCAAGACATCTGAGCAACTTCTTAAGACTTCTCATGCTTCTCCCCCACTTCAACAATCTTTTCTCCTGAAACTCCACAGAAAATGGACATTGTAGAAATAGATGGGCAGCAGTTTCATTTTCCATTCCACATAAACAACACAGACTACTTTGATCTTTCAACATCCCCTTGGACTGAAGCCTATCAACTGTAGAAAGTCTCTTCTTCACCAACATCCAAAGGAAAAAGGAATACCTTGGCTGCAGACCAGCTCTCCAAATGATCCTTGAGAAAGCATCCTGCTGTTGCACTCCCTTGAACCAGTCATATGCAGCTCTAGAACTAAAAGTACCATTCTTCCTAATACAATAGCTCAACTCAGGCTTAATCTTTTCTTTAATTCTCACTAACACCTTCCAGCCCCAACTCAGATGTGGTGAGACATCATTGTACTCTAGAAAATCCATTTTCTTCAGATAGTAAGACTGAATCCATTTCACCCATAACACATCTTTTTTACTTGCAAAATCCCATACCAATCTACACAGAGAAGTTTCATTCCATAAAGATGGATCTCTCAATCCAGCCCCACCTCTATTCTTTGCAATACACATAGTATCCCAAGCTACTGGAATTAGCTTTCTTGTACCCTCTTTTTTGCCCCATATGTAATCTCTACAACACTTGATTATACCTTGATGAATGCTTTCAGGAAGCAAAAATGCATTTGCCCAGTGGCCAGCCATACTAAGCAGTACAGAGTTTATGAGTTGAACTCTCCCAGGATAAGCCAAATTTCTGTTGCCCCGTGAGTGGATCTTCCTAGTGATCTTATCAACAAGCAATTCACAGCTCTGTCTAGACCACCTCCCAGTAGTAATTGGGATCCCTAGATATTTAACTAGGAATTCCCCTAAAACAACATTGAGTGTAGTTGTTAATAGATTAATTTCCAAGTCAGGCATCCTAAAGAAAAAAGCCTCAGATTTAGCCTCATTTATAGCCAGTCCAGTAGTCCTCTTGAAATCATTCAACACATTTTTAACTCCAGTCATTGATTTCTGGTTAGCCCTGCAGAAGATGAGTAAATCATCTGCAAACATGAGACTCTGTATTCCAACCCCTCTGACATCTCTGATGATAATCAATCTGTTTCTGCTTCATGGTAAATTGGAGCTGTCTAGTCAAGTACTCCATTCCAATCACAAACAATAAAGGTGACATGGGGTCCCCTTGCTTTACCCCCCTTTTCCCTTCAAAACAGCTAGTATAGGTTCCATTGAGAGAAATACAGAAGTTAGTGTTTATAACACATTTCCTAATCCACTCAATGAACCTAGGTGGGAATTTAAGCACAGCCAACCAACTGAATAGAAAACTCCAATCCAGAGAATCAAAAGCTTTCTGAATATCTATCTTTACCATGCAGCTAGGTACTAGATCCCCTCCACCTTATATTTACTTAGCAGTTCCTGAGTTAACAATATATTATGGATGATACTTCTACCCTTCACAAAAGCCCCCTGATTGCTATTGATCAGATGAGGAAGAACCTCTCCAAGTCTGTTACTCAGTATTTTTGTAACCACTTTATAGATCACTGAGCAACAGGATATTGGCCTATAATCCTTTGCTCTTTGTGGTTGGCTTACTTTAGGGATGAGAGTAAGTACTGCCCTATTAAATTCAAAGGGAGGAGTAACTCCATTGAAGAAACTCCTAATTTCAGTATTAAAATCCTCACCTAAAATTGGCCATGCTGCTTTGAAGAACTGGCTTGTATAGCCATTAAAACTAGGACTTTTTGCTGAACCTATGCTTGTGAGTGCATTCCAGATCTCCTTATCTGTAACTTCATGAATTAGCTGCATCTGCATTTCAGTTGAAAGGACTGAGCCTTGCTGCACCACTGAGGGGTCAATGGTCTGTTCTGGATGATAGCAAACTCCCAACTGTTCTTTAAAGTACTGTACCAGATGCATCTCCACTTGCTCCTGACCTGCAATCACTGAATTTCCATCCATTAGAGTTACAATATGATTATGATATTGCCTTCTCTTCATAGATGAGTAAAACAATCTAGTAGGCCTATCTCCCTCTCTGAGCCATCACTCCTTTGACTTCTGTTGCAAAAACAAAAATTCTGCATCAGCCAATATTTCTGCATTCCTTCTGGCCTCTTGTTCTATACTCTGAAGCTCCATGTTTGGTGGATCCTCCAACCAATCTGCATAGCTCCTCTCCCATTTTTCAGCAACTTCAAGGGATCTTTTACCAATCTCAGAAAATTGTAATTTGTTCAGTTTATTAAGACTCAATTGAAGGAGTCCTAGTGCCCTGTACAAATCAGAAATTGACTGAATTGTATTTTGCTTCCAGCTCAGCCTAACCAAATTCAGAAACTGTGGTGAAGATATCCACATGTCAAAAACTTAAAAGGCTTTTTCTGTTTCTTCTCCTTCTTCCGCCATTGTAACAACAAAGGCATATGGTCTGACATCATATGGGGCTTAACCTCATAAAATAAATCAGGCATGTCTGTCAACTAACATTCATTCACAAAAGCTCTATCAAGCTCACTATGTATGAGATCTCCCACCTCCCTCCTATTACTCCATGTGTAAAATGAGCCAATACACTTCATGGGATGAATCTGAGCCTTTTCTACTGCTCTCCTGAATTTATAAACTTCTTCCAACCTCACATCATTGCCTCCCATCCTATCTTCCATCTCCAGAGGACTGTTAAAATCCCCAACCACCAACCATGGAAGATCCTGATGATTAGATCTTTTTAACTGTCTCCAAAGTTTCCTCCTCAGCTTCTCATCATTATGTGCATATATGACAGTCACATAGCACTTCTTACTATCTTGCTTTTTCTGGCACAGACAATCAATCCACTGATCACCCATTCCCAGTATCTGAATGTCATAAAAATCTGTCCTCCACATGAGCCAAATTCTGCCAACTCCAGCCTCTTTACAGTTAGTAACTAGCTGCCATCCATGCCCTAGTCCATCCCACACCTCTTTTTGTCTTTTCTCATTTACTTTGGTTTCCAGTAAACCAGCAAAACCCACATTATGCTGTAAACAGTATTGCCTGCAGCCAATTTGTTTTTGCTTTTTATTCAGTCCTCTGATATTCCATACAAGGAAATTACTTTCCATCAGGGGGGTCTGAGGGTTTAGTATATTTTTCCCCTTTTCTCATGCCTAAAGTAGCCACAGCCATGGCTCTTGTAACAGGTTTAACCTTCTGAGGGAGGGGTCTTTCCACCATTTGCTCATTTCCTTTTGTGTAGTACAGTGTCTCTAGGTTGCATGACACTAGCTGATTCTTTACTGTTTGAAACAGTGGCTATATCTGATGGTTTTGGAGTGGTGATTGTCTGCTGCTGACTGACACTGACAGGATTGGGCTTAGATTTTGGAATTGGCACATAGTGTTTAGTAACAATTCTCTCCTTTCCTTTCCTAGCTGGTCTTGGCTTCCATGTACAATCCTCCACTGAGTGACCCATAGTATTACATTTTGAGCAACTGATTGGCTTCCATTCAAAGATGATTTTCTGATGCTGCACCACCTCATTCTCATCTATGAATGTCAAATTTTCAGGGAGAGTTGAGCCTACTTTCATTTCAATGAGTATTCTAGCATAATTCATTCTGTCCAGCTCCAGGGTAGCCTGATCCAGTCTGAGGGGAATGCCCAGTGTACTCACCAACCTACATAAAATGCTAGGCTCCCTATACACCATATCCAAGCCAGGAAGCTGTATCCATACTGGAACTGAATCTGGCTCATCAAAATCAAAGTTTTGCTTCCACTGTTTAACAATCACTGGTTTACTGTCCAAGAACAACATACCCCTCTCTACAGCATTATCCCTATGAGCCCTATTCAGAAATTTCACCATAAAAATTCCTGGTTTAACCTGCCATACCTTCTCTACTTGATTCCTCCAGTTCCTCTTAAAGAATGCATCAGCAATTAACAAAGGAGGATGACCCCCAAGTACCTTACAAACAATTACATTCTCCCATTTTGTCAAGCTATTTTCAACTTCAATCTTAGGGATTTTAGCCATCAAAACACCACCAACTAAAGAAGGTTGATAGAATTTTACCTCAGGCTGCTTCTCCAAGAACAGATTCACCCACCTTGCCTCTTTCTGTACCTCCTCCCCAATTTTCTCTTCCACTGATGTAGCCATCTCCAGATCCACTGGCTCAGACTCCCCACTATGTTCCTTCTCACTTGCCTGGGTCTGTTGGATCCTCATCACAGCATGGCTTTGCTGTTGTTGACAAAGATCTTTCAAACCAGCTAGCTCCGCATCTCTGTGAGCTATGAAATCGTCCTTTTCCAGCTCAGATTCTGAAAATTGATCCTCCAGGTTTCTGTTTGCCCCCTTCACAACGATCCCCCGTCTACTGGTTGATTGTTTCTTCTTGAGTGACTTCCCCATGGTGGCAGATCTGGTTCACCGGATCACCGGCCAGTCTTGAGAATCGCACGCAGTAATAGTGAAATCACACACAGTCATCATATTTAATTTTTTCAATTTCAAATATCAAAATGCACTTATGTTAAATTAAAATCCTTATTTTTTAATAATGAGTATTTCACATTAAAATGCACTTATCTTTTATTAGGTATATATATAAAAGGAGAGAATGGCGGCATAAATAAACTTTTATTAAATATATATGGGAAAAACTCACCGCCGGTAGAAAGTAAAGAAAAAAAACAACATGAAACGACATGTAGTTTGCGTTTCATTACCGGACTCTGCCGCGGTGCCACCATGTCAATATAGGAAAAGATAAAATGCTGCCCAAATTTCCTTTTCCAACATATTTCTTTCCTTTTCACCACCGCAAATCGCTGCCACGCCGCTACTTTAATCGTCGACGTCGATGATGATCATTGGGACAAACTTTTCTCGGAACTTTGGCATCTTCCACCACCGCCAGGCCGCCACATTCAAGGGTACGTCGGATCATACCGAGAAAAGAGATTGAATTACCGAGAAGATAGGAGATTGGAGGTGGAGGAGAAGAAGGAGACGGAGGCCCAGTCGTGCTTGGATCGGACCTGGCACTCCCAGAGCTGCTCCGCTAGATTGGAACGGGTTATCATGGCGCCGGCGAAATTTCTGGGTAATTCTTCTTATCCATTGCTGTAAAGGCTCAATTTTGAACAAACCATTTTTGGGATTTTGTAGATTGTTATATGGGGTGTGATTCTTTTATGTTTTTATGTTCTGGGTTGGAAAAAGTTTTGATTTTGAGTTTAGTTAATTTTGCATAGGAATGGATGTTTGTTTCCGGTCTTCTTTCATTGTCTGAAACATGGAAAATGCTCTGAGTTTGTTGAGGTGTCACTTTATTATCTCCACTTCACCTAACGATTTTGTGTCTGTGTATTTGAGCCTCATTGGATCCTATTTTGTATTTTAGTACACTTATATATGTTCTTATCTGTTTTTATGCTTCAGAATACGTTTTGTGCTGGAGTGAAGTAAGGGGAACCCTTTTGCGGACCTTGTGGGGGATTAGTCAATGTGGAGTTGAATGAGAAGCATGTTGGCTTGAGAGGGTTAGAATAGTTAGTAGATTGAGAGTTTAAGAGGAAAAATAGAAGGGAACTGTAGTTAAAGATAATGGCTGATGCTGCTGCTTTGATTGAGGCCTCTGGTGCCAGGTTCAGTAATTTGGAGCTCATTGGAAGGGGTTCTTTCGGGGATGTCTACAAAGGGTAAGAATCAATAATCAACTTTGAAAATCTCTTTTAGTGTATGCTTTTCTAATTTATTGAAGAGGGGTCAGTGTAATTATCTTTTGCTGTTCGATGAATGTTATTTTTGCTGTTCGAGGTCGTTTTTGACGGAGAAGAAGAAGAGTGCTGAATCAGAATGGCTTTTGTCGTTGGAGATTTCTTTGCTGGACAGCCTTGACCCAGACCGAGATGCTCAGAAATGACAATAGTTGGAGGTGGTGATCCACAACCAGTTCAGCGACGAGAGGGTTGTAAAGTATATTGACTTCGACACCAATTTCAGCGACGATGAGAAGAAGCAATCTAAGGCTTTGAAGATCAGTTGCAATTTGAATAATGCTGCCTGCAAGCTGAAGCTGAAGGAGTTCAAGGAAGCAGTTAAGATTTGCACAAAGGTATGAAGATTTCAACCCATTTGCTCCATCTCATTTGCAGCTTTCTGTTGGAAGTTATTGATTTGAGCATGCTATCATGTTTTATTGATGTTGGAAAATTTTTTGGTTGGTATCTATGTTTTCTTCGTAACTGAAATTTGCTTCTGATAGGTGTGCTTTGTTTATAATGTCATGGCTATACATTGCTTTCTATACACATTTTTTCCTTTCATCCACTACAATGCCAGTTGATGGCTTTCATTGACAGTATTATGTACTACAGACATATCATATCTTTTATTTTTATTGTGTGCCTATTTCTGCATCATGTTCCTCCTTTTGTTTCATATGTTGATGATCCAGCCTTTTCTTTGTTTCGGTAGTCAATCACCTACTAAAAAAGGGGCAGGCCTGCACGCCTTATTTGAGACTACTAAGGCAGGTGGTGGACTCTTTCATTAGGGAAGGGAAGACAATTTATTAAACTCTTTCATTAAGGCAGGCGGTGGACAATTTCATTAGGGTGGGGATATTGACAGGTATACTGGCTGCCGATGCAATTTATGCTGGCATGTATAGTTGGCTTTTATATGTTCATATCATGGGAGTTTATGTCTTGGATAGATTCTTTGTTCTTTATTTGGTTTTTTTTTCCTGAAGCTCTGTATGTGCGTATTTGACAGCGAAAGATATATAGAATTAATTAGCAGGTTTCAATTTTTGGTTCCATATTAAACCTTTCAGAGACATATGAGAGCCGTATATTAATTCCATATGAGACTTTCTGCAACTGTTGTAGCTTTTTTCTGCTTAACAGGTTCAGAAACTCTCTGCAATACTGCCGTAGCTGATTTCTGCTTAACCTATTTTAGGTATAGGTTTCAATAACTGCGCCTGATGTACCCATTGCTGTAGTTGTATTGTTTTTTGAAATCTGCATAATTCTTTGTGAGGTGAATCCTGTAAATATATTAATTATTTGTTTGAGCTTTTTAGTTGTTCAATATGATAGTTTGAGCTTTAATCATATGCAGTAGTTGAATAGATTCTGTTATGTTTAATTTGTTTAGATAATCATAAGTTGTGATTTCTTTTGATTGATTACGTTTTTGAATGCGGAATGGAACTTTTTATGAGGTGAAGAAGATCATCCCTACACTTAATGCTGCTCAGGTCCCGTTTCTAGATGTTGTTGGTGAGTGATTGTGACAATTTGGTTGTGAGGCTGGTTTATTGTAGCTTTATTGTTCTGAAATTTGTGGTATTCTTGCAGAGGTTGTTGTCTCCCCTCCCTATGTGTTCCTGGAATTGACTAAGAGTACGTTGACATCGGAGTTCCAGGTTGCTGCTCAGAATTGCTGGGTCAAGAAGGGAGGTGCCTTTACTGATGAAGTTAGGTATGCTTAGTTTCACTATTGTATCATTTGTTCAATTTAGTGTTATTGTGCCTCTTTGTTTACATACTATTGTTGCAGTAAACATTTTGTTTTGAGATCTTTTAGCCTTCATATCATACAGTTCATGAGATATCATAGTTTAGTTCATATATATAATGGATATCACCCTATCATATTTATTGTATATGTGCTAATCATATAACGTGGCTGCTTTAGACTATATATTTCTCTGTACCAAATTATATTCAGCTTTTCTGTTTAATTCAGTTGGTAACACAACAATCGAAAATTATTTACTAGAATGCTCAATTGTGAATAAATTGATTTTTGGTCAATTGCATTTTGCCGCATGTAAGTTGAAAATTTCTCATTTTCTGATAGTGCATCTATATTATTTGTGAATTTTCCACCTTTAAAATAGAAAGAACAGCGAAACTAAGATGTGCATATGCTTTAGGTTTGTTGGAGTTGGTGAGGCTTCTTTTGTGAGTCTTGCAGCTCATTTCATTGATGACAATGCCCCGCCTTCAAAGGTTACCTTTCATCAATCTTCTCAATGGTAAATGTCTTTCAATGACTGCTCAGTTTACTGATATAATCATCAAATTCTTGTATTTTTTTGTAAACAGAAAGCAGGCTGGCTGGGTTTATTCTATATGTGCATACCTTGTGGTGTTGCACTTGGTTATGTCTATGGTGGATTGGTAAGCATATACTTTTGACTGGTCATGATGAAATTCATATTAGAATGTTCTTTATAAGACACCGGGATAGCGCCAGCATGTGATATCTGCTGATTTGTTTACATGCTTTTGCTTTGGTTCTTGGTTTCATGTTTTATCTGTCATCAACAGTGACATTATAATGAACTTTTTCCATTGGATAGGTCGGAGGTCATCTCAGTTGGCGGTATGCATTTTGGTTTGAAGCTGCCATGATGCTCCCTTTTGCCGTGTTAGGTTTTGTGATGAGACCCCCACAGCTTAAAGGTGCTAATTTGGCCATATGAACTGTTATCGTTTTGTCATACAACTACTGATATATGAATGTCATTATAGGCTATGCTCCTGCTGGTTCAAAAATTGCATTGACTCCTGTGGAGTCGGCTGTTTCAGAAGATCAAGGTGCTGCATTTTTTAATAAGCATGCGAACTATACATACCTTCTTTGGGATTTTATGTCAGATTCTCCTAGATATGCAAATCGGAGGATCTTATATGCAAAGATGGTGATAATCTACATGACAAGCCTATGTATCCTGATTTAGAAGCTGAAGGGAATATGGGCTCTGGCTACAACTCAACTGGCCTTGCGTTTGAAGATGAGAACATGTACACATTTGCAGGCATGGAGAGTGGTAAATCTGGGAATGATTTTGCTTCAGCGGTATGTGGATGGAGTTTCAGTTGGGCAGGCTGAGGAGTCTAAAGGAAGTGAGGTTCAATATATGTCAGAGGATGATGATTTGATGTTTTCATTCAACAACAGAAACAATTCTAAGAAGATGGACTCCCAAGCAATCAAGAAGCAAGAGAGAAGCTTGGAATTTCGCTCATTCTTTCCATCTCAAAGTGTTGAGGATAGTGTGACAAATTTTCGTACAAGTGCTGTAGAAGAAAGGAAAAATCAGCTAAGTTGAGAAGACACCATCTCCACCGAAATGGAAAGTTCCAGTTGCAGAATCTATTGAAAACTGATTGGGGAAACATAATTCTTTTGGATATGTTAGTAAACTTCCCAGATCACCAACGGTTGCTACAATCCTGGAAAAATATAAAATATACAAGCTAAGGTACAGATCAAGTTCAAGGTTTGATAGCGCTATTGCACAGGAAACCATCAAGGAATTGCTCTCTTATTTCGACGATACATCAGAGCCTGCAATATTTGTCTCCTTGATATAATCCTTCTTTATGTATTTCTCTCTTACTCTATTGTAACATCTGACAATATTAAAAAGTTTTAAAAGTTTGATCTGAAACTAAAACTTTTCAATTATTGTGATTTACTTCTTTTAAATTATATTTATTTTAAAATTTCCGTATTAGAAACATTATTCATTTTATATAATATAGTATTTGCAATACCATTGTATCAAATATTTACCTTGAATTGACATATATCGTAAAATCGCGCAACGCGCGGTCCGGTTAGCCTAGTTTTATCTTAAAATCCTTATTTTTTAATCATGAATATTTCATATTAAAATGTATTTATTTAACTTAAAATATTTATTTTTTAAACTAAAAGAATGATTTTCAAAATTTTAAATGGGTCAAGGCCTAAAGTCCATAACGTGATATCATTGGAAGGAGAATAGATGCAGTAAACTCACACCGTGACCATGAGGCAGAGAGGAGCCTCGCGTGCGGCGTACCGCCTATGCGCGTGATTTTACAAGTATTCATAAATTGTATATAAGAACTTCCGTATTTTACATATCAGGGCCTCCTTCCTATTTTATTATACTTTAGTCACTGGTATATAATTATAGACTGTCACTTACAAGATTAATTCAAGTATTGTATTAAATATAAATAAATAGAGTAACAATGGCGTGAATAAATAGAAAATTAATATATGGATGAGACATAAATTCAGATGGGACATATAAGAAACAGACCTTCTATACGCAGTCCGTATTTTACTTATTTGCAGTCTGTATTTTTATTAAATAATCATATATACAATGATTCTAATATATAACTGATTTGCAAGTGTATGCAATAGAAGTAATATATATGATACATATGTCTGATCTACATAATTATTGATCATATTATATATATCGAAGACGTATTTTTATTTTAGACTGCAAAATAAACAAAATACGGATTGCGTATAGCATGCCCCATAAGAAATGATGTAAAAGTGTATGAGGAGATTTCATGATAATGAAAAAAAGATTTAAATTGGATTTTGTAGAAATTCTTGTCAAAGAAGTTGGAATATTGAATTCATGATAAATGATGCTCTTATTAGAGCATCTCCAATGTGATTGTCAATTTAATAAATTTTGATTGACACGTCATTATGATAGACTTTCTATACAAAATCATGTCTCCAATGCAATCCTCATTTAATATAGTCAATCCTATGTGTTAAAATTTTCAAGAGACAATGTCAATGAGAATTTCTACTTCATGACATTCAACTTGACATTGTCTTATATTAAATTTGACATTAATTATCAAAAACTTTCCTTTTCTTATGAATTCATCCAAATATAAATTATTCAAAAACCTAATATACTTTATCTCATAAAACATGGTTAGTATAAATTTCACTTTTTATGTTTATTCTACTTGAATATAATTGTCAATTTATTCTAAATAAAATTATAGTAACGACTTCTATATTATAGTAATGACTTCTAAACATATTCTAGTTATATTTTGCTTATAAAATTTTGAATTTAGTTGAAATTGGATTTCAAATGCTAAATTTTAAAATTACTTGGATGTTAATAGTATGTTATAAATTATTTTGTAATAACTGTTAATTAACATTATAAACAAATATCACTACTTTCAATTTTATTTGAAATGAGTGTTTTGAATAAATATAAGTTAATGGTTAAAATATTAATTAACATATCCAAAGAGAAGTTTGCATTGGAGATCAAAAAATTTAGAATGTCAACATTCAAAAATTATGTGCTTGTGTCACTTTAAAGTTCTATAATATCATGACATTTGTCACCTAAAAACATGGATGACATCCATAGCATTGGAGATGCTCTTAGAGCATCAGTTATGTGGGATTCTGAATGAGGTTTTGAAGGAAAGAAACTGAGTAAAAAAAAAGATTCTCCTCCACTATCGAGGGATTCTAATTATTTTTCACGTAAAACACGCGAAGAAATTTGGCCCAAGATTAGTTCTCCATAACCGAAAGAATGCGTGTTCTGGGCCCACATGAAGCAACACTTGCCTTATTTATTGGGGCATGCTATACGCAGTCTGTATTTTGCTTATTTTGCAGTCCAAAATAAAAATACGCCTTCGATGTATATGATATGGTCAATAATTATGTATATCAGACATATATATCATATATACTACTTCTATTGCATACACTTACAATTCAGTTATATATCAGAATCATTGTATATATGATTATTTTAAAAAAATACGGACTGCGTATAGAAGGCCTGTATTTATTTGACGTGTGCTTCCTTTTCCTTTTCTTTTTTTAAAATTAATCACGTATTCTTCCTTTTCCCCATTAATTAAAATTTCACATATGAATTAATTAATCACGTATGCTTCTTTTTTTAAAATTTCACGTATGCTTCTCTTTACAAATGGTGTGCCTGATTTGTTTGATAAAAAATATGATTATTAATTAATATTTACTTTATATACTTCTAACCTTAATTAATTCATTCTTTTTCTTTTGTGTGTGTTCATAATACATACGTTTAATTTTAGAATTAAATTATTCATATGTAAAATTTTCAGCACGAAATGTAGTAGTAGTTTGTTTTGCACAATTGTATAAACAATAATTTCATTTAAACTGAACTGAATTAACTTGTATTTTGAATAATTTTAAATGTTATGTAATTATCATTATACAATCTTATTTTAGTATTTTGTTAATTATATATGGATATAATATAAATGAAAATGTAAAAGAAAAAGAATGATGAGTTGGTTGAGAGAGAAATTGAGGTGGGACATGGATGAGATGATGTGGAAATCAAGTGAGGGTTTTTATGATAGCGGAGAATGATTTTTTGGATGAATTCTTAAGAGATTTTTGGGGAGAAAGTTGGAAGTGAGAATTTAGCATAAATGATGCTCTTGAGCATGTGCTATGCAAGTATTCTGAAGGGTTTTTTAAATATAGAATCTGGATGTTTAATGAATTCTCTCTCACTATCGTTGGATTCAAACAAATTTTTGCTTGAATCACGCTGAGAATTTGGACTTGGGGTTACTTCTCCGTAACCACCAGAAACTCGTCCACGTAAGTTTTCTCGGCCCACTTTCTGCGCCTACTTTCCCCACCATGAAGTCAACTGCTGTTTTTCTTTTTTTTATGAACATCCATTAATTATAAGTCACATGATTTATTTGTGAAAAATATTCTGGTTATTAATTAATACCTACCTTAACCTTATATATTTTTAATTATAATTTCATTTGTTTTATTTTGTTTGCTAATTTTAGAACTAAATTATTCACATGCAAAATTTTCAGCACAATATATAGTAATAATTTGTTTTGCCTTTATTATGTAACGCTAATTTCATTTGAACTGAATTGAATTAAACTTGTATTTCATACATAATAAATCAACTCAAAAAAGATTTGGTGGAACATGTTTGGAGCCGATCTCTACGACGTCCAACCTGATAAGATTATTGATATCATTTATAATTTTTGTATGTGTTGAAAATACAAAATCTTTTATATAATTTTTGTACTATATAATATCATGGATTAAAAGTAGAGGTACCCCCAAGTTTATAAGAAAGTGCCAATATACCCCCGAATAATTTAAAAGTGCTGATGTACCCCTATAATTACATAGAATAAAGAAGTGTACTTCTAAAGTCAATTTTCCAACAGTATTTTGAATTAAAAGATAAATTTACCCTCACTTGTTAGGCTATTTTTTTCCCTGACCCGATGCCCATGGGCACAAAAAAAAATTCAAGAAATTAATATCACTGAATTACAGAATAAACGCACAATATTATCGAAAAAATTAACCTTTATATCCAAAAACTCAACAAATTGAAAACATTGGTGAACTTACCATAATCTCGCCAACTCTATTATCTTCTTTGGTAATTTGAGCTAGTCACACAAATTATTACTAGGTGTGGCGGTTTCGGTCCCCCGGTTCACACTAATTTCTGGGCACGGTGGTTTTGATCCCCTCGGTTTCAAACGCGTTCATCTGATGAAGTAACGGTGACTGGTATGGATTTGGATTGCCTTGCTTAATTGGGTGTGAAACTACAAGGGAAGCGGGAATTAGATGAATAATTAGGCAGGGGAAGAAGGTTTTTCGGAAGTCAATGAGCTAAATCAGATCTCGGAATTCGATTGATTTGGTTGGGGTATTTTTGTCTTCGAATTTTTCTTTTTTACCGTTAAATAATAGTGAGGGTATTCTTGACATTTGACATTTGGCAAAAGAAAATTATGCCCAAATTATATATTTGAGGGTATAGTGGCACTTTTAAAAAATATAGGGATACATTAGCACTTATTTAAACACTTGGGGGTACAACAACACTTTTTTCTAATATCATTATAGTATTTGAATATCAATAAATTGTCATTTACTAAACAGTGTATAATTTAAATGGGAAGGAATATTTTTAAATATTCTTTAATTTTGTTACATGGATATAGTAATTTCAAATAATTTTTTACAATATATGCCATTTTAAATACTTTTTTTATTTAAATTCATATTATTGTACATACTTTTAAATGTTATGTAAGTAACACTATTACATCTTATATTGGTATTGCATTAATTATATATGGATACAATAATAATGATAATGTAAAAGAAAAAGAATGATTTGTTGGATGAGAGAGAAATTGAGGTGGGACATGGATGAGATGATGTGGAAAGTGGGTGATAGTTTTTATGATGGTGGAGAATGGTTTTTAGATGGGTTTTGAAGAGATTTTTGGGGAAAAAGTTGGAAGTTGAGATTCATGATAAAACAAAGTTGGAAGTTGAGCATGTTTTATCATGAATCTCAACTTCCAACTTTTTCCCCAAAAATCTCTTCAAAACCCATCTAAAAACCATTCTCCACCATCATAAAAACTATCACCCACTTTCCACATCATCTCATCCATGTCCCACCTCAATTTCTCTCTCATCCAACAAATCGTTCTTTTTCTTTTACATTATCATTATTATTGTATCCATATATAATTAATGCAATACTAATACAAGATGTAATAGTGTTACTTACATAACATTTAAAAATATGTACAATAATATGAATTTAAATAAAAAAATATTTGAAATTACATATATTGGTAATAAAATTATTTGAAATTACTAGATTCATGTAACAAAATTAAAGAATGTTTAAAAAAAATTCCTTCCCACTTAAATTATACAATTTTTAGTAAATGACAATGGAAACGAAGAGGACAGAAACATTGCAAAGAAATAGAAAACTTGCAATTTTAGAGAAATTGTTAAGTAAGGCATCCGTTCAACAGACACTTACAAGAAGCGTAGACTACAGAGAGAAGAGACTGGAATATTGTTAAGAGGATGAATACAAATATTTGAAGCAGAAAGAAAAAATCAGCTGGATCAAGGAGGGATGCACCAACTGGTTTTTTCTATGCATCACTGCAGCAAAGGAAATACACCAGCCATATTGTATGTATTCAGAATGACCAGGGAATGGTGAAGGGAAGGGAGGCAATTGCTCACCTTATTGATGTTTTTCGAAAACACTTGGGTAGGAATGTGGGAATTTCTGAAGGAGCAGTGCTAACCATACCCAACAGATGCCACTACTAAAGCCTTTTTCTGCTGAGGAAGTATAGAGAGCTTTGAAAGGAATCAATTCAAGTAACAGCTATGGACAAGATGGATTTAAAAGCCACTTCTTTGAAAGAGCACGGGCCGACACTTCACTGCAGAAAATCCAGGATTTTTTCAGAGGAGAGGGAGTGATTTCTGAGGAATTAACCAAGGCCGTGATCACATCGTTACGAAAGGTTTTTCATCCACAAGAAGCAGCTGAATACACTCCATTGCATGATGTTCAGGTCGGGTAAGATTCTGTTCTAATCATTAACAACCACTTGCCTTTGTGAAAGGCATAAATATAGCCCACAACATACTCCTGCTCACCAATGAATTATTGCACAAGTACAACTTAAGAGGATTGAGACCAGGGTGCTTAATAAAGGTAGACATCTCTAAGGCTTTTGATAGTCGGAACTGGGGTTTCCTTTTTAATTGGTTGCACTGTTTGAAATTACCTGGTTATTCATTCACTTGATCAAGAAATCTGTGGCCTGCATTTCTTTGAATGGACCACTTACACAATACTTTGAGGTGAAGAGAGGTGTCAGACAGTAGGACCCTTACTCACCTCTGAATATCTGATATTATTATGACTTTTACTTTAAGTGTGACTGAGCTAATTTAACCAAATACAATCTGATTTGGCCATATTTATTCTGATGTGAGCATGCAATATTTGATCAATCTTGGTAAACAAACTGATGCAATGTGGGAATATTGCTAAGATTTCACAAAAAAAAAAGGGGCATGTTATACGCAGTCCGTATTTTGCTTATTTTGCAGTCCAAAATCAAAATACGTCTTCGATATATATAATATGGTCAATAATTATGTACATCAGACATATGCATCATATATACTACTTCTATTGCATACATTTGCAAATCAGTTATATATCATTATCATTGTATATATGATTATTTAATAAAAATACGGATTGCAAATAAGCAAAATACGGACTGCGTATAGAAGACCTGAAAAAAAATCAAATCAAATTGCTGGATAACATACAACACCACAGGAAACAAACAGGCCGTTGAAGCCACCCACATACTGGACAACCATTAAACAAAAGATATCGGTAAAACTTTCTATTATTATTATTATTATTATTATTATTATTATTAATTTTTAAAGATTATAATCGCTAGAGGTTACCACTTACCAGTGACCTGACCACACATCATAGCATATTTGGAGTAATTCTTCAATAAAAGATGGTTAACTCTACAGTGCACATCATGTTAATAGCATCCGGTCTCAAGTTTGTTTATCACTTAATTTTCTTTTTAACAAATCAGTCCAGGCCTTCCCTCAACAAACATATTCTGACAAAATTATAGAACAAAACTCACAGAAGCAACGAAAAGTAATTTCAAGATAATACTATGTTTAAAAATATATATGTAAACATCACAACAATATACCCAAGTTAAAATAAAATTAAGAACTTGAAATTTGACTTTTCAAAGAGTGTAGGGGTTCAGAGAAAGATATCCAGATGTAATGTAAGTGACAACTGCAATAGTAAGGAGACTAAAATCTATCTGTCCATCCAAAAAGAACAAGACCATACGATCAGAATTGATAATATACAAAATCACTTTTAACGAACTCAGAACCTATACCACTATTTCAAAATCATTTTGTTTCTATTATTCAAAGAATTCCTAACTCACAAGCACACACTCTTACCCCAGTTTTTTGTTCAGAGTGAATATAGTTTGATCACCAAAGCCTACCAGAATAAAGATGACTTCGTAAGATAAAGGAAAATGAAAGTTTACCTTTTACTCATAAATTTACCTTTCCACTCGTCAAGTTTCTCCAATATGAATCCTCTTGATTGCAATATTAAAATTAACAACAGAGCAACAACTTTACAGCATATAATAGAAGATTCATGTTTTTGACTTCAGCTTTCGTCAACTAGCAGGTCTCCTTTGATCAGAATTGACCATACACAATTTTTCTATTAGTATTTATCATTACACCAATAAAAAACAGGTCTTCTATATGCAGTCCGTATTTTACTTATTTGCAATCTGTATCTTTTTTAAATAATCATATATACAATGATTCTGATATATAATTGAATTGCAAGTGTATACAATAGAAGTAGTATATATGATGCATGTGTCTGATATACATAATTATTGACCATATCATATATATCGAAGGCATATTTTTATTTTGGACTGTAAAATAAGTAAAATACGGACTGCGTATAGCATGCCAAAAAAAAATCAAGCCCCGTGCATGTCGCATGATTCTTCACCTTTTTATGTTTGTTAGGAACCAACTTTAATGTTGCTAGACTCATTCCTCCCTACAATTCTAACTGTTATGAATCTCAAAATAACACCTTCAACTTTAATGTAGTCACACTGGAAGGTAATATAACATTGGATTAGGGACCAGTTTCATGCTTGGTTGAATGTAAGAAGCAGAGAAGAGTTGACAAATTTTTGAACTCAAAGAATCAATCATGGCATCAATATGAAGCTAAGGCCCTGTTTGATAAAACTGAAATCTGAAAACTGAAGTTTGAAGTCTGAAAGCTGAAGTCTGAATATGACAAGTGCTGAATACTAATATGTGTAGTTGTTTGATAAAATTTAGATAAGTGCTGAAAACTAAATATGTTAATTGGAAGAATAAATCCTAATTAACTGTTTGAACATTAGAAAATAGTTTATGAACCAGTATTACTTAATATTATTAAGAAAAAATTAATTATTATAATGTGAATATGATCGAATTTTAATATATAATATTTATAAATATTCTATTTATTTAATTTTTAAAATATTATACTATACATTTCAACTTTAAAGTACTCGGATTTCAAATTTGAGTATGCATGATAATTACAACAATTTATATATATATTATATCTATATCTAATATAATGTAATTATATAATATTTTATATTGAGTATACAATTATTGATTAATTATTAAATTATTTGCTAATTAATTAATTAATACACAAGAAATATTAAATAAATATTACCTGAAGATTATGATATTCAAAATTTTAAACATGCGTAGCATTTTCAGATTCAATCATAAGTGATACGCGAATCACTTAACGAAGTCATTCAAATTATACGTGCGGTTCAGTGCCACTTATTGACACTTATTTGGTTCAGACACGCCGAATTCTTTTATCAAACACGCGGAAAGTAAATAAGCGCTTAATTCATTAAGTTAAGCACTGGACGTTGTTATCAAACGCACCCTAAATTTTCATTTTCCATAATCACAGGTGAGTGGATCATCAAAAGATAATCGATTTTCCCATGAAAATATATTCCACAGAAAGGGAACTATAGCAGTGGTGGACCAATAATTGGAAATTTAATTATAAAAATAGATAGTGATTTAACAGAATATGGAAAAATTGTTCCAATGTTTTCAAAGCATTACGACATGTATTTTCAAAAACATAATTAATTAATTTACAACATGTCTAAGTAAAAATTGATGGTTAAGAATCAAATGGCAATGCCTCTGCTAAACTTACTCCACGCATTTCACAAGAAGACTGTTATTACTATGCCTATTTACATATGTAGAATGGAGGTAGCGGTTATTTATTAAAAACTGAGCTTCCACATGGAATAGAGTAAAAAACTGAAGAAGGCACAAAAATTTTCAATAACAAAGTCTTCCTCATGAGCCATATCCATTTACACGAAGGAGTATGACACTTCAGACTATAAGATTACCACCAGACATCTTAGAAACAATCTACAGCTACAACTACCCCAATATACAGCTACAGTGGCATGTGATTATTTTGCCAAAAAAGTCAGAAAGTGGATCATTAATTAGCCAAAGAGTAAACTTTACTTAAGCCAGTTTTTGTAAATTGCAAAAGATTTGAACATTAAAATTACAAACAAACGATCAAAATTTTAACAAAGACCTTCTTTAAATGGCTTTTAAAATTCTCAGCAGATGAGCCATGGCAAATGATTGGCAGCTGCTAACTGAATAACCTTTCTAATGAATACTTGATTGCTTTCATTAGGACACCCTTATAACTAGATTATTAGGATGATAATATTATTGTATGTAAAAATTAAAATTTAAGAAAACATAAACAATGGAGTAGATATTCTTTTCCGATAATTCTTAATTGAAATAATGAATTGACAAACCCATGGCAGATGCAGCTATTTCATAAACCTCGAACATCCTTGTTTTAACTAAACCTCACGCCCATTTGAGCAAATTTTGAACCCATTCTAAAAAAAAATACAAAAAAGAAAACGAACAAAAAGAAGAAGCTTGATTCAGGAATGGATGAAGTCAAAGCCACCTTACTAAAGAAATTGGCAAATCAGTGCTAAAATTTACAAGTTCAAGTACCAGACAATGAAGTCCTTCACAAAGTAAGTTACACCTATCAATGACTAAGAGAGACTTGATTTGCAGGCTTTTTATCATCCACAAGTAAAAGACAGAATTATGGTAAGGAATATAGGAACAAAAAGTAAAATTGAACTTCACACCAAAGGGATCCCTTATTATTCTAGGAATCTAGCCAATTTTACTTTGCTTTTCAATGTTTCTGTTCCCCCCTTCAATCTATACACTGTTTTACAATACTTAAAAAAAAATCTCTTTGGTGTGAACTCTGAGTTGGGGCAAAGATAGTAAATTTATGATAGGAGCTTTGGCAATTCGGTATGACCTAAAACCTCCTTTTAGAAGAATGCATGCAGAGAGCTGATTTCATTCATATAAGCGCGTTTAAGGATTAATACAGACAAATCTGTAGCACAAAATTAGTAAGAGAATGGCTAGCTTTTATAAGTTCACCTGTTACATTTGCACCTCAAAATAATATTAATAATATGTGTGACGATTAAAACCATTTTCCCTAAGAATTAACGAGGCCAAAAACCATGCTACTATATTGCTAAACTATATATCAGATCATTGAAGCAATGCAAAACAATAAGCAGTTGATTCCTGTGACCCCTTAAAATACTGGATAAAAACACTGCAAACAAAAAATCAGATTCAAAGATATGTAGAAGGGAACTTATGGATCTAGTAGCAAATTGCTTGTGATGCTCAGCTCATGGCTGGACTAATAATCTCTCTGAAGATCTATGGGATGACAGAAAAATTTAAAAACAAAAGAGGAAGAACAAATTAAGATCAAAGACAAGTATAACAATAACACAATCATTCATCAAGGAACACATTATACCAACCTTGCGTGCAGAACGAGTTATGAAAATGACGCCATAGTGCTGCTCCATTACATAGGCAAAAGCAGCAGGTATTTCTTGCAGAAAATACCAAACTGTTATTTTGATAGCAGTATCAATACTTCTGATATTTATTGCTCTGTATTCAAAATTCTATAGATATTGAATAATATTACGAAAATTGATGAGAACTGAAACTGACAGCTATAGGATGGATATCGTCCATGAACACTGCTCTGCACCACATAAAAAAAATCAAAACCCAAAAACAATGTATTATATATGATCAATTATATATCCAAATGAAGGTTCCAAAAAGAGTCCGGGCAGGGGTAAACAAAGCAACACATCCTCTCTCTACACGTGAGTAATTCTTATGGGCCACTTTCAGCTTGTGGTTTGCAGCCTTAACATTCTAGTACAATCCCCACACGAAAGAACAGCAAGAATTTCTCAAACAGTGTTCTAATACACAGAAGAAATTAACTGTGTTTATTCATCCATAATATGAACTTACAGCAGTTTTTATTCCCAGAAATCAGTGTCCTTTTAGTGTTTCATCCCTAAAGGGACTCTTCTTCAGTTTGCATCTTGTCACATAGACTGTTGATGCAGCAATCAATGATGGAAGGTACAGAGTGGTAGTGTTTCCTCATCCCCAGCACTTCTAGAAAGTATGCCAAGTTTTTCATGGTCAGAAATCATTAAAAAGACCAACAGTCATATGAAATAAAATATTAAGAATACATATTCACTAAGCTAATCAATAGTCAAGGGTTCCTCTTTCAACCTGCATTTCGGGTAGAAAAAACTGGAAGTCATAACTCTACCAGCTAAAATTTACTGAATCTTTTTTTGCAGGAACCACTTCATACCTTCGTAGATATTGGATCCAGTAGAAAGAGTAACTCACACTAAGAAGAAAGAGAAATAAATCTTCATGGTAAACCCAAGAAGCAATGATGAACTTCATTAAATGTCAAACAGGCAGAAATAATTATAAAAAAGGAAAGGCATATCAAAGTTGTAATTATGTCAGAAGTAGCATTCTGGATATCAACTTAATAGTGAAGAACTCTACACGTCACTCATACTGGTACATGGAAAACAAAAGTAACTGTCTAATGACTCATATAATCTTATCAACACCATAGCGTGGAGAGAAAGAGGACATGGCCAAGGTACAAAATTAGGGACGAAGGATTCAACTAACAGAGGAAAGGAGCAAGAAATGAAGTGCTTACTTTATGAAAAAAGGCTAATTTGCATGAAGAATGCAGCACAACAATAGCTTTTCAAAAGTTAGAAATGAAAAGTATAAATCAAAGGTACAATTTACCACATAACCACAATTATATTCAATATTTTCTGAGGCTATCCCAAACCTTACAATGAAGCCAGATTTAACATCAAAAGACAAAAATTCAGTACTTTCCTGGTTTATCCCACTGAAGGCATGCTAGTGCACCATTTTGATCAGCTTCATTTCCAACTTCAGCTTTCAACAGCCCCAGGGTAGACTGATGGAAATTTCTTACAGCATATATCAAGGAAGTACCTGGTGAACTGAAGGCTGAAGTTAGTGGTTTTTTTATATCAAGTTCAAAGAGCTGAACAATTGATTCATAATACAGTTGGAGTGTAGTCACAGACTACTCAGTAGGCAGCGACTACAGACAATGGTTACGGTAGGTATTTAAATCAGATCAGTGAGTGATAGTTAGCAGCAACCCTGTTTTCGAACCAGGTAATGACCAAAGTTGGTGTCAAATGTTACAAATTAAAAGCATGAAGCTAATATGTAATCAAAACAAGTATCTCGTACCCAAGGTATGATACACAGAAGAAATAAATATAAGCAAAACTTAGAAAGAAAAGAGGAAATAAAAATTATCACAAAAAATCTATGATAAAATAAAAGAAAAGTATAATAATACATGGTTTGATCAAGGAACACATTCTACCAACCTCTGTCCTGAGTGAGTTATGAAAATAACGCTGTAGAGCCCCATTTCACAGGCAAAATCAGCAATTATTTCCTTCTGATTAACCAGACCTTTAATCAGAGGTTAGTCTCCATAATCGAATTTCTAGACTAATCGAACTGTATCACAAAAATTGAAGAGAAAGGACACAGACGGCTACATGATCGACATAGTCTTTGGTACCAAAGGCTGCGAAAACTGCTACAGGCAGACCTGCACCACAAAAAACATCAAATCCAGCTACAATTAGCAAACTTATTGAACATTAATTATACATAATTTTAAGGTTTTAAAGAATTTTGGCAAAGGATAAACAAAGCAACAAATCCTCTCTTTGCACATTAGTATTTCTTATGGGCTGCTCTCAGTTTGTGGTCTGCAGCCTTAGCATGGATGATAACTAACATTGTTGCACAACTCCTACACAAAATAACAGCAACGATCTTGTCAAACAATGTTCTTAAACATAGGAGAAATTATCTGCATTTTATTCATCTCAAATATGAACTTACAGTTCTTAATCCAAGTAACCAGTCTGCGATAACTACTTGATAGCTTCCAAACAACATATGGGTATGCGAAACAGCAGTAAAAAACCTAAAAGAAAAATAACATTGTCCTAATTAAAAGGAGGGCTCCCAACTTATAAGACTGGAAGATAGCAAAAAGATAAACCTTTGCTTCAAGCGGAGAGCAGCAGAAGTATGAGTTGAGGCTTTCTTTCTTGGCAAAGTCAATTCATCAGTCGTGTACAGGGAAATGATTAATACCATTAACATATGAAGATATTTAATAAATAGGGATAATGGGCATCATAACATTGTCTAGAACAAAAACATTAGCAAAATATTTTGAGAAAATATTATTGCAAAGATAAGAGAAGAATCCAAACAAAAGTACTGATTACCTTTTCAATTGGCCTGTGTTCAACCCTCTGGTATTTCCAGCATAAATCAGGACAGGAGTAATTATTTTTCTTCCCACCACAGCCATGTTGCTATGTTGGAAAACCATCTCAACAAGAAAAAACTCCAATTAGATAACTGGATAACCATACAGCACCACAGTGAAACAAACAGATCGTTGAAACCACATAATGTATGTATCATCTGTTTCATTATACAAAAGATATCGTAGCAAAATATTATGTGGAAATATTGCAAAGAAACTGTGAGAGAAGATTCCAGCCAAAGAGGAGAGATTAACCTTGTAATTGGTTTGTCTTCAACCCTCTGGTATTTCCAGTATGGATAAGGACAGGAAGATTTACTTTTCTTCTCTTTACAGCCATCTTCCTGTGTTGGATACTCTCTCAACAAGAAAAAAACTCAAATTAGATTACTGGATAACCATAAAACCCCATAGGAAACAAACAAATTGTTGAAGCCACATACTGTATCATCTATATGTTGCTAAACCATTAAGCAAAGATACCGTAGTAAAAATATATCTGAAAAGTTAATTTTAAAAAAGAGAGAGATTATAATTGCTAGAGGTTACCAGTGTCGGCACAGCATATCTAGAGCATTGTGAGCATGAATAAAGACAAATAAGATGTTTTAAGTAAAATTTTCTAATACTTCCTTTCAGACTACATGGAAATTCTGTAGATTCTGAGGAAATTTCACAAATTTATATTGAGATGGGGAATCAGTCAATAACATGCAAAAGATAAGAATGGCAGAACCTGTATGTTGAAGTCAAAACTTCAAAGTGAGCAGTTTCATAATTCGGCTCCACCAGCGATAATCTGCAATACAAAATTAGTAAGTGAATGGCTAATTTTTACAAGTCCACCTGTTACATATGCACTTTTTAAGTAAATTAATCAAAATAACGATCAAAACCATTTCCATAAAAAGTTGCACAAAACATCAGTATGAAACTATACGAGGACATAATAAACCACGCTGCATAGGATGGGCTTCATCTTTGGTACCAAAGGCCACGAACACAGCACTGGTGGGTCTGTACCACAGAACAAAAATTAATTAAAACTCAGATACAGTTGTATGTTATATGTGTCATGAAAATTAAGTACGTATCAAAGTGAATGTTCCAGGGGTAAACAAGGAACAAATATTTTCTCTCCTATGGGCAACTTTCAGCTTGTAGTCTGCACCCTTAGAATTGATGCTAACTAGCATTCTAGTACATCCCTACTACACGAACGAACAGAAACAAAGAATCTTGTTAAATAAATGTTCTACAACACTGAAGCAATAGAGCTTCCAACAAATCACACTAAAAAACAGCAATAAACTGAAAAGAGCAAAAAGATAGACCTTACTTAGATCCGAGAGAGGATAAGTAAGATCTGTGGCTTTCTTTCCTGACAAAAACACCTCATCAGTCCGGAATCTGTAAAGGGAAATGGTAAAACTTTTGCCACTTCAACACATATAAGAATTCAAGATAATGACTTTTAGAACAAAACTTTTGGCAAACTGTCTTCTACAAATTTTGCAAAGAACAATGAGAAGTATGCAGAATCCTCATTCCAAACAAAGAGGAGAGATTAACCTTGTGATTGGCTTGTCTTCAACCCTCTGGTAGTTCCAGTATGGATAAGGACAGGAGGATTTACATTTTTTTCCCTCCACGGCCATCTTTCTATGTTCAATACTCTCTCAACAAGAAAATTCCCCTAGAATATTAGTGGATTACCATACAACACCGCAGGAAACAAACAAATCATTGAAGCCACATACTGTATCATCTATGTTGCTAAACTATTAAACAAAGATATGTAGTAAAAATGTCCCAGAGAAGTTTATCTTTTTACTAGGTATATATTAAAAAGCAGAAAGTGGCGGCGTAAATACATATCTAGTGTGTTATGCCGCCGGTTGTCCGCCTCCATAAAAATAATTTACAACAACAAACGACAAACTATTTTGCGTTTCATATACCATGCCGTCGCCGTGCTTTTGTATATTATGGTAGTCTGCGTCGTAATTTCAAGGTCGTGCGTTTGCATATACCTATTTTATTACCATATACCTTATTAAACCACTAAGTATATTTTTAATAAGTAAAAAACTTCTATCTACTTTTACATTCTATATTTGTAAGGTTTTTTGAGTAATAATACCATTACCTTAATTTTTACTTTTACATTCTATCCATGTATTTTTGGTAACAATTATATCATTACCTTATTTTTTTACTTTTACATTCTATACATGTATTTTTGGTATAAACATCATTACTTATTTTATTTCGTGGAATAATATCATAAAAATATGAATCAAAAATTAACCTCAAATCAAATCATTCCTTATGTATATTAATAAACATCGCCTTATATATTATTCCTTTAATTACGCCACCGATTGAATTAATTACCAAATCAAATCATTCCTTATATATTAATAAAACTCACCTTATATATTACTCCTTTAATTACACCTCCCTTAAATTAATATGGAAACCAAATTAAATCATACCTATATAGAACATTATATACCGTATATATTGTTTTCCCTTATATATCAAATTAGTATAAAAAATATTCACTAGCGTATACTCTTTTATACGGTTTTTCTCTTACGGTTGTTGGGATGGTACGTAGGTCACTTTGTCTCTCTATGGTTTCCTGATCTGCAGATGATGGAGAATAAAACCAAATACGGCGTAGCTAATTGCCCGTGTTGGCATGTTGGTGCATTTGTTTATGAATTTTCAGTCTTCCCTTACTTTATAAAGCTGTGATCACTTTGCTTTGGATTTCCATCAATATGTATTGTGGCGGCAACAATATGATACTTGTGTGCTTAGTCAGGGTTTTTGGCCTCGGCCTCTTTTCGAGATCGACATGATTGCTCTGTGCTGGAGAGTTTCAAATACCTTTGCATAGTTGTCGAAATCATGCCCGCCAAGAAACGAATGAGAAGCGATATGTTATCTAAAATAAACTATGGACGTTCACCATATGATTTAGTCTTCCTTTATGAATGCTTTAGCTACAATCTTTTGTATTAATCTGCAACTAACACTTTATGTTGCAGGGGATAAAACCTAAATTTTCTGAATCCGAGGAAAGCACAGTAATTACTTTTACAAGCCAGTACCATTAGAAAGAAGGCCCTGTTCGTTTCAATTAATAGTGAGAGGCTGCTGGATTTTACCTAAACAACTGTGAGAGGATGCTGGTTTTACGGTTCTAATAACAAGACATGATTTTTAATGCATGCCGGCAATGCAAATTTTCTATTAGATGTTGAATCTCTTTCTCTGATCACTTCGAGGAGATCTGGGTGATGCCGCGCAACCGAGGCGGAGATTCAGACGATAACTAAACCGTGACGGTTTAAGTGATTTTTTTGGCATAAAGACGTGTTGTGCTTATTTGGGGCACTCTACTTATTTATTTGTTGCACGTTGGTTGTTCAAACGAATGTTAAATGAAATATTCCTAAGACTTGCACTATTAAGTTTACAGCGAAAATTTCCTAACACTTGCACCATAATAATACAAACTTAACCTTATTTCTCCATCTTTTATACTTATTATCTTCATCTAATATCTTGCTGAACTAAATTTAAAATACAAATATACTGAACTGAATTGGAATTTTGAATATATACATATTTAAAAATAAAAATATATTAAAAAATTGAACATATAAATATATCATTATAAATATGTTGAACTGAAATGAAAAATATATTATTATAATAAACTGAACTTATATTGAAAAAATGTAAATATATTTGACTGAACTGAAAAAGTTTTAAATATATTTATCTGAAGTGAAATGAAATAAATATATTGTTTCTTTTCTTGATTGTAATTTATGTATTGGAATGAACCGAGTTCTATTGAGCTGAATTTTATAGAAATGGAATAATATAAAGTTTAATGTATTGAAATTAATAATAGTATGATTGAATGCATAACTAAATTAAATCACATTTATTCATAACTAAATTTAATCAAACTGAAGTAATGTTAAATTTATTGAAGACAACAATAGTATTCTAAATCAAATTACATTTGTTCATAATTGGATGAACTAATTCTCCCTGTTACGAACTAATTGTGAATTTTTAATTTGAATTTATTCATTCTCCCATTCTACTTTTGAATTTACTCAGTCTCCCGTACTTTTGAATTGATTTGCTTTCTTTTAATATGAGCTGAATTGATGTAAAATTAAAGGTGCGACAAAAAGTAATATTACTTCTAAATTAAGCTGAATATGATATTATCACATTTCATCAAAAACTAAATTGATTTGATTGAATTGAACAGAATTAATTTAAACGTGGTATATTGATTTAGAAGTAAATGTACTAAGAAAGTAATAGACACCTACATTAGGTTGAATACAATCAACAAATTTTCAAAAAAGCATTATTTGAAATTAACTAAATTGATCAAAAATGAATTGAACTAAAACGATGTAAAAGTAAAAAATATGCAGAAAATAGTATGACTAAATTAATTTGGATAGCATCAAATTTCATAGTTTTAAAACTAACTTGACTGATTTTATCTGAATTGAAGTGAACAGAAAAAAATTGTAGCTAACTTTATTCTAAAAATATTGAGAAATTGCATTGGATTGTAATATATTATCTAAGATGAACTGAATTTTTAAAAAAATATGAACTAGATTGAAAAAAATATGAATATATTGAATTGGACTTAAAAAAAACTAAATTAAACTGAAAAATATTATAAATTTACTAAACTGAACTACTAAAAAATTACTTTTAATTTTCTATTCATAAATAACAACATAAAATTTTCTTATTTGTGCAATCGATAAACTGATTATATGTATCATTCCAAATCATATATATATATATATATGTATATTTACATATTCTTCAAAAATGTATATTTTAATAGTTTTTAAAAATACATCAAAAAACCGCGCAACGCGCGGTCCGGTTAGCCTAATTTTAAAAAAGAGAAATGTTATAATTGCTAAAGGTTACCACCAGTGTTGGCACAAAACATCTAATTTTTAATGAAAGAATTAACATTACAAAATCTTAAAAGCATCCGATCTCGCGCTTGCTCATCACTTAATTTGTTTTTCACAAAGTAGTCTAGGTCTTACCTTACAAAACATGTTCTGACAAAAGTTTAGAACAAAACTCACTAAAGCAAGGTAAAGTTGTTCCAAGAGGAAACTACGCGAGTTTCACCATCTTAAAGGAGAATTCTTAACAAACATAAACCACATGATTCTAAAAATCATAACAGAGAACGATATGTTAAGACGAGAAACTGCCAAGTTAAAATAACACTTATGAATTTGAGATAAGTTCAAAATAGAAAGGTTTTAACTTCAAAAGATTTGACTTTTCTTAGTGTGTGAGGGGTGGGAGAAAAATACCTAGAGGTAAAAGTGTTATACGACTACAATAGTGAAACTAAAATCTAACAGTCCATCTAAAAAGAAGGTCATAAATTCTTTATTGATAACATATACAGAATCACTTTTTAGGGCTACGCAAATTATTAAACCAACTCAGTACCTTTACCAATATTTCAAAATCATTTTGTTGCTAATATTAAAAGAATCCCTAACTCACAAGTACACTGAATATAATTTGATCACACAAGCCTATCCCTGGCTAAAGATGACTAGAGGATATTTTACCATTAACCCTTTCACCAGTCAATTTTCTCAATAAATTTACTGCAACATCTGAAGTACAACAGAGCAACAACTTTTATAGCATATAGTAGAAGATTGATGTTTTTGACTACAGCTTTCTTTGACTGGCAGGTCTCCTTTGATCCGAACTGACCATCAACAATTTTTCCTAGTTGTATATATCATTACGCCAATTAAAAATTCAAACCCCCACATGGCGCAATATTCTTCACCATTTTATGATAAAGAAAAATTAGGTAGACAGAGATACTTGAAGAATCCCTCTTTTAACTTCTATTTACGCTCATAAATATTTTATTAATGGGACTCATTACTTCTCACAATTCTAACTAATACAGACACCCCTAACTTTAATGTAGTCACACTATAAGGTAAAAAACATACCATTGGATAGGGGACCGGTCTCATGTGCTTGTCTGAATATAAGAAGCAGAGAATAGATGCCACATTTTAGACCAGAAGAACTCAAAGGACAATATAATGGCATCAATATGAAAGCTTGCATTTTCAGTTCCCACTTCCCAGGCTTTTGATAGTAGGTATTTTTCCCCCACGGAAAGGGAAATTATAGCAGTGGTGGACATATAATTGGAACTTTGATTAAAAATGGAAAAATAGAAATTGACTTAGTAAAATGTGGCAAAATTGTTCGAGTATATCCAAAGTAATTTACGAAATGTATTTTCAAAAAAAAGTAATTTTTTACCTGTATTTTTTTTTAAAAAAAAGAGTAATTGTTGGAAGCTCTATTTTATGGAAGTGGTTGGAAGCGATAAACTGAAGCTCTATTTAATAAACCATAATAAATCACACTGCTGTATAGCTAAACTACATCAGATCGTGCAAAAGTTAAACAGTTGACTCCTGATTCTCACAAAATACTTGACAAAAAAACACTGCGAACAAATACAAGATTCAAATACGGAGAAGGGAACTTATGGATCCAGTAGGCATATTGTTTGTGATGCCTAAGCTAATGGACAGACTAGTCTCTGGAGATCTATGGTCTGTCAGCAAAATTTAAGAAGAAGAGAAAAATAAATTCCCCGATTTTATAATTCTTTTCAAAATCCAAGTATAATAATGAGATTTTCATCAAAGAACACATGCCACCAACCTCTTGTGCAAATGAGTTATGATGCCATAGTGCTCCATTTCATAGGCAAAAGCAGCAGGTACTGCAGAAATAACCAAACTGTTAATCTGATAGCAGTATAAATACCTCTGATACATTTGGAATTCTATAATTATCGAACTGAAACTGAAGAGGATTGAAACTGACAGTAATAGGATGGGCATCATCTTTGGTAACGAAGGCCACGAACACTGCTACTGGTGGGTCTGCACCACAGAACAAAAATAAAAAAATCAAATACAAGGTTCAGTAGTATTTAATAATACGTGTCATGAAAATCAAAGTGGTTATGTATCAAAGTGAAGGTTCCAGGGGTAAACAAGCAAGTAAGCAACATATCTTTTCTCTGCTATGGTCCACTTCCAGCTTTTAGTCTGCAGCCTTAGCATGGATGCTAACTAGCATTGTAATACATCCCTACACGAAAGAACAGAAACAAACAATGGGACTAAAAAAATATGTTCTAACTGAAGAAATAGAGCTTCCAACATATGGGACTAAAAAACAACGATAAACTTAAAAGAGCAAAGAGATAGACCTTGCTTCGATCCGAGAGAGCATAAGTAAGATCTGGGACTTTCTTTCCTGACAAAAACACCTCATCATTCTGGTATTTAGCAGCAACCCTGTTTTTGAACCAGGTAATGACCAAAGTTGGTGTCAAATGTTACAAATTAAAAGCATGAAACTAATATGTAATCAAAACAAGTATCTCATACCCAAGGTATGATACACAGAAGAAATAAATATAAGCAAAACTTAAAAAGAAAAGAGGATATATAAATTAACCCAAAATCTATGATAAAATAAAAGAAAGGTATAATAATACATGGTTTGATCAAGGAACACATTCTACCAACCTCTGTCCTGAGTGAGTTATGAAAATAACGCTGTAGAGCTCCATTTCACAGGCAAAATCAGCAATTATTTCCTGCCAAATAAACTGATCTTTAATCAGAGTTTAGTCTCCATAATCGAATATCTAGTCTAATCGAACTGTATCACAAAAATTGAAGAGAAAGGAAACAGTCGGCTACAGGATCGACATCGTCTTTGGTGCAAATGGCTGCGAAAACTGCTACAGGCAGACCTGCACCACAAAAAACATCATATTCAGATACAATTATCAAAGTTATTGAACAATAATTATACATCAGTCTAAGGTTTTAAAGAATTTTGGCAAAGGATAAACAAAGCAACAAATCTTCTCTTTGCACATCAGTTTTTCTTATGGGCAGCTTTCGGCTTGTGGTCTGCAGCCTTAGTATGGGTGATAACTAGCATTGTTGCACAACTCCTACACAAAATAACAGTAACGATCTTGTCAAAAAATGCTGTTAAACATGAGAGATATTATCTGCATTTTATTTATCTCAAATATGAACTTACAGTTCTTTATCCAAGTAACCAGTGTGCGATAACTACTTGAAGACTACAAGATAGCTTCCAAACAACATATGAGACTGAGAAACAGCAGTAAAAAACCTAAAAGAAAAATAACATTGTCCTAATCAAACGGATGGCTCCCAACTTATAGGACTGGAAAATAGCAAAAAGATAAACCTTTGCTTCATGCGGAGAGCAGCAGAAGTATGAGTTGAGGCTTTCTTTCTTGGAAAAATTACTTCATCAGTCGGAAATCTGTACAGGAAAATGATAAATACCATTAACATATGAAGATATTCAATAAATAGGGATAATGAGCATCACAACATTGTCTAGAACAAAAACATCAGCAAAATATATTGCGGAAATTTTATTGCAAAGATAAGAGAAGATTCAAATCAAAAGGACAGATTACCTTTTTAATTGGCCTGTCTTCAACCCTCTGGTATTTCAAGCATAAATCAGGACAGGAGTAATTATTTTTCTTCCCACAACAGCCATCTTCCCCTATGTTGGAAAATTCTCTCAACAAGATAAAACTCGATTTAGATTACTGGATAACGATACAACACAACAGGGAAACACAAAAGATCGTTGAAACCACATACTGTATGTATCATCTGTGTCATTATACAAAAGATAACTTAGCAAAATATTATGTGGAAATATTGCAAAGAAACTATGAGAGAAGATTCCAGCCAAAGAGAAGAGATTAACCTTGTAATTGGTTTGTCTTCAACCTTCTGGTATTTCCAGTATGGATAAGGACAGGAGGATTTTCTTTTCTTCCCTTCACAGCCATCTTCCTACGTTGGATACTCTCTCAACAATAAAAAAAATCAAATTAGATTACTGGATAACCATACAACACCATAGGAAACAAACAAATCGTCGACGGCACACACTGTATCATCTATGTTGCTAAACTATTAAACAAAGACACCGTAGTAAATATATCTCTGAAAAGTTAATCTTAAAAAAGAGAGAGATTATAATTACCAGTGTCGGCACAACATATCTATATAGCATTGTGAGCATGATGAATAAAGACAAATTAGATGTTTTAAGTAAAATTTTCTAATACTTCCTTTCAGACTAAATGGAAATTCTGTGGATTCTGAGGTAATTTCACAAATTTATATTGAGATGGAGAATCAGTCAATAACATGCGAAAGATAAGAATGGCAGAACCTGTATGTTGAAGTCAAAACTTCAAAGTGAGCAGTTTCATAATTCGGCTCCACCAGCAATAATCTGCAGTACAAAATTAGAAAGTGAATGGCTAATTTTTATAAGTCCACCTGTTACACTTGCACTTTTTAAGTAAATTAATCAAAATAACGATCAAAACCATTTCCATAAAAAGTTGCCCAAAACATCAGTATGAAACTATATGAGGCCATTAAAAACCACGCTGCATAGGATGGGCTTCATCTTTGGTACCAAAGGCCACGAACACAGCACTAGTGGGTCTGTACTACAGAACAAAAAAGTAATAAGAACTCAGATATAGTTGTATGTTATGTGGCATCACAGTGAAGGTTCCAGGAGTAAACAAGCAACAAATATGTTCTCTCCTATAGGCAACTTCCAGCTTGTAGTCTGCACCCTTAGCATTGATGCTAACTAGCATTCTAGTAAATCCCTACGTGAAAGAACAGCAACAGACAATCTTGTTAAAAAAATGTTCTAAAACACTAAAGAAATAGATCTTCCATCCTATCGGACTAAAAAACAGCGATAAATTGAAAAGAGCAAAAAGATGGACCTTGCTTTGATCCGAAAGAGCGTAAGTAAGATCTCCTGAGAAAAACACCTTATCATTCTGAAATCTGTAAAGGGAAATGGCACTTCAACACATATAAGAATTCAAGATAATGACTTCTAGAACACAACCTTTGGCAAGCTGTCTTCTACAAATTTTGCAAAGAACAATGACATGTATGCAGAATCCTCATTCCAACCAAAGAGGAGAGATTAACCTTGTGATTGGCTTGTCTTTAACCCTCTGGTAGTTCCAGTATGGATAAGGACAGGAGGATTTGCTTTTTTCCCCTCCACAACCATCTTTCTATGTTGAATACACTCTCAATATGAAAAACCCCAATCAGATTACTGGATAACCATACAACACCACAGGAAACACACAAATCATTGAAGCCACATTCTGTATCATCTATGTTGCTAAAATATTAAACAAAGATGAAAGATACGCAGTAAAAATGTCCCGGAGAAGCTAATTTTAAAAAAGAGAGATGTTATAATTGCAAAAGGTTACCAGTGTTGGCACAGAACATCTAATTTTGAATGAAAGAATTAACATTACAATCTTGAAAGCATCCGATCTCAAGCTTGCTCATCACTTAATTTGTTTTTCACATATCAGTCCAGGTCTTTACTTAGCAAGGTAAAGTGGTTCCAAGATGAAACTATGCGAGTTTCACCATCTTAATCGATGAGAATTCTTAAAAAAATAAACCACATGACTCTAAAAATTGTAACAGAGAAAGATATATTGAGACGAGAAACTGCCAAGTTAAAATAACACTTATGAATTTGAGATAAGTTCAAAATAGAAAGGTTTTGAATTTAAAAGATTTGACTAGATGCAAAAAGTTATACGACTACAATAGTGAGACTAAAATCTAACAGTCCATCCAAAAAGAGAAGGTCATAAATTCTTTGTCGATTACATATACAGAATCACTTTTAAGTTTTAAGGGCTACGCAAATTATTAAACCAACTCAATACCTTTACCAATATCGAAATCATTTTGTTGCTAATATTTAAAGAATCCCTAACTCACAAGTACACTGAATATAATTTGATCACACAAGCCTTTCCTTGGCTAAAGAGGACTAGAGGGTATTTTGCTTATTAACCTTTCACTAGTCAATTTTCTCAATGAATAATGAACCTTCTTTACTGCAACATCTGAAGTACAACAGAGCAACAACTTTATAGCATATAGTAAAAGAAGATTGATGTTTTTGACTACAACTTTCTTTGACTGGCAGATCTCCTTTGATCTGAATTGACCATCAACAAATTATCCTAGTTGTATATATCATTACGCCAGTTAAAAATTCAACCCCCAGATGGCGCAATATTCTTCACCTTTTTATGATTAAGAAGGGAAATTATAGCAGTGGTGGACAAATAATTGGAACTTTGATTAAAAATGGAAAAAAAAGAAAGAAATTGACTCAGTAAAATGTGGCAAAATTGTTCCTGTGTTTCCAAAGTAATTTACGAAATGTATTTTCAAATTAGAAAGTAATATTTTACATGTATTTATTTTTTAAAAAAGAGTAATTGTTGGAAGCTCAATTTTATGGAAGTGGTTGGAAGCGATAAACAGAAGCTCTATTTAATAAACCATACTGCTGTATAGCTAAACTACATCAGATCGTGAAACAATTAAACAGTTGATTCCTGATTCACACAAAATACTGGACAAAAAACACTGCAAACAAATATAAGATTCAAATATGGAGAAGGAAACTTAAGGATCCAGTAGGCATATTGTTTGTGATGCCTAAGCTCATGACAGACTATATAGTCTCTGGAGATCTATGGTCTGTCAGCAAAATTTAAGAAGAAGAGAAAAATAAATTAACCGATTTTATAATTCTTTTAAAAATCAAAGTATAATGATGAGATTTTCATCAAAGAACACATGCCACCAACCTCTTGTGCAAATGAGTTATGATGCCATAGTGCTGATCCATTTCATAGGAAAAAGCAGCAGGTACCGCAGAAATAACCAAACTGTTAATCTGATAGCAGTATACATACTTCTGATACATTCTGAATTCTATAGTTATCGAATTGTATTGCAAATATTGAAGAGGATTGTAACTGACAGTCATAAAATAGGCATCATCTTTGGTACCGAAGGCCACGAACACTGCTACTGGTGGGTCTGCATAACAGAACAAAAATAAAAAAAATCAAATACCAGGTTCAGTAGTATTTACTATGTGTTATGAAAATCAAAGTGGTTATGTATCAAAGAAAAGGTTTTCCAGGGGTAAACAAGCAGCAAATATTTTCTCTGCTATGGTCCACTTTCAGCTTGTAGTCTTCAGCCTTAGCATGAATTCTAACTAGCATGTACTAACATCCCTACACGAAAGAACAGCAACAAACATTCTTGTCAAAAATATGTTCTAAAAACACTGAAGAAATAGTGCTTCCAACATATGGGACTAAAAAGACAGCAATAAACTGAAAAGAGCAAAGAGATATACCTTGCTTCAATCCGAGAGAGCATAAGTGAGATCTGGGGCTTTCTTTCCTGACAAAAACACCTCATCATTCTGAAATCTGTAAAGGGAAATGATAATACTGTAACCACTTCAACACTTATAGGAAATCAGGATAATGATTTATAGAACAATACCTTTGGCAAGCTGTTTCAAAGAAATTTTGCAAAGAACAGTGACAGAGAATCCTCATTCCAGCCAAAAGGGAGAGACTAACCTCGTAATTGGCTTGTCTTCAAACCTGATTTTTCCAGTATCAACCAGGACCAGGGGATTACTTTTCCCCCCTATGAAGCCATTTAAGTCCGGAACTCATTCAAAACAGAAGAGGAAAAAAGATTGATCAGATTACTTTCACACACATGAACAGCCACAAGACGTAATGAACAACCACAAGGTTGATCAGATTACTTTCATAAACATCAACTTTGAGTAATTTTCACAAACACGTAATGAGCAATCACTGTCACCAAAATATTCCCGATTTGAACAAAATTAAGGGCTACACAAGAACTCAGACCATATATTAGATGAAGAAATGATGCCCTTAATATCCTAACAATCACAATGGAAAATAAAGCAACCGGGGCCTGTTGATTAAGGAACAACTCAACTCAAAGATCAGAAGAGTGAGACAAAAAACAAAAACCCCAGAAAATTTCAAGGAAAATACCTGAGTGAAAGTTTTGATGTCGCCCATTGTATGTTCTTGTTCGTACGCAGGCCTTAATTAAGAGACGGCCGGAGTACTCTGTTTACATTTGATGTAGAAACCATGGGACCTTCCAACGGTCATTTTCTGTTTATCAAATAACACCCGTTGGATTATAACACGTTGCATCTAACGGTTTGTTTTAAAGGGCGAATTCGGTTATTCCATCAAAGCTTTCTGTCCTACAATAATTTTTGAATTTTACCAATATTACACACAATTTAGTCAGCACAAATGGAATTTTCACAAGTTTACACATTACATAAGTATACCTTTCTTCACACCCAAATGAAAATACAATATTTTATAGTGTATTTAATGAAATGTTAATTAATGGTTAATTTGTGATTTTAGTTGATTGTATTTATTTTGGAATATTTCCCCCAATCATATCATAATTTGTTCTTTTACTTTTCTAGTTATGATATTTACGATTTTGTTTGGTAATACATGTATCATTCTTATCTCTTACTCATCATTAGGGGTGTTCAAAAATATCCGGCCCGGCCTATCCGCCCCGTTGACCCGGCGACCCGGCATAAAATAACCGGGTACTTTCTTATATTTTACGGACGGGTACCCGACCCGTTAATTTCGTAAATTACCGGGTCCGGGTCCGGGTCACATAAATGTCATTTTCCGGGTACCCGGAAACCCGGAAACCCGGTTTAATATGTATTTATTTAATTATAATTTTAATTATAAATTACCTTTTAATATTGACATTTTTTAAAATTAAATACCAATTCATCCTAACTAGACTCAAGCTCTTAAGTTTCCAATCCACCTCTTCAACCATTTAGTCTTTTGTTTTGATATTGCTACTTTTTCTTCAACACAAGCGCACCACCGCATCCGACACTGCATTTTAGTACATCCACTAATTTGCCTCGAATGATAATTATTCATAATTTTATTGATATTTTCGTATTAAATAATATTTAATTAGTTTTGGACTTTTAAACTGATAAAGTATATTTATTATTAAATAATTAAATGTATTTTGTAGCACTTTTTAAGTAATAAAATAAAATAGGATACACGGTTACCCGGCCCACATAATTGGGGTACCCGGTATTTCCGGGACGGGTCACGGGCCGCATTTTCAACTACCCGCATGTACGGATACCCGATTGTACTGGTACCCGGAAGTACGGGTACCCGGTGTTTGAACACCTCTACTCATCATCACACCCTAATAAGGATACAAGTTTTCGTAGAGTATTTAATTAGAATTTAATTAGTGGGTAATTTTGTAATTTTAGTTTTAATTGTTTTTATTTGCAATTCTCCCAATCATACGATAATTTTATTATTTTAATATGTTTAGTTATGTTAATTTACTCTTTTTTTATTCTATACGTATCATTCAGATTCAATTAGACCTGTTTTCGTCATTATTTCCTGATTTTCAATTGATTTCAATTAAATTGGTTTATTATAATTTTGTTCCATTAAATTAAATTAAATTTGGTATATCTACTAATCAGCATATTCTTTTAAAATTATAAATGGTATTGAACGACTATTATACATGATTAAAATATATTGAAGAAAAATGTATTAAATTTTACTTCAGTTTAGTTTAATTTTAGTTGTGAATAGATGCAATTTTTTGATGGAATATAGTTGCATTCAGTCATACTACCTTAAATTTTTTCTCTTACTTATAACACCAATAATAAGAAGAATACAATGTTTCTTATGTATTTAATTATGATTTAATTAGGATTTAACGAGTGGATAATTTTGTAATTTTAGTTTTACTTGTATTTATTTGAAATTGTTCTCCCAATTATACCATAATTTTGTTCTTTTACTACCTTTAGTTATGTTATTTTACTATTTTATTTGATTGTACATGTATCATTCTTATTCAACTAGGCTAAACGGACCGCGCGTTGCGCAGTTTTTTGACTATATTTTTAAAAATTCGAGTCCAATATATAAATTTGGACAATGTTTGATTTTGAAATGATACATATAATCAGTTCACTAATAGTACCAATAGGGAAGTCGTATATTTTTATTTATGATCAACAATACCCATATTGAGTGGTGTTTGGTGAATAACGTTTTGGAGCAAAATTAGCATTTTGAAACACATTAAATGTTTGACCAACACAAAAAGCTGATTAGAGGTGTTCGGTAATTAATTTTATCAGATCTAAAATAGAAAATGGATCAACTAAAAGTAAATATGATTATATAAAGAGATGATCATCAAATTAGATTATTTTAGTAAATTATTATATTTGGGACTTGTAAAAAGGACCCTCACGAAGAGAATGTCTCTGAAACTCCCAATTTTCCTAACTTTCCATGAAAGTCTTTATACCTTTTAACTTATGCCAAGCCCCTTGTATGTTGAACTGTAAATTTTATAACTTAAAATATTTTAATTTTTATATGAAATTTCTTGAATTTTTGCATTAAAACATGTTTTAAAATATGTTTGCTTTAAAATGATATATTTTAAAACAAAAATGTATCATTCGAGTTTAAATATATAGTGATAGTTTCAAAATTTATAGTGATAGTTGGACTTTCTAGAAAGTTTGCCCATGAATATTACTAACTTAAACATCTTTAATTCTTAAAATATGTAAAGAATGATATTTTTAGTAAAATTCAGTGGGATCATTGTCTATCTATTAAAAACAAAATTTAAAAAGGTAAGATAAGCTTTTATGGCTTCTTGACAAATAATCGAATTTAAGAAGTTAAAGTAGAATTTAGATTTGAATATGCTTTCATGTAAATAAATGCAACCTATGTGGGATTTGAACCCACATTTTTGTGCATTTGCATATTCTCTACTATTTGAGTTAATAGATTTCATATTTCAAAAAAAAAATGTTGAGCAAATCAAAATTGTAAATAAAAATATTAAAATATAAAAAAATAACACACCAACATCGATTATGGCATCAAAGACTCTTTGCATAGCTGATACGACAATATACACTTAAAAAATTAAATACTAAAACATCAGATGAATATGACTAACATAAACATCCGTTTTCTTAGAATTTTGACATAAAGAATTCGTTTAAACTCAAAAGAAAATTCTGATTAACAGAACTTATATATAATGAAAGCTCTATTTAGAATACATACTCCAACAATTAGAGTTGTTTCAGCAACCACTTTCAACTGAATATCTTCAAGCCTCTAAAGAGGGTTAAAGAAAGTGGTGTTTGAATGATTTTATGCTCTGATTTATTGATATCAAATTTAATCTTAACATTTAAATCGACACAAAGAAAGAAAGCTATCAAGTTTCATATACATGCTACCTGCATAGCAGTACACTTAATTCTTACAGCATATCAAAGTCCTAGAAAACTTAAAAGTTAAAAAATATAGATTGTTTTTTTAGAGTCTAATCATTTTCCTTAACTAATTAGTTCATCAAGTATATGATCATAAAACTAAATTGCAGAAAAACTACTTGGAAAACTCCACGATGCAAAAAATCAGAATCTGCCTATAACATACTTACAGATGTTAGCAAAAGAAAAGAAAAATAAGGCAGGATTACCTTTTTAAATGCATTTTCATTTAGTTAGTTTCAAACAGTTAGTTTTGATTTCATTCAGTTCACTCCAATTTCATTAAGCTCAATCTGAATTTTTAATATTCAATTCACTTTTACAAAATTCAAATTAATTAAGATTTATGGTGTTGAATTAAATTAAATCACTATGTATAATTTTAGTTCGGATGACTCTTTTTTTTCAAATTTATTATTTATATTAAGTTTGATGAGATTTAGTTTAAGTTAAATGTACCATAGTGTTGTTAAGTCTTAGAAAAAATGGACTTTCAAAAGACTTAACTAATATAAGATTATGTCAATATAATAATTAATATATTACAATTTCATCTGAATTGATAAATAAAATTAAGGTTCGGATACAAAAATATTTGATTATTAATATTATAATTATTTTATTTAATAATATCAGCTGGTTTTTATTTTCTTGACATTAAAGTTAGCTATAAAACAAAGAGTAAAACTAATACTTGTTTATCGAAGTTATTTCTTTGTAATTGATATGTATCTCTAATACTATAAAGCGTGGTTGCCTTATGAATAGTGTTTTGGTCGTCGTAATAAAATACTAGATGATACTCGTGCCGACGCACGGCGCCTATTTAAAAATCATTTTTAATATCAGTCCATGCGTGTGTACGAATTTTTTAGACCATATTAAAAACGATTAAAGTTGTAACGATATAAATCCTTATGTAGTATAATATTGATGCCGATGCACATATTTCTGTAAACTTACATGCATACTTTCATTGGATTAATCCATCAAACATTACGCATTTCCAATCCCTAAAAGAAAATAGAATTGTTGAGAATTTCAAACAGTCAAACTGAACTACTTAATACAAACTAAAATTTTCCTATACTGAGACGTAACAATAGTTTTATTATTACTATCGTTGCCTTCATTCCGTTCTAGACATCAGCTTTCTTCTTTATCGGCATCTTCTTTTTCATTTCCCTTAATTAGCTTCTTCATGCTGAACAAAGACATCAACATTACTATATCAGTCAGTATATTTTAGCATTGCTATGACCATAGCAAAAATTTTTACATGAGTTCAGAAGTAGGAAGAACTAAAACATGAATCAGCTTAAAGTTTAAGCATATAATGAGTTGGTCAGCAAAATCTAAAGCACATTACCAAGTCAAATACCTTCAAGAGAAGTGTCAATCCAATGATTCAAATGCCTTCAATGGACTGATTATGAGCAAAGATCAGAACCATAATTGACAAATCATTATGCTAAACATTCTCAGATGGACTGTACAAAGATCAATCAATTTTTAAAAAAACCTGCTTTCAAATCTAATTGACAGTATAATCGGATCAGTATGATGCAAGATCAGTGTTCCATTTAATTATACTTGATCATGTCGAAGGTAACTCTTGGAAGAGAAACACCACCGTGAAAAATATAACACAACTCCATATGAAAAATCTAAGTAGAAAAAGAAACATTGACTTGGAAAAATGATCATTTAAAGAGGGATGAGAGTAGTTCAAATTTCATACAAATGTGAGAGATGAAGCTGATCTGAGCCTCAGACATCATCCATTCTTGATAGTCTTAATGACAGTTAGATGAAATGATAAGAGTTTTAAAACCTTCAACGGCATAATAAATCAATGAACAGACCATTTATGAAGAAATTATGTATAAGTACACTAAATGTAACCTGAGGGCAACTGATATGGCAATCGCAAAAGCTCTACTTTCTCCTTGCCTTAATGCAGAACAGAAACTACTCCATTTTCGCCTCCAATATACCTAGTTTCAGATAAAGAAAAAGAATCCTAATAAAAACACTAAAAGACTGCCAGGAGGTGCCTTCAGCTGATTAATTAAAGAAACAAAATTGATCACATATTCGTACGTGAGATGAGAGCCACTGATCACTGAGAAAGCAGTAATATATGTTTCCCAGTGTGAACTGCACATTGTACGCCTGCTACTTAAATTCCAAACCTTCAATGTAGCTAATAAATGTAAACATAACATCTAGGGTCTCATATTTACAGAGAGTATGTCATGCTGAACAAAGACAGATAATTTGCTAAAGCAGGAAATGAATTATTCATATGCTATCTATATCAAGACATGATGTTTATATGAAGACGATTGGATTCTGACAAACATATGGTTCAGCTATATATGCCATGAGAGGTAATGATCACTTAGGTACCACAAAATACTTTCAGCCCAACTACCAACATAAAGAAAAAAAAACTGTCAAATGCTGGTCAGCAACGGGGTGTAATTGCATGTTCAAGACATGATAACACAAACTATGTAAATTATATCAAAACCATCCAGTCTATACCTGAATACTGTTACCAGCAATTATGCTCATCAAATAGCCCTCATTATGAAAACTGCAACTGAAACAAAAATGTTAAGCTTTATTATAGAAATGCCATAAAACTGAACTGGTCATCATCATTTATTATTCTGTTTGCTAAGAAGAGAGCAGAGGACTCAAAACAGAAGGACGTGAGTAATTTATTCCACAATACATTGATAAGAATAACATTTATTAACTCATTCAAAACTGAAACTAAGATCCCTCCACTTACCTCCAATAAGTTTGCTCCAGTTATAATCTTCACTACATGCATGTTTTTAACACCGTTTCTTGTCAGTTGAAAGAGTTTTGACCTTTTAACACCGTTTCTTGTCGTTTTACATAGTTTTGACCTTTTAACACCGCTTTCTGTCAGTTGAAAGAGTTTTGACCTTTTGACACCGTTTCTTGTCGTTTTACATACTTTTGACCTTTTAACACCGTTTCTTGTCATTTGACATAGTTTTGACCTTTTAACACCATTTCTTGTCATTTGACATAGTTTTGACCTTTTCACACATTTTCTTGTCATTTGACATAGTTTTGACCTTTTAACACCATTTGTTGTCATTTTGCATAGTTTTGACCTTTTATCACCATTTCTTGTCATTTTACATAGTTTTGACCTCTTAACACCATTTCTTGTCATTTGACATAGTTTTGACCTTTTATCACCATTTCTTGTCATTTTACATAGTTTTGACCTTTTAACACCGTTTCTTGTCAGTTGAAAGAGTTTTGACATTTTAACACCGTTTCTTGTCGTTTTACATAGTTTTGACCTTTTAACACTGTTTTCTGTCAGTTGAAAGAGTTTTGACCTTTTAACACCGTTTCTTATCGTTTTACATACTTTTGACCTTTTAACACCGTTTCTTGTCATTTTACATAGTTTTAACCTTTTAACACCGTTTCTTGTCATTTGACATAGTTTTGACCTTTTCACACCTTTTCTTGTCATTTGACATAGTTTTGACCTTTTAACACCGTTTCTTGTCATTTGACATAGTTTTTGACTTTTTATCACATTTCTTGTCATTTTACACAGTTTTGACCTTTAAACACCATTACTTGTCATTTTACATACTTTTGACCTTTTAACACCGTTTCTTGTCGTTTTACATAGTTTTGACCTTTCAACACCATTTCTTGTCATTTGACATAGTTTTGACCTTTTATCACCATTTCTTGTCATTTGACATAGTTTTGATCTTTTAACACCGTTTCTTGTCATTTGACATAGTTTTTGACTTTTTATCACATTTCTTGTCATTTTACATAGATTTGACCTTTTAACACCATTTCTTGTCATTTTACATAGATTTGACCTTTTAACACCATTTCTTGTCATTTGATATAGTTTTGACCTTTTTTTTTATGAACCCTTTTCTTAATTAATAAGCAAAAACTATTACAAGTTTAGACCTTCACTCCCAGTCTATTACAAAATTCCTAACCTATTTCTAGGTTCAAAAAGACTACTTTTCTAATCACTTGAGAAAACACCTTTGGACCAGTTGAACTCATCTTCAATTCTTTTCCCCACTCTTTCAGCCAGTACTGACCTGTGGATAAAAATTCTGCTATTTCTCTCCTCCCAAACATGATAAAGTGTGGCAACTAGGTAGAAGAGTTTTTTGACCTGACCTGTTCAGCACCATATCAAGAGCCTTCTCCTCAAATCCCTCAATGTCTTCAAACCTTTCAGCCCCAGTGATAAAAAAATTTCCTTACAAAAATTGCACTTGGCAAATAGATGCTGGGCTGTCTCCTCCTCCAAGCTACAAAGACAGCACTTTGGTTGCTGTTGAAGTATCTTGTATTTTTGGAGTCCATCAACTGTGGCTAGTTTCCCCTTTAGCATGAGCCATAAGAAGAATCTGTGTTTTGGGAGTAGTTTACTGTGCCAGATCAGCTTAGCCCAAATATCTTCTTCTTCTGCCCCTTACATGATGTTGTATGCAGCAGTAATAGAGAAACCTCCATCCCTCCTTGTACAGAGCTGCATTTTGCCAAGCATTTTATTTTTCAATTTCACAAGCAGCTTCCATATCCAGCTGTGCCCCTCTGAAGCTTGATAAGTGTCAAAAGACTTTCCTTTTAGATAGAAGGCCTGGATCCACCTTATCCATAGTATATCTTTCTTCTGCTGAATATCCCACACATGTTTGCACAAGGATGCCAGATTCCACAGTGAAGGATCTTTTATGCCCATGCCACCAAATTTTTTTCCTTTGCAAGGGGAGCTCCATGCTGCTGGTGTGAAGTACCTGCTGTTTGGATCTTTCCCCCATAAAAAGGCTCTACACATCTTTTCTACCTCCTCATGAATCTCTTCAGGAATTTTCAGAACACTTGACCAGTAGCTTGTTAAGCTGAGTAGTAAGGTGTTGATGACATGCACATTTCCTGCATGAGACATATGCCTACTTTTCCAGCCAGTTATCTTTACTCTGATCTTGTCCAATAAGCTTGCACAAGTCTCTTTGTCCCATTTGCAAGTTGAGAGAGGCAGTCCCAAGGATTTTAGGGGGAGCTCACCCTTTGATACATTGAGAATTGAGGCCAGCAAATCCTTTTCTCCCTCATCCATCACTGAGAAGAAAGCCACTGATTTCTTTTCATTTATTCCCAGACCAGTAGTACTTCTGAATTCTTCCAAACAGACCTTAATGCCTCTCATAGATTGGGCATTTGCACCACAAAAAAGTAGTAAATCATCAGCAAAAATTAGGCTGTGAATTCCCACCCTTCCACATCTTTGGTGATATTGGATAGAGTTATCTAAAAAGTTAGACTCCAACATTCTGGTCAAGTACTCCATTCCAATAACAAACAGTAAAGGTGATAAAGGGTCACCTTGTTTGACTCCCTTTTTACCCTTAAAGGCAGCAGTATAACCTCCATTAATTGAAATGCAAAAAGATGATGTAAAAACACACCTCTGGAGCCATGTCATGAACAGTGGAGGGAACTTCAAGGCTGCAAGCCAATCAAACAGGAACTCCCAGCTCAAATTGTCAAAAGCTTTCCTGATATCTATTTGAAGCAAGCAACTAGGTCTCATTGTACTGTTGTGGTATTTTTGGATGAGTTCTTGTGTGAGCAGTACATTGTGTGCAATTTGTCTGCCTTTTACAAAGGCACCTTGGTTCAGGCTAACCACTGAAGGCAACACCACTCCCAGCCTTGTGCACAAGATTTTAGCCACCATCTTGTATATTACTGAGCAGCATGCAATAAGCCTGAGATCATTGGCTGTTTGTGGCAGGGGGCATTTAGGGATTTGGGCTAATACTGCTTGGCTAAAGTCAGTTGGCATTGTGTCCCCAGCAAAGAAACCTTTTACTGCCCTTATGATACCTGGACCAGTAATTCCCCATGTCTTCTTAAAAAATTGGCTGGTAAAGCCATCTTGACCAGGACTTTTGGATGAACCAATACTCTTCAATGCACCATATATTTCCTCTGAAGTAATGTCCTGAATGAGTGAGGCTTGCTGGCTTACTGAGAGTGTTCCCTCCATCTTCACATACTCCTTGTTCATCTTCAATGTACTCTTACTAGTTTCTCCAAGTTGCTTCTTGAAAAAATCCAATAGGTGATGTTCAATAGCTTCCCTTCCTTCTATCAGATTAGCACCATCTGAGAGGCACAATAATTGATTGTGCTATTGCCTACTCTTCAAGAGTGAGTAGAACATTTTGGTAGGCCTGTCACCTTCTTTAATCCAGTTAACCTCTTAACACCGTTTCTTATCATTTGACATAGTTTTTGACTCTTTATCACATTTCTTGTCATTTTACACAGTTTTGACCTTTTAACACCGTTTCTTGTCAGTTGACATAGTTTTGATCTTTTAACACCGTTTCTTGTCAGTTGACATAGTTTTGACCTTTTAACACCGTTTCTTGTCATTTGACATAGTGTTGACCTTTTATCACCATTTCTTGTCATTTTACATAGTTTTGACCTTTTAACACCATTTCTTTTCCTTTTACATAGTTTTGACCTTTAAACACCGTTTTTTGTCGCTTTACATACTTTTGACCTTTTAAAACCATTTCTTGTCATTTGACATAGTTTTTGACCTTTTAACACCATTTCTAGTCATTTTACACAGTTTTGACCTTTTAACACCGTTTATTGTCAGTTGACATAGTTTTGACCTTTTAACACCATTTCTTGTCATTTTACATAGTTTTGATCTTTTAACACCGTTTCTTATCATTTGACATAGTTTTTGACTTTTTATCACATTTCTTGTCATTTTACACAGTTTTGACCTTTTAACACCGTTTCTTGTCAATTGACATAGTTTTGACCTTTTAACACCATTTCTTGTCAGTTGACATATTTTTGACCTTTTAACACCGTTTCTTATCATTTGACATAATTTTTGAATTTTTATCACATTTCTTGTCATTTTACACAGTATTGACCTTTTAACACCGTTTCTTGTCAGTTGACATAGTTTTGACCTTTTAACATCGTTTCTTGTCAGTTGACATAGTTTTGACCTTTTAATACTGTTTCTTGTCATTTGACATAGTTTTGACCTTTTATCACCATTTCTTATCATTTTACATAGTTTTGATATTTTAACACCATTTCTTGTCCTTTTACATAGTTTTGACCTTTAAACACCGTTTCTTGTCGCTTTACATACTTTTGACCTTTTAACACCATTTCTTGTCAGTTGACATAGTTTCTGACCTTTTAACACCATTTCTTGTCATTTGACATAGTTTTGACCTTTTAACACTATTTCTAGTCCTTTTACATAGTTTTGACATTTTAACACCGTTTCTTGCCATTTGACATAGTATTTAACTTTTTATCACATTTCTTGTCATTTAACACAATTTTGACCTTTCAACACTGTTTCTTGTCAGTTGACATAGTTTTGATCTTTTAACACCATTTCATTTCATTTTACATAGTCTTGACGTTTTAACACCATTTCTTGTCATTTGACATAGTTTTTGACCTTTTAACACCATTTTTTGTCATTTGGCATAGTTTTGACCTTTTATCACCATTTCTTGTCATTTTACATAGTTTTGACCTTTTATCACCATATTTTGTCATTTTACATAGATTTTGACCTTTTAACACCATTTCTTGTCATTTGACGTAGTTTTGACATTTTCACACCTTTTCTTGTCATTTGACATAGTTTTGACCTTTAAACACCATTTCTTGTCATTTTGCATAGTTTTGACCTTTTATCACAATTTCTTGTCATTTTACATAGTTTTGACCTCTTAACACCATTTCTTGTCATTTTACATAGTTTTGACCTTTTAACACCGTTTCTTGTCAGTTGAAAGAGTTTTGACATTTTAACACCGTTTCTTGTCATTTGACATAGTTTTGAACTTTTAACACCGTTTCTTGTCATTTGACATTGTTTTGACCATTTAACACCGTTTCTTGTCATTTGACATAGTTTTTGACTTTTTATCACATTTCTAGTCATTTTACACAGTTTTGACCTTTTAACACCGTTTATTGTCAGTTGACATAGTTTTGACCTTTTAACACCATTTCTTGTCATTTTGCATAGTTTTGACCTTTTATCACCATTTCTTGTCATTTGACATAGTTTTGACCTCTTAACACCATTTCTTGTCATTTGACATAGTCTTGACCTTTTATCACCATTTCTTGTCATTTGACATAGTTTTTTACTTTTTATCACATTTCTAGTCATTTTACACAGTTTGGACCTTTTAACACCGTTTATTGTCAGTTGACATAGTTTTGACCTTTTAACACCATTTCTTGTCATTTTGCATAGTTTTGACCTTTTATCACCATTTCTTGTCATTTTACATAGTTTTGACCTCTTAACACCATTTCTTGTCATTTGACATAGTTTTGACCTTTTATCACCATTTCTTGTCATTTTACATAGTTTTGACCTTTGAACACCGTTTCTAGTCATTTGACATAGTTTTGACCATTTAACACCGTTTCTTGTCATTTGACATATTTTTTACTTTTTATCACATTTCTAGTCATTTTACACAGTTTGGACCTTTTAACACCGTTTATTGTCAGTTGACATAGTTTTGACCTTTTAACACCGTTTCTTGTCATTTTGCATAGTTTTGACCTTTTATCACCATTTCTTGTCATTTTATATAGTTTTGACCTTTTAACACCATTTCTTGTCGTTTTACATAGTTTTGAACTTTTAATACCGTTTCTTGTCATTTGACATAGTTTTTGACTTTTTATCACATTTCTAGTCATTTTACACAGTTTTGACCTTTTAACACCGTTTATTGTCAGTTGACATAGTTTTGACCTTTTTACACCATTTCTTGTAATTTTACAAAGTTTTGTTCTTTTAACACCGTTTCTTGTCATTTGACATAGTTTTTGACTTTTTACCACATTTCTTGTAATTTTACATAGTTTTGACCTTTTAACACCATTTCTTGTCCTTTTACATAGTTTTGACCTTTAAACATCGTTTCTTGTCGCTTTACATACTTTTGACCTTTTAACACCATTTCTTGTCATTTGACATAGTTTTTGACCTTTTAACACCATTTCTTGTCATTTGACATAGTTTTGACCTTTTAACACAATTTCTACTCCTTTTACATAGTTTTGACCATTAAACACAATTTCTTGTCGTTTTACTTTATTTTAACCTTTTAACACCATTTTTGTCATTTTACATAGTTTTGACCTTTTAACACCATTTCTTGTCATTTGACATAGTTTTGACCTTTTTTTTTGATGAACCTTCTTCTTCATTGATAAACAAAACCTATTACAAGTTTAGACCTTCACTCCCAGTCTATTACAAAATTCCTAACCTATTTCTAGGCTCAAAAGACTATTTTTCTAATCACTTCTAAAAACACCTTTGGACCAGTTGAACTCATCTTCAATCCTTTTCCCCAATTTTTCAGCCAGGACTGACTTGTGATTAAAAATTCTGTTGTTTCTCTCCTCCCAAATATGAGAAAGTGTGGCAATTAGGAGGAAGAGTTTCCTGACCTGACCTGTTCTGCACCATATTAAGAGCCTTTTCCTCAGATCCCTCAAGTTCTTCAATTCCTTCAGCCCTAATGAGATCAAGATACCTTTGCAGAAGTTGCATTTGGCAAAAAGATGTTGGGCTGTCTCCTCTTCTAAGCCACAAAGGCAACAATTTGGTTGCTGCTGGAGTATTTTATACTTCTGGAGCCTATCAACTGTAGCTAGTTTACCTTTGAGCATTAGCCATAAGAAGAATCTGTGTTTTGGGAGTAGTTTGTTGTGCCAAGTCAGTTTAGCCCAAATATCTTCTTCTTCTTCTCCTTGCATGATGTTGTAAGCAGTAGTAATAGAGAAACCTCCATCCCTCCTTGCACAAAGCTGCATTTTGCCAAACATTTTGTCTTTCAACCTCACAAGTAGTTTCCAGATCCAGCTATGTCTCTCTTGAGCTTTGTAGGTGTCAAATGATTTTCCTTTTAGATAGAAGGCCTGAATCCACCTTATCCAAAGTATATCTTTCTTCTGCTGGATGTCCCACACATGCCTGCATAAAGATGCCAGATTCCACAAAGAAGGATCTTTAATGCCCATGCCACCAAATTTTTTCCCTTTACAAAGTGAACTCCATGCTGCTGGTGTGAAGTATTTGCTATTTGGATCTTTCCCCCATAGAAAGGCTCTACACATCTTTTCTACCTCCTCATGTATTTCTTCTGGAATTTTCAAAACACTTGACCAGTAGCTGGAGAGGCTAAGTAGTAAAGTGTTGATGACATGCACATTTCCTGCATGAGACAAGTGCCTTCCCTTCCAGCCTGCTATCTTGATTCTGATCTTGTCCAATAAATTTGCACAAGTCTCTTTGTCCCACTTGCAAGTTGAAAGGGGCAGTCCCAAGTATTTTAGGGGGAGGTCACCTCTTGATACATTGAGGATTGAGGCCAGTAGATCCTTTTCACCTTCATCTATCACTGAGAAAAAGGCCACTGATTTCTTTTCATTTATTCCCAGCCCTGTTGTGTGCCTAAATTCTTCCAAGCAGGCTTTAATACCTCTCATAGATTGGGCAGTTGCACCACAAAAGAGTAGTAAGTCATCAGCAAATATTAGACTATGAATTCCCACCCTTTCACACCTTTGATGGTACTGGATAGAGTTGTTTAGAAATTGAGCCTCCAGCATCCTGGTCAAATACTCCATACCAATAACAAAGAGCAAGGGAGATAAGGGGTCACCTTGCTTGACTCCTTTTTTACCCTTAAAAGCAGTAGTATAACCTCCATTAATTGAAATGCAAAAAGAGGATGTGAAGACACACCTCTTGAGCCAGTGCATGAAGAGTGGAGGAAATCTCAATGCTGCAAGCCAATCAAAGAGAAAATCCCAGCTCAAGTTGTCAAATGCTTTCCTGATATCAATTTGAAGCAAGCAGCTAGGTCTCATGGTAGTATTGTGGTATTTCTGGATGAGTTCTTGTGTGAGCAGAACATTGTGTGCAATTTGCCTGCCCTTTACAAATGCACCTTGATTTTGGCTAACCACTGAGGGCAATACCCTTCCCAGTCTTGTACACAAGATTTTAGCAACCATCTTGTATAATACTGAGCAGCATGCAATAGGCCTGAGGTCATTGGCTGTTTGTGGCAGGGGGCATTTAGGGATAAGGGCTAACACTGCTTGGCTAAAGTCAGTAGGCATTGTGTCCCCAGCAAAAAATCCCTTTACTGCCCTTATTACTCCAGGACCAACTGTACTCCAAGTGTTCTTAAAAAATTGGCTTGTGAAACCATCTTGGCCAGGACTCTTGGAAGAACCAATACTCTTCAAAGCAGCATATATTTCCTCTGGGGTGATATCTTGAATAAGTGAGGCCTGCTGGCCTATTGAAAGTGTGCCCCCCAATTTCACATACTCTTTGTTCATTTTCAGTGTAGTCTGACTAGTTTCTCCAAGCTGCTTCTTGAAAAAATCCAGTAGGTGCATTTCAATTGCTTCCCCTCCTTCTATCAAGTTAGCACCATCTGAGAGGCATAGAATCTGGTTGTGGTACTGTCTACCCTTCAAAAGTGAGTAAAACAGTTTAGTAGGCCTGTCCCCTTCTTTGATCCAGTTGATTTTTGCCCTCTGCTGTAGGAAGTTGAATTCTGCTTCAGCATAGAATTCCAGTAGCCCCCTTTTGTCTCTTTCCAGTTGCTGCTGTTTTTGTGAGGTGAGATCCTTGCTTAGCTCTGTGACTGACCTCTCCCACTCTTCCCTTGCCATTGCTGTCCTCTTTTCAATTTCTGAGAATTGTTTTCTATTCAGGCATAAAAGGGGTGCTTGAATTCCCCTTAATTGCCTAAAAAGATCCTCCATGGTCTGCACAGCCTCATCCTCCCATACAACCTTAATAATATCTTGGAACTGTGGAGATGTGCTCCACATATTGTAAAATTTAAAAGGTTTAGGGGCTTGCCTTTCCTTCTTCTTCAACTGGATAATTTGAGGGAAATGATCAGATATTTCAGTAGTGTTAATCAAGCACAATGCTTCTGGAAAGGTAGCAATCCAGGCATGATTGACAAGGGACCTGTCAATTCTACTGAAAATTCTCTCCCCCACTGCCCTCTTGTTCTCCCAAGTGTAGCTAGGGCCAATTGTTTTTAATTCCAGCAATTGTAAGTCTTGCACACATTCCTGGAAGTCAATTATTTCTTTTGTCTGTACTGAGGTCCCTCCCTGTCTATCTTCAAGATGCAATGGAGCATTGAAGTCACCTGTGATCAGCCATGGATAAGCTCCATGGTCCAGTTTCCTCAGTTGGGACCACAGTGGACCTCTGCCCTCTATGGTGTGGTAGCCATAGACAAAAGTGACAAAGCACTCCAGCTTCAGAGCCTTTATACAGCAATGCACATCCAGCCACTGTTCATGTTGTGCAGTTGCAATGATCTCATAAATCTCAGGTCTCCAACCTACCCAGATTCTGCCCTTGTCATTGGCATCATTTGTGGTCATCCAGCTCCATCCCATGCTACTGAAATCCTTCCACACCTGCTGCTCTTTAGCCTTTTTAACTTTAGTCTCCATAAAGCCTACTAAACCAAAATTAAAGCCTGTACAAAATTTTTTGATTTTTTTCTGCTTGTCTATCCTATTTACACCTCTGATGTTCCATGCCAGAATGTTGCTATTCATCAGGTGGATCTGCCAGAGCCAGATACCTCCCTCCTGAACCTTCATCACTCACTTCTACCATTGGCTTCTTTCCTGGCCTGTGTGCAGCATGTGTGACAGCCTCAAAGCCTTCCTCATCTTTGGCCATAGTTTGTGGTTTTTCCTTTTTGCCAATTTTTGCATCTGGTCTCAGCTGTGGGGCAACTCTCCAGGCTGTAGGTTTGGCTACAGGGATCCATTTCTTTTGTTGGGGTCTCTCAGTTTGAGCACTCTTCCTGCACTGCTCTTTTAAATGGCCTAATCTCCCACATTCACCACACTTCACAGGTTGCCATTCAAACACCAAAGGTTGGTGCTGAATTATATCCTCCTCATCTATGTAAGGCACAGAGCTTGGAACTGCATCAGCAATTTCCACCTCTACTTGCACCCTTGCAAAGCCCAGTCTTGCATGGTTTAGAGTGCATTCATCTATTCTTTTAGGGACCCCAATGGGACTGAGAATTTTGCTAAGTATGGAGGGCTTCCAGTATGGGAGGGGCAGCTCAGGGAGTTGTATCCATACTGGTATTTTAGTAGCCTCAAAGTCCCACCAATTTTTAGACCAGGCTTTAACTAGTACTGGCTTATGATCAAACAGCAAAAGACCTTTGCTCAGAATCTCCTCACAGTACTGTTTCTGGCTAAATCTCACCATAAAGATACCATCCTTCATCCTCCACACCTTCTGTATTTTAGCAGAACCCCAAATTCTATTAAAGAAACCCTCCATGACTCTATGAGGTGGGAAAGCTCCTAAAATTTTACAAACCAGAGTTGACTCCCAGTCTTTGACACTTTCTTCTACTTCTTCCTTAGAGATTTTAGCCATTTTTATACCTTCAATTGACAATGGTTCAACAAAGTTTACCTCAGTTGAAGACCCTCCAAAAAGATTCCTCCAGCTCCTCTCTTTATTCTCCATCTCCTCAGCTTGGTCAGCCCAGCTTCTGGATGAGCCCAGTTTACTGTTTGCACTGTTCACTTCCAGATCTGCAACTCCCCCGGCTTTTGTGCCTTTCAACCTTGGTGTCTGAGCTTCCACACACTCCTCCTCTTGTTGGTGAATTGCTTCCTCCTCAGGCAGCTGAGCTTGCTCCACTCCTGGCAGCAACTCATCTGAGCTAGCTTGTTTCTTCACTAAAGAAAATTCTCCATCTCTCAGCAGGGTCTGTTTGTTTCTGCCCCTCCTCTTGTTGCTACCAGACTTCCCTGGAGAAGGCATCTGATCACTGGTGAAGAGATCAGCACCAGATCTGGATGAAACAATCAAGTTAGGACAGAAATTGCATTACACACAGTGAAGGTGTAATCGCACACAGTGAGCTCTGCAAAATCAACCCATCCGGTTTTTGACGTAGTTTTGACCTTTTATCACCATTCCTTGTCATTTGACATAGTTTTGACCTTTTAACACCGTTTCTTGCCATTTGACATAGTATTTGACTTTTTATCACATTTCTTGACATTTAACACAATTTTGACCTTTTAACACTGTTTCTTAACAGTTGACATAGTTTTGACCTTTTAACACCATTTCTTGTCATTCTACATAGTCTTGACGTTTTTTTTTTTTTTTTGATGAACCCTTTTCTTAATTAATAAGCAAAAACTATTACAAGTTTAGACCTTCACTCCCAGTCTATTACAAAATTCCTAACCTATTTCTAGGTTCAAAAGACTCTATTTCTAATCACTTCTAAAGACACCTTTGGACCAGTTGAACTCATCTTCAATTCTTTTCCCCACTTTTTAAGCCAGTACTGACTTGTGGTTAAAGATTCTGTTGTTTCTCTCCTCCCAAGTATGATAAAGTGTGGCAACTAGGTTGAAGAGTTTTCTGACCTGACCTGTTCTGCACCATGTCAAAAGCCTTCTCCTCAGATCCCTCAAGTTCTTTATTTCCTTCAGCCCTAATGAAAACAAAATGCCTTTACAGAAATTGCATTTGGCAAAGAGATGCTGGGCTGTCTCCTCCTCCAAGCCACAAAGACAACAGTTAGGTTGCTGCTGGAGTATCTTGTACTTCTGGAGCCTATCAACTGTAGCTAATTTACCTTTGAGCATGAGCCATAAGAAGAATCTGTGTTTTGGGAGTAGTTTTCTATGCCAGGTAAGTTTAGCCCAAATATCTTCTTCTTCTTCTCCTTTCATGATGTTGTAAGCAGCAGAAATAGAGAAACCTCCATCCCTCCTTGTACAGAGCTGCATTTTGACATAGTCTTGACGTTTTAACACCATTTCTTGTCATTTGACATTGTTTTTGACCTTTTAACACCATTTCTTGTCATTTGGCATAGTTTTGACCTTTTATCACCATTTCTTGTCATTTTACATAGTTTTGACCTTTTATCACCATTTTTTGTCATTTTACACAGTTTTGACCTTTTAACACCGTTTCTTGTCAGTTGACATAGTTTGACCTTTTAACACCATTTCTTGTCATTTGACATATTTTTGATCTTTTAACACCGTTTCTTATCATTTGACATAGTTTTTGACTCTTTATCACATTTCTTGTCATTTTACACAGTTTTGACCTTTTAACACCGTTTCTTGTCAGTTGACATAGTTTTGACCTTTTAACACCGTTTCTTGTCAGTTGACATAGTTTTGAGCTTTTAACACCGTTTCTTGTCATTTGACATAGTTTTGACCTTTTATCACCATTTCTTGTCATTTTACATAGTTTTGACCTTTTAACACCATTTCTTTTCCTTTTACATAGTTTTGACCTTTAAACACCGTTTTTTGTCGCTTTACATACTTTTGACCTTTTAAAACCATTTCTTGTCATTTGACATAGTTTTTTACCTTTTAACACCATTTCTAGTCATTTTACACAGTTTTGACCTTTTAACACCGTTTATTGTCAGTTGACATAGTTTTGACCTTTTAACACCATTTCTTGTCATTTGACATAGTCTTGACCTTTTATCACCATTTCTTATCATTTGACATAGTTTTTGACTTTTTATCACATTTCTTGTCATTTTACACAGTTTTGACCTTTTAACACCGTTTCTTGTCAGTTGACATAGTTTTGACCTTTTAACACCATTTCTTGTCAGTTGACATATTTTTGACCTTTTAACACCGTTTCTTATCATTTGACATAATTTTTGACTTTTTATCACATTTCTTGTCATTTTACACAGTATTGACCTTTTAACACCGTTTCTTGTCAGTTGACATAGTTTTGACCTTTTAACATCGTTTCTTGTCAGTTGACATAGTTTTGACCTTTTAATACTGTTTCTTGTCATTTGACATAGTTTTGACCTTTTATCACCATTTCTTATCATTTTACATAGTTTTGATCTTTTAACACCATTTCTTGTCCTTTTACATAGTTTTGACCTTTAAACACCGTTTCTTGTCGCTTTACATACTTTTGACCTTTTAACACCATTTCTTGTCAGTTGACATAGTTTCTGACCTTTTAACACTATTTCTAGTCCTTTTACATAGATTTGACCTTTTAACACCGTTTCTTGCCATTTGACATAGTATTTAACTTTTTATCACATTTCTTGTCATTTAACACAATTTTGACCTTTTAACACTGTTTCTTGTCAGTTGACATAGTTTTGATCTTTTAACACCATTTCTTGTCATTTTACATAGTCTTGACGTTTTAACACCATTTCTTGTCATTTGACATAGTTTTTGACCTTTTAACACCATTTCTTGTCATTTGGCATAGTTTTGACCTTTTATCACCATTTCTTGTCATTTTACATAGTTTTGACCTTTTATCACCATATTTTGTCATTTTACATAGATTTTGACCTTTTAACACCATTTCTTGTCATTTGACGTAGTTTTGACATTTTCACACCTTTTCTTGTCATTTGACATAGTTTTGACCTTTTAACACCATTTCTTGTCATTTTGCATAGTTTTGACCTTTTATCACAATTTCTTGTCAGTTTACATAGTTTTGACCTCTTAACACCATTTCTTGTCATTTGACATAGTTTTGAACTTTTAACACCGTTTCTTGTCATTTGACATTGTTTTGACCATTTAACACCGTTTCTTGTCATTTGACATAGTTTTTGACTTTTTATCACATTTCTAGTCATTTTACACAGTTTTGACCTTTTAACACCGTTTATTGTCAGTTCACATAGTTTTGACCTTTTAACACCATTTCTTGTCATTTTGCATAGTTTTGACCTTTTATCACCATTTCTTGTCATTTGACATAGTTTTGACCTCTTAACACCATTTCTTGTCATTTGACATAGTCTTGACCTTTTATCACCATTTCTTGTCATTTTACATAGTTTTGACCTTTTAACACCGTTTCTAGTCATTTGACATAGTTTTGACCATTTAACACCGTTTCTTGTCATTTGACATAGTTTTTTACTTTTTATCACATTTCTAGTCATTTTACACAGTTTGGACCTTTTAACACCGTTTATTGTCAGTTGACATAGTTTTGACCTTTTAACACCGTTTCTTGTCATTTTGCTTAGTTTTGACCTTTTATCACCATTTCTTGTCATTTTATATAATTTTGACCTTTTAACACCATTTCTTGTCGTTTTACATAGTTTTGAACTTTTAATACCGTTTCTTTTCATTTGACATAGTTTTTGACTTTTTATCACATTTCTAGTCATTTTACACAGTTTTGACCTTTTAACACCGTTTCTTGTCATTTGACATAGTTTTGACCTTTTATCACCATTTCTTGTCATTTTACATAGTTTTGACCTTTTAACACCATTTCTTTTCCTTTTACATAGTTTTGACCTTTAAACACCGTTTTTTGTCGCTTTACATACTTTTGACCTTTTAAAACCATTTCTTGTCATTTGACATAGTTTTTGACCTTTTATCACCATTTCTTGTCATTTGACATAGTTTTGACCTCTTAACACCATTTCTTGTCATTTGACATAGTCTTGACCTTTTATCACCATTTCTTGTCATTTTACATAGTTTTGACCTTTTAACACCATTTCTTGTCGTTTTACATAGTTTTGATCTTTTAACACCGTTTCTTATCATTTGACATAGTTTTTGACTTTTTATCACATTTCTATTCATTTTACACAGTTTTGACCTTTTAACACCGTTTCTTGTCAGTTGACATAGTTTTGACCTTTTAACACTATTTCTTGTCAGTTGACATATTTTTGACCTTTTAACACCGTTTCTTATCATTTGACATAATTTTTGACTTTTTATCACATTTCTTGTCATTTTACACAGTATTGACCTTTTAACACCGTTTCTTGTCAGTTGACATAGTTTTGACCTTTTAACATCGTTTCTTGTCAGTTGACATAGTTTTGACCTTTTAATACTGTTTCTTGTCATTTGACATAGTTTTGACCTTTTATCACCATTTCTTATCATTTTACATAGTTTAGATCTTTTAACACCATTTCTTGTCCTTTTACATAGTTTTGACCTTTAAACACCGTTTCTTGTCGCTTTACATACTTTTGACCTTTTAACACCATTTCTTGTCAGTTGACATAGTTTCTGACCTTTTAACACCATTTCTTGTCATTTGACATAGTTTTGACCTTTTAACACTATTTCTAGTCCTTTTACATAGTTTTGACCTTTTAACACCGTTTCTTGCCATTTGACATAGTATTTAACTTTTTATCACATTTCTTGTCATTTAACACAATTTTGACCTTTTAACACTGTTTCTTGTCAGTTGACATAGTTTTGATCTTTTAACACCATTTCTTGTCATTTTACATAGTCTTGACGTTTTAACACCATTTCTTGTCATTTGACATAGTTTTTGACCTTTTAACACCATTTCTTGTCATTTGGCATAGTTTTGACCTTTTATCACCATTTCTTGTCATTTTACATAGTTTTGACCTTTTATCACCATATTTTGTCATTTTACATAGATTTTGACCTTTTAACACCATTACTTGTCATTTGACGTAGTTTTGACATTTTCACACCTTTTCTTGTCATTTGACATAGTTTTGACCTTTTAACACCATTTCTTGTTATTTTGCATAGTTTTGACCTTTTATCACAATTTCTTGTCATTTGACATAGTTTTGACCTTTTAACACAATTTCTAGTCCTTTTACATAGTTTTGACCATTAAACACAATTTCTTGTCGTTTTACTTTATTTTAACCTTTTAACACCATTTTTGTCATTTTACATAGTTTTGACCTTTTAACACCATTTCTAGTCATTTGACATAGTTTTGACCTTTTATCACCATTTCTTGTCATTTTATATAGTTTTGACCTTTTAACACCATTTCTTGTCCTTTTACATAGTTTTGACCTCTTAACACCATTTCTTGTCATTTGACATAGTTTTGACCTTTTATCACCATTTCTTGTCGTTTTACTTTATTTTAACCTTTTAACACCATTTCTTGTCATTTTACATAGTTTTGACCTTTTAACACCGTTTCTAGTCATTTGACATAGTTTTGACCATTTAACACCGTTTCTTGTCATTTGACATAGTTTTTTAATTTTTATCACATTTCTAGTCATTTTACACAGTTTGGATCTTTTCACACTGTTTATTGTCAGTTGACATAGTTTTGACCTTTTAACACCGTTTCTTGTCATTTTGCATAGTTTTGACCTTTTATCACCATTTCTTGTCATTTTATATAGTTTTGACCTTTTAACACCATTTCTTGTCGTTTTACATAGTTTTGAACTTTTAATACCGTTTCTTGTCATTTGACATAGTTTTCGACTTTTTATCACATTTCTAGTCATTTTACACAGTTTTGACCTTTTAACACCGTTTCTTGTCATTTGACATAGTTTTGACCTTTTATCACCATTTCTTGTCATTTTACATAGTTTTGACCTTTTAACACCATTTCTTTTCCTTTTACATAGTTTTGACCTTTAAACACCGTTTTTTGTCGCTTCACATACTTTTGACCTTTTAAAACCATTTCTTGTCATTTGACATAGTTTTTGACCTTTTAACACCATTTATAGTCATTTTACACAGTTTTGACCTTTTAACACCGTTTATTGTCAGTTGACATAGTTTTGACCTTTTAACACCATTTCTTGTCATTTTACATAGTTTTGATCTTTTAACACCGTTTCTTATCATTTGACATAGTTTTTGACTTTTTATCACATTTCTTGTCATTTTACACAGTTTTGACCTTTTAACACCGTTTCTTGTCAGTTGACATAGTTTTGACCTTTTAACACCATTTCTTGTCAGTTGACATATTTTTGACCTTTTAACACCGTTTCTTATCATTTGACATAATTTTTGACTTTTTATCACATTTCTTGTCATTTTACACAGTATTGACCTTTTAACACCGTTTCTTGTCAGTTGACATAGTTTTGACCTTTTAACATCGTTTCTTGTCAGTTGACATAGTTTTGACCTTTTAATACTGTTTCTTGTCATTTGACATAGTTTTGACCTTTTCTCACCATTTCTTATCATTTTACATAGTTTTGATCTTTTAACACCATTTCTTGTCCTTTTACATAGTTTTGACCTTTAAACACTGTTTCTTGTCGCTTTACATACTTTTGACCTTTTAACACCATTTCTTGTCAGTTGACATAGTTTCTGACCTTTTAACACCATTTCTTGTCATTTGACATAGTTTTGACCTTTTAACACTATTTCTAGTCCTTTTACATAGTTTTGACCTTTTAACACCGTTTCTTGCCATTTGACATAGTATTTAACTTTTTATCACATTTCTTGTCATTTAACACAATTTTGACCTTTTAACACTGTTTCTTGTCAGTTGACATAGTTTTGATCTTTTAACACCATTTCTTGTCATTTTACATAGTCTTGACGTTTTAACACCATTTCTTGTCATTTGACATAGTTTTTGACCTTTTAACACCATTTCTTGTCATTTTGCATAGTTTTGACCTTTTATCACAATTTCTTGTCATTTTACATAGTTTTGACCTCTTAACACCATTTCTTGTCATTTGACATAGTTTTGAACTTTTAACACCGTTTCTTGTCATTTGACATTGTTTTGACCATTTAACACCGTTTCTTGTCATTTGACATAGTTTTTGACTTTTTATCACATTTCTAGTCATTTTACACAGTTTTGACCTTTTAACACCGTTTATTGTCAGTTGCATAGTTTTGACCTTTTAACACCGTTTCTTGTCATTTTGCATAGTTTTGACCTTTTATCACCATTTCTTGTCATTTTATATAGTTTTGACCTTTTAACACCATTTCTTGTCGTTTTACATAGTTTTGAACTTTAAACACCGTTTCTTGTCGCTTTACATACTTTTGACCTTTTAACACTGTTTCTTGTCATTTGACATAGTTTCTGACCTTTTAACACAATTTCTTGTCATTTGACATAGTTTTGACCTTTTAACACTATTTCTAGTCCTTTTCCATAGTTTTGACCTTTTAACACTGTTTCTTGCCATTTGACATAGTTTTTGACTTTTTATCACATTTCTTGTCATTTTACAGAGTTTTGACCTTTTAACACCGTTTCTTGTCAGTTGACATAGTTTTGACCTTTTAACACCGTTTCTTGTCAGTTGACATAGTTTTGACCTTTTAACACCGTTTCTTGTCATTTGACATAGTTTTGACCTTTTATCACCATTTCTTGTCATTTTACATAGTTTTGACCTTTTATCACCATTTCTTGTCATTTTACATAGTTTTGACCTTTTAACACCATTTCTTTTCCTTTTACATAGTTTTGACCTTTAAACACCGTTTTTTGTCGCTTTACATACTTTTGACCTTTTAAAACCATTTCTTGTCATTTGACATAGTTTTTGACCTTTTAACACCATTTATAGTTATTTTACACAGTTTTGACCTTTTAACACCGTTTATTGTCAGTTGACATAGTTTTGACCTTTTAACACCGTTTCTTGTCATTTTGCATAGTTTTGACCTTTTATCACCATTTCTTGTCATTTTATATAGTTTTGACCTTTTAACACCATTTCTTGTCGTTTTACATAGTTTTGAACTTTTAATACCGTTTCTTGTCATTTGACATAGTTTTTGACTTTTTATCACATTTCTTGTCATTTTACACAGTTTTGAACTATTAACACCGTTTCTTGTCAGTTGACATAGTTTTGACCTTTTAACACCATTTCTTGTCATTTGACATATTTTTGACCTTTTAACACCGTTTCTTATCATTTAACATAATTTTTGACTTTTTATCACATTTCTTGTCATTTTACACAGTATTGACCTTTTAACACCGTTTCTTGTCAGTTGACATAGTTTTGACCTTTTAACATCGTTTCTTGTCAGTTGACATAGTTTTGACCTTTTAACACTGTTTCTTGTCATTTGACATAGTTTTGACCTTTTATCACCATTTCTTGTCATTTTACATAGTTTTGACCTTTTAACACCATTTCTTCTCCTTTTACATAGTTTTGACCTTTAAACACCGTTTCTTGTCGCTTTACATACTTTTGACCTTTTAACACCATTTCTTGTCATTTTACATAGTCTTGACGTTTTAACACCATTTCTTGTCATTTGACATAGTTTTTGACCTTTTAACACCATTTCTTGTCATTTGGCATAGTTTTGACCTTTTATCACCATTTCTTTTCATTTTACATAGTTTTGACCTTTTATCACCATATTTTGTCATTTTACATAGATTTTGACCTTTTAACACCATTTCTTGTCATTTGACATAGTTTTGACCTTTTCACACCTTTTCCTGTCATTTGACATAGTTTTGACCTTTTAACACCATTTCTTGTCATTTTGCATAGTTTTGACCTTTTATCACCATTTCTTGTCATTTTACATAGTTTTGAGCTCTTAACACCATTTCTTGTCATTTTGCATAGTTTTGACCTTTTATCACCATTTCTTATCATTTTACATAGTTTTGATCTTTTAACACCATTTCTTGTTATTTGACATAGTTTTTGACCTTTTAACACCATTTCTTGTCATTTGGCATAGTTTTGACCTTTTATCACCATTTCTTGTCATTTTACATAGTTTTGACCTTTTATCACCATTTCTTGTCTTTTTACATAGTTTTGACCTTTTATCACCATTTTTTGTCATTTTACATAGATTCTGACCTTGTAACACCGTTTCTTGTCACTTGACATAGTTTGACCTTTTAACACCATTTCTTGTCATTTGACATATTTTTGACCTTTTAACACCGTTTCTTATCATTTGACATAGTTTTTGACTTTAATCACATTTCTTGTCATTTTACACAGTTTTGACCTTTTAACAACGTTTCTTGTCAGTTGACACAGTTTTGACCTTTTAACACCGTTTCTTGTCAGTTGACATAGTTTTGACCTTTTAACACCGTTTCTTGTCATTTGACATAGTTTTTTACTTTTTATCACATTTCTAGTCATTTTACACAGTTTGGACCTTTTAACACCGTTTATTGTCAGTTGACATAGTTTTGACCTTTTAACACCATTTCTTGTCATTTTGCATAGTTTTGACCTTTTATCACCATTTCTTGTCATTTTACATAGTTTTGACCTCTTAACACCATTTCTTGTCATTTGACATAGTTTTGACCTTTTATCACCATTTCTTGTCATTTTACATAGTTTTGACCTTTGAACACCGTTTCTAGTCATTTGACATAGTTTTGACCATTTAACACCGTTTCTTGTCATTTGACATATTTTTTACTTTTTATCACATTTCTAGTCATTTTACACAGTTTGGACCTTTTAACACCGTATATTGTCAGTTGACATAGTTTGGACCTTTTAACACCGTTTCTTGTCATTTTGCATAGTTTTGACCTTTTATAACCATTTCTTGTCATTTCATATAGTTTTGACCTTTTAACACCATTTCTTGTCGTTTTACATAGTTTTGAACTTTTAATACCGTTTCTTGTCATTTGACATAGTTTTTGACTTTTTATCACATTTCTAGTCATTTTACACAGTTTTGACCTTTTAACACCGTTTATTGTCAGTTGACATAGTTTTGACCTTTTTACACCATTTCTTGTAATTTTACAAAGTTTTGTTCTTTTAACACCGTTTCTTGTCATTTGACATAGTTTTTGATTTTTTACCACATTTCTTGTAATTTTACATAGTTTTGACCTTTAAACACCGTTTTTTGTCGCTTTACATACTTTTGACCTTTTAAAACCATTTCTTGTCATTTGACATAGTTTTTGACCTTTTAACACCATTTCTAGTCATTTTACACAGTTTTGACCTTTTAACACCGTTTATTGTCAGTTGACATAGTTTTGACCTTTTAACACCATTTCTTGTCATTTTACATAGTTTTGATCTTTTAACACCGTTTCTTATCATTTGACATAGTTTTTGACTTTTTATCACATTTCTTGTCATTTTACACAGTTTTGACCTTTTAACACCGTTTCTTGTCAATTGACATAGTTTTGACCTTTTAACACCATTTCTTGTCAGTTGACATATTTTTGACCTTTTAACACCGTTTCTTATCATTTGACATAATTTTTGACTTTTTATCACATTTCTTGTCATTTTACACAGTATTGACCTTTTAACACCGTTTCTTGTCAGTTGACATAGTTTTGACCTTTTAACATCGTTTGTTGTCAGTTGACATAGTTTTGACCTTTTAATACTGTTTCTTGTCATTTGACATAGTTTTGACCTTTTATCACCATTTCTTATCATTTTACATAGTTTTGATCTTTTAACACCATTTCTTGTCCTTTTACATAGTTTTGACCTTTAAACACCGTTTCTTGTCGCTTTACATACTTTTGACCTTTTAACACCATTTCTTGTCCTTTTACATAGTTTTGACCTTTAAACACCGTTTCTTGTCGCTTTACATACTTTTGACCTTTTAACACCATTTCTTGTCAGTTGACGTAGTTTCTGACCTTTTTTTTTTTGATGAACCCTTTTCTTAATTAATAAGCAAAAACTATTACAAGTTTAGACCTTCACTCCCAGTCTATTACAAAATTCCTAACCTATTTCTAGGTTCAAAAGACTCTATTTCTAATCACTTCTAAAGACACCTTTGGACCAGTTGAACTCATCTTCAATTCTTTTCCCCACTTTTTCAGCCAGTGTTGACTTGTGGTTCAAGATTCTGTTGTTTCTCTCCTCCCAAATATGATAAAGTGTGGCAACTAGGTTGAAGAGTTTTCTGACCTGACCTGTTCTGCACCATGTCAAAAGCCTTCTCCTCAGATCCCTCAAGTTCTTTATTTCCTTCAGCCCTAATGAAAACAAAATGCCTTTACAGAAATTGCATTTGGCAAAGAGATGCTGGGCTGTCTCCTCCTCCAAGCCACAAAGACAACAGTTAGGTTGCTGCTGGAGTATCTTGTACTTCTGGAGCCTATCAACTGTAGCTAATTTACCTTTGAGCATGAGCCATAAGAAGAATCTGTGTTTTGGGAGTAGTTTTCTATGCCAGGTCAGTTTAGCCCAAATATCTTCTTCTTCTTCTCCTTTCATGATGTTGTAAGCAGCAGAAATAGAGAAACCTCCATCCCTCCTTGTACAGAGCTGCATTTTGCCAAACATTTTATCTTTCAACCTCACAAGTAATTTCCAGATCCAGCTATGCCCCTCTTGAGCTTGATAGATGTCAAAAGATTTTCCTTTTAGATAGAAGGCCTGAATCCACCTTATCCAAAGTATATCTTTCTTCTGCTGAATGTCCCATACATGCTTGCATAAGGATGCCAGATTCCACAATGAAGGATCTTTAATGCCCATGCCACCAAATTTTTTCCCTTTACAAAGGGAACTCCATGCTGCTGGTGTGAAGTACTTGCTATTTGGATCTTTCCCCCATAGAAAGGCTCTACACATCTTCTCTACCTCCTCATGTATTTCTTCTGGAATTTTCAAAACACTTGACCAGTAGCTTGAGAGGCTAAGGAGTAAAGTGTTGATGACATGCACATTTCCTGCATGAGACAAGTGCCTTCCCTTCCAGCCTGCTATCTTGACTCTGATCCTGTCCAATAAGCTTGCACAAGTCTCTTTGTCCCATTTGCAGGTTGAGAGGGGCAGTCCCAAGTATTTGAGGGGGAGTTCACCCCTTGATACATTGAGAATTGAGGCCAGTAGATCCTTTTCACCCTCATCCATCACTGAGAAGAAGGCCACTGATTTCTTTTCATTTATTCCCAGCCCTGTGGTATACCTAAATTCTTCCAAGCAGGCTTTAATACCTCTCATAGATTGGGCATTTGCACCACAAAAGAGTAGTAAGTCATCAGCAAAAATTAGACTGTGAATTCCCACCCTTTCACACCTTTGATGGTACTGGATAGAGTTGTTTAGATAGTGAGCTTCCAGCATTCTGGTCAAATACTCCATACCAATAACAAAAAGTAAGGGAGATAAAGGATCACCTTGCTTGACTCCCTTTTTACCCTTAAAAGCAGTAGTATAACCTCCATTAATTGAAATGCAAAAAGAGGATGTGAAGACACACCTCTGGAGCCATTGCATGAAAAGTGGAGGAAACTTCAAGGCTGCAAGCCAATCAAAAAGGAAATCCCAGCTCAAATTGTCAAATGCTTTCCTGATGTCAATTTGAAGCAAGCAACTAGGCCTCATGGTAGTGTTGTGGTATTTCTGGATGAGTTCTTGTGTGAGCAAAACATTGTGTGCAATTTGTCTGCCTTTTACAAATGCACCTTGATTTAGGCTAACCACTGAGGGCAACACCATTCCCAGCCTTGTGCACAAGATTTTAGCCACCATCTTGTATAAAACTGAGCAGCATGCAATAGGCCTGAGATCATTGGCTGTTTGTGGCAGGGGGGCATTTAGGGATTAGGGCTAATACTGCTTGGCTAAAGTCAGTAGGCATTGTGTCTCCAGCAAAAAATCCTTTTACTGCCCTTATTACTCCAGGACCAGTTGTACTCCAAGTATTCTTAAAAAATTGGCTAGTAAAGCCATCTTGGCCAGGACTCTTGGATGAACCAATACTCTTCAATGCAGCATATATTTCCTCTGAAGTAATGTCTTGAATAAGTGAGGCCTGCTGGCTTACTGATAGTGTGCCCCCCAACTTCACATACACCTTGTTCATTTTCAGTGTAGTCTTACTAGTTTCTCCAAGTTGCTTCTTGAAAAAATCCAGTAGATGCATCTCAATAGCTTCCCTTCCTTCTATCAAATTAGCTCCATCTGAGAGACATAAAATCTGGTTGTGGTACTGCCTACTCTTCAAGAGTGAGTAAAACAGTTTAGTAGGCCTGTCCCCTTCCTTGATCCAATTGATTTTTGCTCTCTGCTGTAGGAAATTGAATTCTGCTTCAGCATAGAACTCCAGTAGCCCCCTTTTGTCTCTTTCCAGTTGTTGCTGTTTTTGTGAGGTGAGATCCTTGCTTAGCTCTGTGACTGATTGCTCCCACTCTTCTCTTGCCAATGCTGCCCTCTTTTCAATTTCTGAGAATTGCCTTCTATTCAGGCATTGAAGGGGTGCTTGAATTCCCCTTAATTGCCTAAATAGATCCTCCATGGTCTGTACAGCCTCATCCTCCCATACAACCTTAATAATGTCTTGAAACTGTGGAGATGTGCTCCACATATTATAAAACTTAAAAGGTTTAGAGGCTTGCCTTTCTTTCTTCCTCAGCTGGATAATTTGTGGGAAATGATCAGAGATTTCAGTAGTGCTAATCAAGCACAATGTTTCTGGAAAAGTGGTGATCCAGGCATGATTGACAAGGGACCTGTCAATTCTACTGAAGATCCTCTCCCCCACTGCCCTCTTGTTCTCCCAAGTGTAGCTAGGACCTATTGTTTTTAGCTCTAGCAGTTGCAAGTCCTGTACACATTCTTGGAAGTCTATTATTTCCTTTGTCTGTACTGAGGTCCCCCCCTGCCTATCATCCAGATGTAAAGGAGCATTGAAATCACCTGTGATCAGCCATGGATAAGCACCATGGTCCAGCTTCTTCAGTTGGGACCACAGTGGTCCTCTGCCCTCTATGGTATGGTAACCATACACAAAGGTGACAAAACACTCCTGCTTCAATGCCTTTATACAGCAATGCACATCCAGCCATTGTTCATTTTGGGCAGTTGCAATGATCTCATAAACATCAGGCCTCCACCCTACCCAGATTCTGCCTTTGTCATTGGCATCATTAGTAGTTATCCAGCTCCATCCCATGCTACTGAAGTCCTTCCACACCTGCTGCTCTTTTGCCTTTTTAACTTTAGTCTCCATAAAGCCAACTAAACCAAAACTAGAAGCTGTACAAAATTTTTTGATTTTTTTCTGCTTATCTGTCCTATTTACACCCCTGATGTTCCATGCCAGAATGTTGCTATTCATCAGGTGGATCTGCCAGAGCCAGATACCTCCCTCCTGAACCTTCATCATTCACTTCTTCCATTGGCTGCTTTCCCTGCCTGTGTGCAACATTGGTGACAGCCTCAAAACCTTCATCATCTTTTGCCATTTTCTGTGGTTTCTCCTTTTTGCCAATTTTTGCATTTGGCCTTATCTGTGGGGCTACTCTCCAGGCAGTTGGCTTGGCTACAGGGATCCATTTCTTTTGTTGAGGTCCTACAACTGGAGCATTCCTCCTACACTGTTCTTTTAGGTGGCCTAATCTCCCACATTCACCACACTTCACTGGTTGCCATTCAAACACCAAAGGCTGGTGCTGAATTATGTCCTCCTCATCTATGTAAGGCACAGAACTTGGAACTGCATCTGCAATTTCCACCTCCACTTGCACCCTTGCAAAGCCCAGCCTTGTATGATTTAGTGTGCAGTCATCTATTCTTTTAGGGACCCCAATTGGACTAATTATCTTGCTGAGAATGGAGGGCTTCCAGTATGGGAGGGGCAACTCAGGAAGTTGGATCCATACTGGAATTTTACTGGCCTCAAAATCCCACCAATTTTTAGACCAAGCTTTAACCAACACTGGCTTATGATCAAAGAGCAGCATGCCCTTGCTCAAATTTTCCTCACAGTACTGTTTTTGGCTAAATCTCACCATAAAAATACCATCCCTCATCCTCCATACCTTCTGTATTTTTGCAGAACCCCATATTCTATTAAAGAACCCCTCCATGACTCTATGAGGTGGGAAAGCTCCTAAAATTTTACAGACCAAAGTTGACTCCCAGTCTTTGACACTCTCCTCTACTTCTTCCTTAGAGATTTTAGCCATTTTTATACCTTCAATTGACAGGGGTTCAACAATGTTTACCTCAGCTGAAGGCCCTCCAAAACGATTTCTCCAGCTCCCCTCTTTCTTCTCCATCTCCTCAGTTTGGTCAGCCCAGCTTCTTGATGAGCCCACTCCACTGTTTGGTGTACTGTTCACAACTGGATCTGCGTTTTCCCTGGGTTCTGTTGTCTTCAACCTTGGTGTTTTAGCATCCACACACTCCTCTGTATGCTGGAGTAGTACTTCCTCCTCAGGCAGTTGAGCTAGCTCCACATCTGACAGCAACCCATCTGAGCTAGCTAGTTTCTTCACTACTGAAAAGTCCCCATCTCTCTGCAGGATTTGTTTGTTTCTGCCCCTCTTCTTGATGCTACCAGACTTCCCTAGAGAAGGCATCTGATCACTGGTGAAGAGATCAGCACCAGATCTGGATGAATCAAGCTCAGTTGGACAGAAATTGCATTACACACAGTGAAGGTGTAATCGCACACAGTGAGCTCTGCAAAATCAACCCATATTAGTTTCTGACCTTTTAACACCATTTCTTGTCATTTGACATAGTTTTGACCTTTTAACACTATTTCTAGTCCTTTTACATAGTTTTGACCTTTTAACACCGTTTCTTGCCATTTGACATAGTATTTAACTTTTTATCACATTTCTTGTCATTTAACACAATTTTGACCTTTCAACACTGTTTCTTGTCAGTTGACATAGTTTTGATCTTTTAACACCATTTCTTGTCATTTTACATAGTCTTGACGTTTTAACACCATTTCTTGTCATTTGACATAGTTTTTGACCTTTTAACACCATTTCTTGTCATTTGGCATAGTTTTGACCTTTTATCACCATTTCTTGTCATTTTACATAGTTTTGACCTTTTATCACCATATTTTGTCATTTTACATAGATTTTGACCTTTTAACACCATTTCTTGTCATTTGACGTAGTTTTGACATTTTCACACCTTTTCTTGTCATTTGACATAGTTTTGACCTTTTAACATCATTTCTTGTCATTTTGCATAGTTTTGACCTTTTATCACAATTTCTTGTCATTTTACATAGTTTTGACCTCTTAACACCATTTCTTGTCATTTGACATAGTTTTGAACTTTTAACACCGTTTCTTGTCATTTGACATTGTTTTGACCATTTAACACCGTTTCTTGTCATTTGACATAGTTTTTGACTTTTTATCACATTTCTAGTCATTTTACACAGTTTTGACCTTTTAACACCGTTTATTGTCAGTTGACATAGTTTTGACCTTTTAACACCATTTCTTGTCATTTTGCATAGTTTTGACCTTTTATCACCATTTCTTGTCATTTGACATAGTTTTGACCTCTTAACACCATTTCTTGTCATTTGACATAGTCTTGACCTTTTATCACCATTTCTTGTCATTTGACATAGTTTTTTACTTTTTATCACATTTCTAGTCATTTTACACAGTTTGGACCTTTTAACACCGTTTATTGTCAGTTGACATAGTTTTGACCTTTTAACACCATTTCTTGTCATTTTGCATAGTTTTGACCTTTTATCACCATTTCTTGTCATTTTACATAGTTTTGACCTCTTAACACCATTTCTTGTCATTTGACATAGTTTTGACCTTTTATCACCATTTCTTGTCATTTTACATAGTTTTGACCTTTGAACACCGTTTCTAGTCATTTGACATAGTTTTGACCATTTAACACCGTTTCTTGTCATTTGACATATTTTTTACTTTTTATCACATTTCTAGTCATTTTACACAGTTTGGACCTTTTAACACCGTTTATTGTCAGTTGACATAGTTTTGACCTTTTAACACCGTTTCTTGTCATTTTGCATAGTTTTGACCTTTTATCACCATTTCTTGTCATTTTATATAGTTTTGACCTTTTAACACCATTTCTTGTCGTTTTACATAGTTTTGAACTTTTAATACCGTTTCTTGTCATTTGACATAGTTTTTGACTTTTTATCACATTTCTAGTCATTTTACACAGTTTTGACCTTTTAACACCGTTTATTGTCAGTTGACATAGTTTTGACCTTTTTACACCATTTCTTATAATTTTACAAAGTTTTGTTCTTTTAACACCGTTTCTTGTCATTTGACATAGTTTTTGACTTTTTACCACATTTCTTGTAATTTTACATAGTTTTGACCTTTTAACACCATTTCTTGTCCTTTTACATAGTTTTGACCTTTAAACATCGTTTCTTGTCGCTTTACATACTTTTGACCTTTTAACACCATTTCTTGTCATTTTACATAGTATTGAACTTTTTATCACATTTCTTGTCATTTAACAAAGTTTTGACCTTTTAACACTGTTTCTTGTCAGTTGACATAGTTTTTGACCTTTTAACACCATTTCTTGTCATTTTACACAGTTTTGAGCTATTAACACCGTTTCTTGTCAGTTGACATAGTTTTGACCTTTTAACACCATTTCTTGTCATTTGACATATTTTTGACCTTTTAACACCGTTTCTTATCATTTAACATAATTTTTGACTTTTTATCACATTTCTTGTCATTTTACACAGTATTGACCTTTTAACACCGTTTCTTGTCAGTTGACATAGTTTTGACCTTTTAACATCGTTTCTTGTCAGTTGACATAGTTTTGACCTTTTAACACTGTTTCTTGTCATTTGACATAGTTTTGACCTTTTATCACCATTTCTTGTCATTTTACATAGTTTTGACCTTTTAACACCATTTCTTGTCCTTTTACATAGTTTTGACCTTTAAACACCGTTTCTTGTCGCTTTACATACTTTTGACCTTTTAACACCATTTCTAGTCAGTTGATATAGTTTCTGACCTTTTAACACCATTTCTTGTCATTTCACATAGTTTTGACCTTTTAACACTATTTCTAGTCCTTTTACATAGTTTTGACCTTTTAACACCGTTTCTTGCCATTTGACATAGTATTTAACTTTTTATCACATTTCTTGTCATTTAACACAGTTTTGACCTTTTAACACTGTCTCTTGTCAGTTGACATAGTTTTTGACCTTTTAACACCATTTCTTGTCATTTTACATAGTCTTGACGTTTTAACACCATTTCTTGTCATTTGACATAGTTTTTGACCTTTTAACACCATTTCTTGTCATTTGGCATAGTTTTGACCTTTTATCACCATTTCTTGTCATTTTACATAGTTTTGACCTTTTATCACCATATTTTGTCATTTTACATAGATTTTGACCTTTTAACACCATTTCTTGTCATTTGACATAGTTTTGACCTTTTCACACCTTTTCCTGTCATGTGACATAGTTTTGACCTTTTAACACCATTTCTTGTCATTTTGCATAGTTTTGACCTTTTATCACCATTTCTTGTCATTTTACATAGTTTTGAGCTCTTAACACCATTTCTTGTCATTTGACATAGTTTTGACCTCTTAACACCATTTCTAGTCAGTTGACATAGTTTCTGACCTTTTAACACCATTTCTTGTCATTTGACATAGTTTTGACCTTTTAACACTATTTCTAGTCCTTTTACATAGTTTTGACCTTTTAACACCGTTTCTTGCCATTTGACATAGTATTTAACTTTTTATCACATTTCTTGTCATTTAACACAGTTTTGGCCTTTTAACACTGTCTCTTGTCAGTTGACATAGTTTTTGACCTTTTAACACCATTTCTTGTCATTTTACATAGTCTTGACGTTTTAACACCATTTCTTGTCATTTGACATAGTTTTTGACCTTTTAACACCATTTCTAATCATTTTACACAGTTTTGACCTTTTAACACCGTTTATTGTCAGTTGACATAGTTTTGACCTTTTAACACCATTTCTTGTCATTTTACATAGTATTGAACTTTTTATCAGATTTCTTGTCATTTAACACAGTTTTGACCTTTTAACACTGTTTCTTGTCAGTTGACATAGTTTTTGACCTTTTAACACCATATCTTGTCATTTTACACAGTTTTGAGCTATTAACACCGTTTCTTGTCAGTTGACATAGTTTTGACCTTTTAACACCATTTCTTGTCATTTGACATATTTTTGACCTTTTAACACCGTTTCTTATCATTTAACATAATTTTTGACTTTTTATCACATTTCTTGTCATTTTACACAGTATTGACCTTTTAACACCGTTTCTTGTCAGTTGACATAGTTTTGACCTTTTAACATCGTTTCTTGTCAGTTGACATAGTTTTGACATTTTAACACTGTTTCTTGTCATTTGACATAGTTTTGACCTTTTATCACCATTTCTTGTCATTTTACATAGTTTTGACCTTTTAACACCATTTCTTGTCCTTTTACATAGTTTTGACCTGTAAACACCGTTTCTTGTCATTTGACATAGTTTTGACCTTTTAACACTATTTCTAGTCCTTTTACATAGTTTTGAACTTTTAACACCGTTTCTTGCCATTTGACAAAGTATTTAACTTTTTATCACATTTCTTGTCATTTAACACAGTTTTGACCTTTTAACACTGTCTCTTGTCAGTTGACATAGTTTTTGACCTTTTAACACCATTTCTTGTCATTTTACATAGTTTTGACGTTTTAACACCATTTCTTGTCATTTGACATAGTTTTTGACCTTTTAACACCATTTCTTGTCATTTGGCATAGTTTTGACCTTTTATCACCATTTCTTGTCATTTTACATAGTTTTGACCTTTTATCACCATATTTTGTCATTTTACATAGATTTTGACCTTTTAACACCATTTCTTGTCATTTGACATAGTTTTGACCTTTTCACACCTTTTCCTGTCATTTGACATAGTTTTGACCTTTTAACATCATTTCTTGTCATTTTGCATAGTTTTGACCTGTTATCACCATTTCTTGTCATTTTACATAGTTTTGAGCTCTTAACACCATTTCTTGTCTTTTGACATAGTTTTGACCTTTTAACACCATTTCTTGTCATTTTACATAGTCTTGACGTTTTAACACCATTTCTTGTCATTTGACATAGTTTTTGACCTTTTAACACCATTTCTTGTCATTTGGCATAGTTTTGACCTTTTATCACCATTTCTTGTCATTTTACATAGTTTTGACCTTTTATCACCATTTCTTGCCAGTTGACATAGTTTTTGACCTTTTAACACCATTTCTTGTCATTTTACATAGTATTGAACTTTTTATCACATTTCTTGTCATTTAACACAGTTTTGACCTTTTAACACTGTTTCTTGTCAGTTGACATAGTTTTTGACCTTTTAACACCATTTCTTGTCATTTTACATAGTCTTGACGTTTTAACACCATTTCTTGTCATTTGACAAATTTTTTGACCTTTTAACACCATTTCTTGTCATTTAACCTATTTTTCACCTTTTAACACCGTTTCTTATCATTTGACATAGTTTTTGACTTTTTATCAAATTTCTTGTCATTTTACACAGTTTTGAGCTATTAACACCGTTTCTTGTCAGTTGACATAGTTTTGACCTTTTAACACCATTTCTTGTCATTTGACATATTTTTGACCTTTTAACACCGTTTCTTATCATTTAACATAATTTTTGACTTTTTATCACATTTCTTGTCATTTTACACAGTATTGACCTTTTAACACCGTTTCTTGTCAGTTGACATAGTTTTGACCTTTTAACATCGTTTCTTGTCAGTTGACATAGTTTTGACCTTTTAACACTGTTTCTTGTCATTTGACATAGTTTTGACCTTTTATCACCATTTCTTGTCATTTTACATAGTTTTGACCTTTTAACACCATTTCTTGTTCTTTTACATAGTTTTGACCTTTAAACACCGTTTCTTGTCGCTTTACATACTTTTGACTTTTTAACACCATTTCTAGTCAGTTGACATAGTTTTGACCTTTTAACACTGTTTCTTGTCATTTGACATAGTTTTGACCTTTTATCACCATTTCTTGTCATTTTACATAGTTTTGACCTTTTAACACCATTTCTTGTCAGTTGACATAGTTTTGACCTTTTAACATCGTTTCTTGTCAGTTGACATAGTTTTGACCTTTTAACACTGTTTCTTGTCATTTGACATAGTTTTTGACCTTTTAACACCATTTCTTGTCATTTGGCATAGTTTTGACCTTTTATCACCCTTTCTTGTCATTTTACATAGTTTTGACCTTTTATCACCATATTTTGTCATTTTACATAGATTTTGACCTTTTAACACCATTTCTTGTCATTTGACATAGTTTTGACCTTTTTACACCTTTTCCTGTCATTTGACATAGTTTTGACCTTTTATCACCATTTCTTGTCCTTTTACATAGTTTTGACCTTTAAACACCGTTTTTTGTCGCTTTACATACTTTTGACCTTTTAAAACCATTTCTTGTCATTTGACATAGTTTTTGACCTTTTAACACCATTTCTAGTCATTTTACACAGTTTTGACCTTTTAACACCGTTTATTGTCAGTTGACATAGTTTTGACCTTTTAACACCATTTCTTGTCATTTTACATAGTATTGAACTTTTTATCACATTTCTTGTCATTTAACACAGTTTTGACCTTTTAACACTGTTTCTTGTCAGTTGACATAGTTTTTGACCTTTTAACACCATTTCTTGTCATTTAACATATTTTTGGCCTTTTAACACCGTTTCTTATCATTTGACATAGTTTTTGACTTTTTATCAAATTTCTTGTCATTTTACACAGTTTTGAGCTATTAACACCGTTTCTTGTCAGTTGACATAGTTTTGACCTTTTAACACCATTTCTTGTCATTTGACATATTTTTGACCTTTTAACATCGTTTCTTATCATTTAACATAATTTTTGACTTTTTATCACATTTCTTGTCATTTTACACAGTATTGACCTTTTAACACCGTTTCTTGTCAGTTGACATAGTTTTGACCTTTTAACATCGTTTCTTGTCAGTTGACATAGTTTTGACCTTTTAACACTGTTTCTTGTCATTTGACATAGTTTTGACCTTTTAACACTGTTTCTTGTCATTTGACATAGTTTTGACCTTTTATCACCATTTCTTGTCATTTTACATAGTTTTGACCTTTTAACACCATTTCTTGTTCTTTTACATAGTTTTGACCTTTAAACACCGTTTCTTGTCGCTTTACATACTTTTGACTTTTTAACACCATTTCTAGTCAGTTGACATAGTTTCTGACCTTTTAACACCATTTCTTGTCATTTAACACAGTTTTGACCTTTTAATACTGTCTCTTGTCAGTTGACATAGTTTTTGACCTTTTAACACCATTTCTTGTCATTTTACATAGTCTTGACGTTTTAACACCATTTCTTGTCATTTGACATAGTTTTTGACCTTTTAACACCATGTCTAGTCATTTTACACAGTTTTGACCTTTTAACACCGTTTATTGTCAGTTGACATAGTTTTGACCTTTTAACACCGTTTCTTGTCATTTTACATAGTATTGAACTTTTTATCACATTTCTTGTCATTTAACAAAGTTTTGACCTTTTAACACTGTTTCTTGTCAGTTGACATAGTTTTTGACCTTTTAACACCATTTCTTGTCATTTTACACAGTTTTGAGCTATTAACACCGTTTCTAGTCAGTTGACATAGTTTCTGACCATTTAACACCATTTCTTGTCATTTGACATAGTTTTGACCTTTTAACACTATTTCTAGTCCTTTTACATAGTTTTGACCTTTTAACACCGTTTCTTGCCATTTGACATAGTATTTAACTTTTTATCACATTTCTTGTCATTTAACACAGTTTTGACCTTTTAACACTGTCTCTTGTCAGTTGACATAGTTTTTGACCTTTTAACACCATTTCTTGTCATTTTACATAGTCTTGACGTTTTAACACCATTTCTTGTCATTTGACATAGTTTTTGACCTTTTAACACCATTTCTTGTCATTTGGCATAGTTTTGACCTGTTATCACCATTTCTTGTCATTTTACATAGTTTTGACCTTTTATCACCATATTTTGTCATTTTACATAGATTTTGACCTTTTAACACCATTTCTTGTCATTTGACATAGTTTTGACCTTTTCACACCTTTTCCTGTCATTTGACATAGTTTTGACCTTTTAACACCATTTCTTGTCATTTTGCATAGTTTTGACCTTTTATCACCATTTCTTGTCATTTTACATAGTTTTGAGCTCTTAACACCATTTCTTGTCATTTGACATAGTTTTGACCTCTTAACACCATTTCTAGTCAGTTGACATAGTTTCTGACCTTTTAACACCATTTCTTGTCATTTGACATAGTTTTGACCTTTTAACACTATTTCTAGTCCTTTTACAAAGTTTTGACCTTTTAACACCGTTTCTTGCCATTTGACATAGTATTTAACTTTTTATCACATTTCTTGTCATTTAACACAGTTTTGACCTTTTAACACTGTCTCTTGTCAGTTGACATAGTTTTTGACCTTTTAACACCATTTCTTGTCATTTTACATAGTCTTGACGTTTTAACACCATTTCTTGTCATTTGACATAGTTTTTGACCTTTTAACACCATTTCTAGTCATTTTACACAGTTTTGACCTTTTAACACTGTTTCTTGTCATTTGACATAGTTTTTGACCTTTTAACACCATATCTTGTCATTTTACACAGTTTTGAGCTATTAACACCGTTTCTTGTCAGTTGAAATAGTTTTGACCTTTTAACACCATTTCTTGTCATTTGACATATTTTTGACCATTTAACACCGTTTCTTATCATTTAACATAATTTTTGACTTTTTATCACATTTCTTGTCATTTTACACAGTATTGACCTTTTAACACCGTTTCTTGTCAGTTGACATAGTTTTGACCTTTTAACATCGTTTCTTGTCAGTTGACATAGTTTTGACATTTTAACACTGTTTCTTGTCATTTGACATAGTTTTGACCTTTTATCACCATTTCTTGTCATTTTACATAGTTTTGACCTTTTAACACCATTTCTTGTCCTTTTACATAGTTTTGACCTGTAAACACCGTTTCTTGTCATTTGACATAGTTTTGACCTTTTAACACTATTTCTAGTCCTTTTACATAGTTTTGACCTTTTAACACCGTTTCTTGCCATTTGACATAGTATTTAACTTTTTATCACATTTCTTGTCATTTAACACAGTTTTGACCTTTTAACACTGTCTCTTCTCAGTTGACATAGTTTTTGACCTTTTAACACCATTTCTTGTCATTTTACATAGTCTTGACGTTTTAACACCATTTCTTGTCATTTGACATAGTTTTTGACCTTTTAACACCATGTCTAGTCATTTTACACAGTTTTGACCTTTTAACACCGTTTATTGTCAGTTGACATAGTTTTGACCTTTTAACACCATTTCTTGTCATTTTACATAGTATTGAACTTTTTATCACATTTCTTGTCATTTAACACAGTTTTGACCTTTTAACACTGTTTCTTTTCAGTTGACATAGTTTTTGACCTTTTAACACCATTTCTTGTCATTTTACACAGTTTTGAGCTATTAACACCGTTTCTTGTCAGTTGACATAGTTTTGACCTTTTAACACCATTTCTTGTCATTTGACATATTTTTGACCTTTTAACACCGTTTCTTATCATTTAACATAATTTTTGACTTTTTATCACATTTCTTGTCATTTTACACAGTATTGACCTTTTAACACCGTTTCTTGTCAGTTGACATAGTTTTGACCTTTTAACATCGTTTCTTGTCAGTTGACATAGTTTTGACATTTTAACACTGTTTCTTGTCATTTGACATAGTTTTGACCTTTTATCACCATTTCTTGTCATTTTACATAGTTTTGACCTTTTAACACCATTTCTTGTCCTTTTACATAGTTTTGACCTGTAAACACCGTTTCTTGTCATTTGACATAGTTTTGACCTTTTAACACTATTTCTAGTCCTTTTACATAGTTTTGACCTTTTAACACCGTTTCTTGCCATTTGACATAGTATTTAACTTTTTATCACATTTCTTGTCATTTAACACAGTTTTGACCTTTTAACACTGTCTCTTGTCAGTTGACATAGTTTTTGACCTTTTAACACCATTTCTTGTCATTTTACATAGTTTTGACGTTTTAACACCATTTCTTGTCATTTGACATAGTTTTTGACCTTTTAACACCATTTCTTGTCATTTGGCATAGTTTTGACCTTTTATCACCATTTCTTGTCATTTTACATAGTTTTGACCTTTTATCACCATATTTTGTTATTTTACATAGATTTTGACCTTTTAACACCATTTCTTGTCATTTGACATAGTTTTGACCTTTTCACACCTTTTCCTGTCATTTGACATAGTTTTGACCTTTTAACATCATTTCTTGTCATTTTGCATAGTTTTGACCTTTTATCACCATTTCTTGTCATTTTACATAGTTTTGAGCTCTTAACACCATTTCTTGTCATTTGACATAGTTTTGACCTTTTAACACCATTTCTTGTCATTTTACATAGTCTTGACGTTTTAACACCATTTCTTGTCATTTGACATAGTTTTTGACCTTTTAACACCATTTCTTGTAATTTGGCATAGTTTTGACCTTTTATCACCATTTCTTGTCATTTTACATAGTTTTGACCTTTTATCACCATTTCTTGTCAGTTGACATAGTTTTTGACCTTTTAACACCATTTCTTGTCATTTTACATAGTATTGAACTTTTTATCACATTTCTTGTCATTTAACACAGTTTTGACCTTTTAACACTGTTTCTTGTCAGTTGACATAGTTTTTGACCTTTTAACACCATTTCTTGTCATTTTACATAGTCTTGACGTTTTAACACCATTTCTTGTCATTTGACATAGTTTTTGACCTTTTAACACCATTTCTTGTCATTTAACATATTTTTCACCTTTTAACACCGTTTCTTATCATTTGACATAGTTTTTGACTTTTTATCAAATTTCTTGTCATTTTACACAGTTTTGAGCTATTAACACCGTTTCTTGTCAGTTGACATAGTTTTGACCTTTTAACACCATTTCTTGTCATTTTACATAGTATTGAACTTTTTATCACATTTCTTGTCATTTAACACAGTTTTGACTTTTTATCACATTTCTTGTCATTTTACACAGTATTGACCTTTTAACACCGTTTCTAGTCAGTTGACATAGTTTTGACCTTTTAACATCGTTTCTTGTCAGTTGACATAGTTTTGACCTTTTAACACTGTTTCTTGTCATTTGACATAGTTTTGACCTTTTATCACCATTTCTTGTCATTTTACATAGTTTTGACCTTTTAACACCATTTCTTGTCAGTTGACATAGTTTTGACCTTTTAACATCGTTTCTTGTCAGTTGACATAGTTTTGACCTTTTAACACTGTTTCTTGTCATTTGACATAGTTTTTGACCTTTTAACACCATTTCTTGTCATTTTACATAGTTTTGACCTTTTAACACCATTTCTTGTCCTTTTACATAGTTTTGACCTTTAAACACTGTTTCTTGTCGCTTTACATACTTTTGACCTTTTAACACCATTTCTAGTCAGTTGACTTAGTTTCTGACCTTTTAACACTATTTCTTGTCATTTTACATAGATTTTGACCTTTTAACACCATTTCCTGTCATTTGACATAGATTTGACCTTTTCACACCTTTTCCTGTCATTTGACATAGTTTTGACCTTTTAACACCATTTCTTGTCATTTTACATAGTTTTGACCTTTTATCACCATTTCTTGTCATTTTACATAGTTTTGACCTTTTATCACATTTCTTGTAATTTTACACAGTATTGCCTTTTAACACCGTTTTTTGTCATTTGACATAGTTTTGACCTTTTTACACCTTTTCCTGTCATTTGACATAGTTTTGACCTTTTAACACTGTTTCTTGTCATTTGACATAGTTTTGACCTTTTATCACCATATCTTGTAATTTTACATAGTTTTGAGCTCTTAACACCATTTCTTGTCATTTGACATAGTTTTGACCTTTTAACACCGTTTCTTGTCATTTGACATAGTTTTGACCTTTTATCACCATTTCTTGTCATTTTACATAGTTTTGACCTTTTATCACCATTTCTTGTCCTTTTACATAGTTTTGACCTTTAAACACCGTTTTTTGTCGCTTTACATACTTTTGACCTTTTAAAACCATTTCTTGTCATTTGACATAGTTTTTGACCTTTTAACACCATTTCTAGTCATTTTACACAGTTTTGACCTTTTAACACCGTTTATTGTCAGTTGACATAGTTTTGACCTTTTAACACCATTTCTTGTCATTTTACATAGTATTGAACTTTTTATCACATTTCTTGTCATTTAACACAGTTTTGACCTTTTAACACTGTTTCTTGTCAGTTGACATAGTTTTTGACCTTTTAACACCATTTCTTGTCATTTTACACAGTTTTGAGCTATTAACACCGTTTCTTGTCAGTTGACATAGTTTTGACCTTTTAACACCATTTCTTGTCATTTGACATATTTTTGACCTTTTAACACCGTTTCTTATCATTTAACATAATTTTTGACTTTTTATCACATTTCTTGTCATTTTACACAGTTTTGAGCTATTAACACCGTTTCTTGTCAGTTGACATAGTTTTGACCTTTTAACATCGTTTCTTGTCAGTTGACATAGTTTTGACATTTTAACACTGTTTCTTGTCATTTGACATAGTTTTGACCTTTTATCACCATTTCTTGTCATTTTACATAGTTTTGACCTTTTAACACCATTTCTTGTCCTTTTACATAGTTTTGACCTGTAAACACCGTTTCTTGTCATTTGACATAGTTTTGACCTTTTAACACTATTTCTAGTCCTTTTACATAGTTTTGACCTTTTAACACCGTTTCTTGCCATTTTACATAGTATTGAACTTTTTATCACATTTCTTGTCATTTAACACAGTTTTGACCTTTTAACACTGTTTCTTTTCAGTTGACATAGTTTTTGACCTTTTAACACCATTTCTTGTCATTTTACACAGTTTTGAGCTATTAACACCGTTTCTTGTCAGTTGACATAGTTTTGACCTTTTAACACCATTTCTTGTCATTTGACATATTTTTGACCTTTTAACACCGTTTCTTATCATTTAACATAATTTTTGACTTTTTATCACATTTCTTGTCATTTTACACAGTATTGACCTTTTAACACCGTTTCTTGTCAGTTGACATAGTTTTGACCTTTTAACATCGTTTCTTGTCAGTTGACATAGTTTTGACCTTTTAACACTGTTTCTTGTCGTTTGACATTGTTTTGACCTTTTATCACCATTTCTTGTCATTTTACATAGTTTTGACCTTTTAATACCATTTCTTGTTCTTTTACATAGTTTTGACCTTTAAACACCGTTTCTTGTCGCTTTACATACTTTTGACTTTTTAACACCATTTCTAGTCAGTTGACATAGTTTCTGACCTTTTAACACCATTTCTTGTCATGTGACATAGTTTTGACCTTTTAACACTATTTCTAGTCCTTTTACATATTTTTGACATTTTAACACCGTTTCTTGCCATTTGACATAGTATTTAACTTTTTATCACATTTCTTGTCATTTAACACAGTTTTGACCTTTTAACACTGTCTCTTGTCAGTTGACATAGTTTTTGACCTTTTAACACCATTTCTTGTCATTTTACATAGTCTTGACGTTTTAACACCATTTCTTGTCATTTGACATAGTTTTTGACCTTTTAACACCATGTCTAGTCATTTTTCACAGTTTTGACCTTTTAACACCGTTTATTGTCAGTTGACATAGTTTTTACCTTTTAACACCATTTCTTGTCATTTTACATAGTATTGAACTTTTTATCACATTTCTTGTCATTTAACACAGTTTTGACCTTTTAACACTGTTTCTTGTCAGTTGACATAGTTTTTGACCTTTTAACACCATTTCTTGTCATTTTACACAGTTTTGAGCTATTAACACCGTTTCTTGTCAGTTGACATAGTTTTGACCTTTTAACACCATTTCTTGTCATTTGACATATTTTTGACCTTTTAACACCGTTTCTTATCATTTAACATAATTTTTGACTTTTTATCACATTTCTTGTCATTTTACACAGTATTGACCTTTTAACACCGTTTCTTGTCAGTTGACATAGTTTTGACCTTTTAACATCGTTTCTTGTCAGTTGACATAGTTTTGACCTTTTAACACTGTTTCTTGTCATTTGACATAGTTTTGACCTTTTATCACCATTTCTTGTCATTTTACATAGTTTTGACCTTTTAACACCATTTCTTGTCCTTTTACATAGTTTTGACCTTTAAACACCGTTTCTTGTCGCTTTACATACTTTTGACCTTTTAACACCATTTCTAGTCAGTTGACATAGTTTCTGACCTTTTAACACCATTTCTTGTCATTTGACATAGTTTTGACCTTTTAACACTATTTCTAGTCCTTTTACATAGTTTTGACCTTTTAACACCGTTTCTTGCCATTTGACATAGTATTTAACTTTTTATCACATTTCTTGTCATTTAACACAGTTTTGACCTTTTAACACTGTCTCTTGTCAGTTGACATAGTTTTTGACCTTTTAACACCATTTCTTGTCATTTTACATAGTCTTGACGTTTTAACACCATTTCTTGTCATTTGACATAGTTTTTGACCTTTTAACACCATTTCTTGTCATTTTGCATAGTTTTGACCTTTTATCACTATTTCTTGTCATTTTACATAGATTTTGACCTTTTAACACCATTTCCTGTCATTTGACATAGTTTTGACCTTTTCACACCTTTTCCTGTCATTTGACATAGTTTTGACCTTTTAACACCATTTCTTGTCATTTTACATAGTTTTGACCTTTTATCACCATTTCTTTTCATTTTACATAGTTTTGACCTTTTATCACATTTCTTGTAATTTTACACAGTATTGCCTTTTAACACCGTTTTTTGTCATTTGACATAGTTTTGACCTTTTTACACCTTTTCCTGTCATTTGACATAGTTTTGACCTTTTAACACTGTTTCTTGTCATTTGACATAGTTTTGACCTTTTATCACCATATCTTGTAATTTTACATAGTTTTGAGCTCTTAACACCATTTCTTGTCATTTGACATAGTTTTGACCTTTTAACACCGTTTCTTGTCATTTGACATAGTTTTGACCTTTTATCACCATTTCTTGTCATTTTACATAGTTTTGACCTTTTATCACCATTTCTTGTCCTTTTACATAGTTTTGACCTTTAAACACCGTTTTTTGTCGCTTTACATACTTTTGACCTTTTAAAACCATTTCTTGTCATTTGACATAGTTTTTGACCTTTTAACACCATTTCTAGTCATTTTACACAGTTTTGACCTTTTAACACCGTTTATTGTCAGTTGACATAGTTTTGACCTTTTAACACCATTTCTTGTCATTTTACATAGTATTGAACTTTTTATCACATTTCTTGTCATTTAACACAGTTTTGACCTTTTAACACTGTTTCTTGTCAGTTGACATAGTTTTTGACCTTTTAACACCATTTCTTGTCATTTTACACAGTTTTGAGCTATTAACACCGTTTCTTGTCAGTTGACATAGTTTTGACCTTTTAACACCATTTCTTGTCATTTGACATATTTTTGACCTTTTAACACCGTTTCTTATCATTTAACATAATTTTTGACTTTTTATCACATTTCTTGTCATTTTACACAGTTTTGAGCTATTAACACCGTTTCTTGTCAGTTGACATAGTTTTGACCTTTTAACACCATTTCTTGTCATTTGACATATTTTTGACCTTTTAACATCGTTTCTTATCATTTAACATAATTTTTGACTTTTTATCACATTTCTAGTCATTTTACACAGTATTGACCTTTTAACACCGTTTCTTGTCAGTTGACATAGTTTTGACCTTTTAACATCGTTTCTTGTCAGTTGACATAGTTTTGACCTTTTAACACTGTTTCTTGTCGTTTGACATTGTTTTGACCTTTTATCACCATTTCTTGTCATTTTACATAGTTTTGACCTTTTAATACCATTTCTTGTTCTTTTACATAGTTTTGACCTTTAAACACCGTTTCTTGTCGCTTTACATACTTTTGACTTTTTAACACCATTTCTAGTCAGTTGACATAGTTTCTGACCTTTTAACACCATTTCTTGTCATGTGAAATAGTTTTGACCTTTTAACACTATTTCTAGTCCTTTTACATATTTTTGACCTTTTAACACCGTTTCTTGCCATTTGACATAGTATTTAACTTTTTATCACATTTCTTGTCATTTAACACAGTTTTGACCTTTTAACACTGTCTCTTGTCAGTTGACATAGTTTTTGACCTTTTAACACCATTTCTTGTCATTTTACATAGTCTTGACGTTTTAACACCATTTCTTGTCATTTGACATAGTTTTTGACCTTTTAACACCATGTCTAGTCATTTTACACAGTTTTGACCTTTTAACACCGTTTATTGTCAGTTGACATAGTTTTTACCTTTTAACACCATTTCTTGTCATTTTACATAGTATTGAACTTTTTATCACATTTCTTGTCATTTAACACAGTTTTGACCTTTTAACACTGTTTCTTGTCAGTTGACATAGTTTTTGACCTTTTAACACCATTTCTTGTCATTTTACACAGTTTTGAGCTATTAACACCGTTTCTTGTCAGTTGACATAGTTTTGACCTTTTAACACCATTTCTTGTCATTTGACATATTTTTGACCTTTTAACACCGTTTCTTATCATTTAACATAATTTTTGACTTTTTATCACATTTCTTGTCATTTTACACAGTATTGACCTTTTAACACCGTTTCTTGTCAGTTGACATAGTTTTGACCTTTTAACATCGTTTCTTGTCAGTTGACATAGTTTTGACCTTTTAACACTGTTTCTTGTCATTTGACATAGTTTTGACCTTTTATCACCATTTCTTGTCATTTTACATAATTTTGACCTTTTAACACCATTTCTTGTCCTTTTACATAGTTTTGACCTTTAAACACCGTTTCTTGTCGCTTTACATACTTTTGACCTTTTAACACCATTTCTAGTCAGTTGACATAGTTTCTGACCTTTTAACACCATTTCTTGTCATTTGACATAGTTTTGACCTTTTAACACTATTTCTAGTCCTTTTACATAGTTTTGACCTTTTAACACCGTTTCTTGCCATTTGACATAGTATTTAACTTTTTATCACATTTCTTGTCATTTAACACAGTTTTGACCTTTTAACACTGTCTCTTGTCAGTTGACATAGTTTTTCACCTTTTAACACCATTTCTTGTCATTTTACATAGTCTTGACGTTTTAACACCATTTCTTGTCATTTGACATAGTTTTTGACCTTTTAACACCATTTCTTGTCATTTGGCATAGTTTTGACCTTTTATCACCATTTCTTGTCATTTTACATAGTTTTGACCTTTTATCACCATATTTTGTCATTTTACATAGATTTTGACCTTTTAACACCATTTCTTGTCATTTGACATAGTTTTGACCTTTTCACACCTTTTCCTGTCATTTGACATAGTTTTGACCTTTTAACACCATTTCTTGTCATTTTGCATAGTTTTGACCTTTTATCACCATTTCTTGTCATTTTACATAGTTTTGAGCTCTTAACACCATTTCTTGTCATTTGACATAGTTTTGACCTCTTAACACCATTTCTAGTCAGTTGACATAGTTTCTGACCTTTTAACACCATTTTCTTGTCATTTGACATAGTTTTGACCTTTTAACACTATTTCTAGTCCTTTTACATAGTTTTGACCTTTTAACACCGTTTCTTGCCATTTGACATAGTATTTAACTTTTTATCACATTTCTTGTCATTTAACACAGTTTTGACCTTTTAACACTGTCTCTTGTCAGTTGACATAGTTTTTGACCTTTTAACACCATTTCTTGTCATTTTACATAGTCTTGACGTTTTAACTCCATTTCTTGTCATTTGACATAGTTTTTGACCTTTTAACACCATTTCTAGTCATTTTACACAGTTTTGACCTTTTAACACTGTTTCTTGTCAGTTGACATAGTTTTTGACCTTTTAACACCATATCTTGTCATTTTACACAGTTTTGAGCTATTAACACCGTTTCTTGTCAGTTGACATAGTTTTGACCTTTTAACACCATTTCTTGTCATTTGACATATTTTTGACCTTTTAACACCGTTTCTTATCATTTAACATAATTTTTGACTTTTTATCACATTTCTTGTCATTTTACACAGTATTGACCTTTTAACACCGTTTCTTGTCAGTTGACATAGTTTTGACCTTTTAACATCGTTTCTTGTCAGTTGACATAGTTTTGACATTTTAACACTGTTTCTTGTCATTTGACATAGTTTTGACCTTTTATCACCATTTCTTGTCATTTTACATAGTTTTGACCTTTTTACACCATTTCTTGTCCTTTTACATAGTTTTGACCTGTAAACACCGTTTCTTGTCATTTGACATAGTTTTGACCTTTTAACACTATTTCTAGTCCTTTTACATAGTTTTGACCTTTTAACACAGTTTCTTGCCATTTGACATAGTATTTAACTTTTTATCACATTTCTTGTCATTTAACACAGTTTTGACCTTTTAACACTGTCTCTTGTCAGTTGACATAGTTTTTGACCTTTTAACACCATTTCTTGTCATTTTACATAGTTTTGACGTTTTAACACCATTTCTTGTCATTTGACATAGTTTTTGACCTTTTAACACCATTTCTTGTCATTTGGCATAGTTTTGACCTTTTATCACCATTTCTTGTCATTTTACATAGTTTTGACCTTTTATCACCATATTTTGTCATTTTACATAGATTTTGACCTTTTAACACCATTTCTTGTCATTTGACATAGTTTTGACCTTTTCACACCTTTTCCTGTCATTTGACATAGTTTTGACCTTTTAACATCATTTCTTGTCATTTTGCATAGTTTTGACCTTTTATCACCATTTCTTGTCATTTTACATAGTTTTGAGCTCTTAACACCATTTCTTGTCATTTGACATAGTTTTGACCTCTTAACACCATTTCTAGTCAGTTGACATAGTTTCTGACCTTTTAACACCATTTCTTGTCATTTGACATAGTTTTGACCTTTTAACACTATTTCTAGTCCTTTTACATAGTTTTGACCTTTTAACACCGTTTCTTGCCATTTGACATAGTATTTAACTTTTTATCACATTTCTTGTCATTTAACACAGTTTTGACCTTTTAACACTGTCTCTTGTCAGTTGACATAGTTTTTGACCTTTTAACACCATTTCTTGTCATTTTACATAGTTTTGACGTTTTAACACCATTTCTTGTCATTTGACATAGTTTTTGACCTTTTAACACCATTTCTTGTCATTTGGCATAGTTTTGACCTTTTATCACCATTTCTTGTCATTTTACATAGTTTTGACCTTTTATCACCATATTTTGTCATTTTACATAGATTTTGACCTTTTAACACCATTTCTTGTCATTTGACATAGTTTTGACCTTTTCACACCTTTTCCTGTCATTTGACATAGTTTTGACCTTTTAACATCATTTCTTGTCATTTTGCATAGTTTTGACCTTTTATCACTATTTCTTGTCATTTTACATAGTTTTGAGCTCTTAACACCATTTCTTGTCATTTGACATAGTTTTGACCTTTTAACACCATTTCTTGTCATTTTACATAGTCTTGACGTTTTAACACCATTTCTTGTCATTTGACATAGTTTTTGACCTTTTAACACCATTTCTTGTAATTTGGCATAGTTTTGACCTTTTATCACCATTTCTTGTCATTTTACATAGTTTTGACCTTTTATCACCATTTCTTGTCAGTTGACATAGTTTTTGACCTTTTAACACCATTTCTTGTCATTTTACATAGTATTGAACTTTTTATCACATTTCTTGTCATTTAACACAGTTTTGACCTTTTAACACTGTTTCTTGTCAGTTGACATAGTTTTTGACCTTTTAACACCATTTCTTGTCATTTTACATAGTCTTGACGTTTTAACACCATTTCTTGTCATTTGACATAGTTTTTGACCTTTTAACACCATTTCTTGTCATTTAACATATTTTTCACCTTTTAACACCGTTTCTTATCATTTGACATAGTTTTTGACTTTTTATCAAATTTCTTGTCATTTTACACAGTTTTGAGCTATTAACACCGTTTCTTGTCAGTTGACATAGTTTTGACCTTTTAACACCATTTCTTGTCATTTTACATAGTATTGAACTTTTTATCACATTTCTTGTCATTTAACACAGTTTTGACCTTTTAACACTGTTTCTTGTCAGTTGACATAGTTTTTGACCTTTTAACACCATTTCTTGTCATTTTACACAGTTTTGAGCTATTAACACCGTTTCTTGTCAGTTGACATAGTTTTGACCTTTTAACACCATTTCTTGTCATTTGACATATTTTTGACCTTTTAACACCATTTCTTATCATTTAACATAATTTTTGACTTTTTATCACATTTCTTGTCATTTTACACAGTATTGACCTTTTAACACCGTTTCTTGTCAGTTGACATAGTTTTGACCTTTTAACATCGTTTCTTGTCAGTTGACATAGTTTTGACCTTTTAACACTGTTTCTTGTCATTTGACATAGTTTTTGACCTTTTAACACCATTTCTTGTCATTTTACATAGTTTTGACCTTTTAACACCATTTCTTGTCCTTTTACATAGTTTTGACCTTTAAACACCGTTTCTTGTCGCTTTACATACTTTTGACCTTTTAACACCATTTCTAGTCAGTTGACTTAGTTTCTGACCTTTTAACACTATTTCTTGTCATTTTACATAGATTTTGACCTTTTAACACCATTTCTTGTCATTTGACATAGTTTTGACCTTTTCACACCTTTTCCTGTCATTTGACATAGTTTTGACCTTTTAACACCATTTCTTGTCATTTTACATAGTTTTGACCTTTTATCACCATTTCTTGTCATTTTACATAGTTTTGACCTTTTATCACATTTCTTGTCATTTTACACAGTATTGCCTTTTAACACCGTTTCTTGTCATTTGACATAGTTTTGACCTTTTTACACCTTTTCCTGTCATTTGACATAGTTTTGACCTTTTAACACTGTTTCTTGTCATTTGATATAGTTTTGACCTTTTATCACCATATCTTGTAATTTTACATAGTTTTGAGCTCTTAACACCATTTCTTGTCATTTGACATAGTTTTGACCTTTTAACACCGTTTCTTGTCATTTGACATAGTTTTGACCTTTTATCACCATTTCTTGTCATTTTACATAGTTTTGACCTTTTATCACCATTTCTTGTCCTTTTACATAGTTTTGACCTTTAAACACCGTTTTTTGTCGCTTTACATACTTTTGACCTTTTAAAACCATTTCTTGTCATTTGACATAGTTTTTGACCTTTTAACACCATTTCTAGTCATTTTACATAGTTTTGACCTTTTAACACCGTTTATTGTCAGTTGACATAGTTTTGACCTTTTAACACCATTTCTTGTCATTTTACATAGTATTGAACTTTTTATCACATTTCTTGTCATTTAACACAGTTTTGACCTTTTAACACTGTTTCTTGTCAGTTGACATAGTTTTTGACCTTTTAACACCATTTCTTGTCATTTTACACAGTTTTGAGCTATTAACACCGTTTCTTGTCAGTTGACATAGTTTTGACCTTTTAACACCATTTCTTGTCATTTGACATATTTTTTACCTTTTAACACCGTTTCTTATCATTTAACATAATTTTTGACTTTTTATCACATTTGTTGTCATTTTACACAGTTTTGAGATATTAACACCGTTTCTTGTCAGTTGACATAGTTTTGACCTTTTAACACCATTTCTTGTCATTTGACATATTTTTGACCTTTTAACATCGTTTCTTATCATTTAACATAATTTTTGACTTTTTATCACATTTCTTGTCATTTTACACAGTATTGACCTTTTAACACCGTTTCTTGTCAGTTGACATAGTTTTGACCTTTTAACATCGTTTCTTGTCAGTTGACATAGTTTTGACCTTTTAACACTGTTTCTTGTCATTTGACATAGTTTTGACCTTTTATCACCATTTCTTGTCATTTTACATTGTTTTGACCTTTTAACACCATTTCTTGTTCTTTTACATAGTTTTGACCTTTAAACACCGTTTCTCGTCGCTTTACATACTTTTGACTTTTTAACACCATTTCTAGTCAGTTGACATAGTTTCTGACCTTTTAACACCATTTCTTGTCATGTGACATAGTTTTGACCTTTTAACACTATTTCTAGTCCTTTTACATAGTTTTGACCTTTTAACACCGTTTCTTGCCATTTGACATAGTATTTAACTTTTTATCACATTTCTTGTCATTTAACACAGTTTTGACCTTTTAACACTGTCTCTTGTCAGTTGACATAGTTTTTGACCTTTTAACACCATTTCTTGTCATTTTACATAGTCTTGACGTTTTAACACCATTTCTTGTCATTTGACATAGTTTTTGACCTTTTAACACCATTTCTTGTCATTTGGCATAGTTTTGACCTTTTATCACCATTTCTTGTCATTTTACATAGTTTTGACCTTTTATCACCATATTTTGTCATTTTACATAGATTTTGACCTTTTAACACCATTTCTTGTCATTTGACATAGTTTTGACCTTTTCACACCTTTTCCTGTCATTTGACATAGTTTTGACCTTTTAACACCATTTCTTGTCATTTTGCATAGTTTTGACCTTTTATCACCATTTCTTGTCATTTTACATAGTTTTGAGCTCTTAACACCATTTCTTGTCATTTGACATAGTTTTGACCTCTTAACACCATTTCTAGTCAGTTGACATAGTTTCTGACCTTTTAACACCATTTCTTGTCATTTGACATAGTTTTGACCTTTTAACACTATTTCTAGTCCTTTTACATAGTTTTGACCTTTTAACACCGTTTCTTGCCATTTGACATAGTATTTAACTTTTTATCACATTTCTTGTCATTTAACACAGTTTTGACCTTTTAACACTGTCTCTTGTCAGTTGACATAGTTTTTGACCTTTTAACACCATTTCTTGTCATTTTACATAGTCTTGACGTTTTAACACCATTTCTTGTCATTTGACATAGTTTTTGACCTTTTAACACCATTTCTAGTCATTTTACACAGTTTTGACCTTTTAACACTGTTTCTTATCAGTTGACATAGTTTTTGACCTTTTAACACCATATCTTGTCATTTTACACAGTTTTGAGCTATTAACACCGTTTCTTGTCAGTTGACATAGTTTTGACCTTTTAACACCATTTCTTGTCATTTGACATATTTTTGACCTTTTAACACCGTTTCTTATCATTTAACATAATTTTTGACTTTTTATCACATTTCTTGTCATTTTACACAGTATTGACCTTTTAACACCGTTTCTTGTCAGTTGACATAGTTTTGACCTTTTAACATCGTTTCTTGTCAGTTGACATAGTTTTGACATTTTAACACTGTTTCTTGTCATTTGACATAGTTTTGACCTTTTATCACCATTTCTTGTCATTTTACATAGTTTTGACCTTTTAACACCATTTCTTGTCCTTTTACATAGTTTTGACCTGTAAACACCGTTTCTTGTCATTTGACATAGTTTTGACCTTTTAACACTATTTCTAGTCCTTTTACATAGTTTTGACCTTTTAACACCGTTTCTTGCCATTTGACATAGTATTTAACTTTTTATCACATTTCTTGTCATTTAACACAGTTTTGACCTTTTAACACCATTTCTTGTCATTTTACATAGTTTTGACGTTTTAACACCATTTCTTGTCATTTGACATAGTTTTTGACCTTTTAACACCATTTCTTGTCATTTGGCATAGTTTTGACCTTTTATCACCATTTCTTGTCATTTCACATAGTTTTGACCTTTTATCACCATATTTTGTCATTTTACATAGATTTTGACCTTTTAACACCATTTCTTGTCATTTGACATAGTTTTGACCTTTTCACACCTTTTCCTGTCATTTGACATAGTTTTGACCTTTTAACATCATTTCTTGTCATTTTGCATAGTTTTGACCTTTTATCACCATTTCTTGTAATTTTGACATAGTTTTGACCTTTTATCACCATTTCTTGTCATTTTACATAGTTTTGAGCTCTTAACACCATTTCTTGTCATTTGACATAGTTTTGACCTTTTAACACCATTTCTTGTCATTTTACATAGTCTTGACGTTTTAACACCATTTCTTGTCATTTGACATAGTTTTTGACCTTTTAACACCATTTCTTGTCATTTGACATAGTTTTTGACCTTTTAACACCATTTCTTGTCATTTGACATAGTTTTGACCTTTTATCACCATTTCTTGTCATTTTACATAGTATTGAACTTTTTATCACATTTCTTGTCATTTAACACAGTTTTGACCTTTTAACACTGTTTCTTGTCAGTTGACATAGTTTTTGACCTTTTAACACCATTTCTTGTCATTTTACACAGTTTTGAGCTATTAACACCGTTTCTTGTCAGTTGACATAGTTTTGACCTTTTAACACCATTTCTTGTCATTTGACATATTTTTGACCTTTTAACACCGTTTCTTATCATTTAACATAATTTTTGACTTTTTATCACATTTCTTGTCATTTTACACAGTATTGACCTTTTAACACCGTTTCTTGTCAGTTGACATAGTTTTGACCTTTTAACATCGTTTCTTGTCAGTTGACATAGTTTTGACCTTTTAACACTGTTTCTTGTCATTTGACATAGTTTTGACCTTTTATCACCATTTCTTGTCATTTTACATAGTTTTGACCTTTTAACACATTTCTTGTCCTTTTACATAGTTTTGACCTTTAAACACCGTTTCTTGTCGCTTTACATACTTTTGACCTTTTAACACCATTTCTAGTCAGTTGACATAGTTTCTGACCTTTTAACACCATTTCTTGTCATTTGACATAGTTTTGACCTTTTAACACTATTTCTAGTCCTTTTACATAGTTTTGACCTTTTAACACCGTTTCTTGCCATTTGACATAGTATTTAACTTTTTATCACATTTCTTGTCATTTAACACAGTTTTGACCTTTTAACACTGTCTCTTGTCAGTTGACATAGTTTTTGACCTTTTAACACCATTTCTTGTCATTTTACATAGTCTTGACGTTTTAACACCATTTCTTGTCATTTGACATAGTTTTTGACCTTTTAACACCATTTCTTGTCATTTGGCATAGTTTTGACCTTTTATCACCATTTCTTGTCATTTTACATAGTTTTGACCTTTTATCACCATATTTTGTCATTTTACATAGATTTTGACCTTTTAACACCATTTCTTGTCATTTGACATAGTTTTGACCTTTTCACACCTTTTCCTGTCATTTGACATAGTTTTGACCTTTTAACACCATTTCTTGTCATTTTGCATAGTTTTGACCTTTTATCACCATTTCTTGTCATTTTACATAGTTTTGAGCTCTTAACACCATTTCTTGTCATTTGACATAGTTTTGACCTCTTAACACCATTTCTAGTCAGTTGACATAGTTTCTGACCTTTTAACACCATTTCTTGTCATTTGACATAGTTTTGACCTTTTAACACTATTTCTAGTCCTTTTACATAGTTTTGACCTTTTAACACCGTTTCTTGCCATTTGACATAGTATTTAACTTTTTATCACATTTCTTGTCATTTAACACAGTTTTGACCTTTTAACACTGTCTCTTGTCAGTTGACATAGTTTTTGACCTTTTAACACCATTTCTTGTCATTTTACATAGTCTTGACGTTTTAACACCATTTCTTGTCATTTGACATAGTTTTTGACCTTTTAACACCATTTCTAGTCATTTTACACAGTTTTGACCTTTTAACACTGTTTCTTGTCAGTTGACATAGTTTTTGACCTTTTAACACCATATCTTGTCATTTTACACAGTTTTGAGCTATTAACACCGTTTCTTGTCAGTTCACATAGTTTTGACCTTTTAACACCATTTCTTGTCATTTGACATATTTTTGACCTTTTAACAACGTTTCTTATCATTTAACATAATTTTTGACTTTTTATCACATTTCTTGTCATTTTACACAGTATTGACCTTTTAACACCGTTTCTAGTCAGTTGACATAGTTTTGACCTTTTAACATCGTTTCTTGTCAGTTGACATAGTTTTGACCTTTTAACACTGTTTCATGTCATTTGACATAGTTTTGACCTTTTATCACCATTTCTTGTCATTTGACATAGTTTTGACCTTTTAACACCATTTCTTGTCATTTGACATATTTTTTACCTTTTAACACCGTTTCTTATCATTTAACATAATTTTTGACTTTTTATCACATTTCTTGTCATTTTACACAGTTTTGAGATATTAACACCGTTTCTTGTCAGTTGACATAGTTTTGACCTTTTAACACCATTTCTTGTCATTTTACATAGTATTGAACTTTTTATCACATTTCTTGTCATTTAACACAGTTTTGACCTTTTAACACTGTTTCTTGTCAGTTGACATAGTTTTTGACCTTTTAACACCATTTCTTGTCATTTTACACAGTTTTGAGCTATTAACACCGTTTCTTGTCAGTTGACATAGTTTTGACCTTTTAACACCATTTCTTGTCATTTGACATATTTTTGACCTTTTAACACCGTTTCTTATCATTTAACATAATTTTTGACTTTTTATCACATTTCTTGTAATTTTACACAGTATTGACCTTTTAACACCGTTTCTTGTCAGTTGACATAGTTTTGACCTTTTAACATCGTTTCTTGTCAGTTGACATAGTTTTGACCTTTTAACACTGTTTCTTGTCATTTGACATAGTTTTGACCTTTTATCACCATTTCTTGTCATTTTACATAGTTTTGACCTTTTAACACCATTTCTTGTCCTTTTACATAGTTTTGACCTTTAAACACCGTTTCTTGTCGCTTTACATACTTTTGACCTTTTAACACCATTTCTAGTCAGTTGACATAGTTTCTGACCTTTTAACACCATTTCTTGTCATTTTACATAGTTTTGACATTTTATCACCATATTTTGTCATTTTACATAGATTTTGACCTTTTAACACCATTTCTTGTCATTTGACATAGTTTTGACCTTTTCACACCTTTTCCTGTCATTTGACATAGTTTTGACCTTTTCACATCATTTCTTGTCATTTTGCATAGTTTTGACCTTTTATCACCATTTCTTGTCATTTTACATAGTTTTGAGCTCTTAACACCATTTCTTGTCATTTGACATAGTTTTGACCTTTTAACACCATTTCTTGTCATTTTACATAGTCTTGACGTTTTAACACCATTTCTTGTCATTTGACATAGTTTTTGACCTTTTAACACCATTTCTTGTAATTTGGCATAGTTTTGACCTTTTATCACCATTTCTTGTCATTTTACATAGTTTTGACCTTTTATCACCATTTCTTGTCAGTTGACATAGTTTTTGACCTTTTAACACCATTTCTTGTCATTTTACATAGTATTGAACTTTTTATCACATTTCTTGTCATTTAACACAGTTTTGACCTTTTAACACTGTTTCTTGTCAGTTGACATAGTTTTTGACCTTTTAACACCATTTCTTGTCATTTTACATAGTCTTGACGTTTTAACACCATTTCTTGTCATTTGACATAGTTTTTGACCTTTTAACACCATTTCTTGTCATTTAACATATTTTTCACCTTTTAACACCGTTTCTTATCATTTGACATAGTTTTTGACTTTTTATCAAATTTCTTGTCATTTTACACAGTTTTGAGCTATTAACACCGTTTCTTGTCATTTGACATAGTTTTGACCTTTTAACACCATTTCTTGTCATTTGACATATTTTTGACCTTTTATCACCGTTTCTTATCATTTAACATAATTTTTGACTTTTTATCACATTTCTTGTCATTTTACACAGTATTGACCTTTTAACACCGTTTCTTGTCAGTTGACATAGTTTTGACCTTTTAACATCGTTTCTTGTCAGTTGACATAGTTTTGACCTTTTAACACTGTTTCTTGTCATTTGACATAGTTTTGACCTTTTATCACCATTTCTTGTCATTTTACATAGTTTTGACCTTTTAACACCATTTCTTGTCAGTTGACATAGTTTTGACCTTTTAACATCGTTTCTTGTCAGTTGACATAGTTTTGACCTTTTAACACTGTTTCTTGTCATTTGACATAGTTTTTGACCTTTTAACACCATTTCTTGTCATTTTACATAGTTTTGACCTTTTAACACCATTTCTTGTCCTTTTACATAGTTTTGACCTTTTCACACCTTTTCCTGTCATTTGACATAGTTTTGACCTTTTAACACCATTTCTTGTCATTTTACATAGTTTTGACCTTTTATCACCATTTCTTGTCATTTTACATAGTTTTGACCTTTTATCACATTTCTTGTCATTTTACACAGTATTGCCTTTTAACACCGTTTCTTGTCATTTGACATAGTTTTGACCTTTTTACACCTTTTCCTGTCATTTGACATAGTTTTGACCTTTTAACACTGTTTCTTGTCATTTGACATAGTTTTGACCTTTTATCACCATATCTTGTAATTTTACATAGTTTTGAGCTCTTAACACCATTTCTTGTCATTTGACATAGTTTTGACCTTTTAACACCGTTTCTTGTCATTTGACATAGTTTTGACCTTTTATCACCATTTCTTGTCATTTTACATAGTTTTGACCTTTTATCACCATTTCTTGTCCTTTTACATAGTTTTGACCATTAAACACCGTTTTTTGTCGCTTTACATACTTTTGACCTTTTAAAACCATTTCTTGTCATTTGACATAGTTTTTGACCTTTTAACACCATTTCTAGTCATTTTACACAGTTTTGACCTTTTAACACCGTTTATTGTCAGTTGACATAGTTTTGACCTTTTAACACCATTTCTTGTCATTTTACATAGTATTGAACTTTTTATCACATTTCTTGTCATTTAACACAGTTTTGACCTTTTAACACTGTTTCTTGTCAGTTGACATAGTTTTTGACCTTTTAACACCATTTCTTGTCATTTTACACAGTTTTGAGCTATTAACACCGTTTCTTGTCAGTTGACATAGTTTTGACCTTTTAACACCATTTCTTGTCATTTGACATATTTTTGACCTTTTAACACCGTTTCTTATCATTTAACATAATTTTTGACTTTTTATCACATTTCTTGTCATTTTACACAGTTTTGAGCTATTAACACCGTTTCTTGTCAGTTGACATAGTTTTGACCTTTTAACACCATTTCTTGTCATTTGACATATTTTTGACCTTTTAACACCGTTTCTTATCATTTAACATAATTTTTGACTTTTTATCACATTTCTTGTCATTTTACACAGTATTGACCTTTTAACACCGTTTCTTGTCAGTTGACATAGTTTTGACCTTTTAACATCGTTTCTTGTCAGTTGACATGGTTTTGACCTTTTAACACTGTTTCTTGTCATTTGACATAGTTTTGACCTTTTTCACCATTTCTTGTCATTTTACATAGTTTTGACCTTTTAACACCATTTCTTGTCCTTTTACATAGTTTTGACCTTTAAACACCGTTTCTTGTCGCTTTACATACTTTTGACCTTTTAACACCATTTCTAGTCAGTTGACATAGATTTTGACCTTTTAACACCATTTCTTGTCATTTGACATAGTTTTGACCTTTTTACACCTTTTCCTGTCATTTGACATAGTTTTGACCTTTTAACACCATTTCTTGTCATTTTACATAGTATTGAACTTTTTATCACATTTCTTGTCATTTAACACAGTTTTGACCTTTTAACACTGTTTCTTGTCAGTTGACATAGTTTTTGACCTTTTAACACCATTTCTTGTCATTTTACACAGTTTTGAGCTATTAACACCGTTTCTTGTCAGTTGACATAGTTTTGACCTTTTAACACCATTTCTTGTCATTTGACATATTTTTGACCTTTTAACACCGTTTCTTATCATTTAACATAATTTTTGACTTTTTATCACATTTCTTGTCATTTTACACAGTATTGACCTTTTAACACCGTTTCTTGTCAGTTGACATAGTTTTGACCTTTTAACATCGTTTCTTGTCAGTTGACATAGTTTTGACCTTTTAACACTGTTTCTTGTCATTTGACATAGTTTTGACCTTTTATCACCATTTCTTGTCATTTTACATAGTTTTGACCTTTTAACACATTTCTTGTCCTTTTACATAGTTTTGACCTTTAAACACCGTTTCTTGTCGCTTTACATACTTTTGACCTTTTAACACCATTTCTAGTCAGTTGACATAGTTTCTGACCTTTTAACACCATTTCTTGTCATTTGACATAGTTTTGACCTTTTAACACTATTTCTAGTCCTTTTACATAGTTTTGACCTTTTAACACCGTTTCTTGCCATTTGACATAGTATTTAACTTTTTATCACATTTCTTGTCATTTAACACAGTTTTGACCTTTTAACACTGTCTCTTGTCAGTTGACATAGTTTTTGACCTTTTAACACCATTTCTTGTCATTTTACATAGTCTTGACGTTTTAACACCATTTCTTGTCATTTGACATAGTTTTTGACCTTTTAACACCATTTCTTGTCATTTGGCATAGTTTTGACCTTTTATCACCATTTCTTGTCATTTTACATAGTTTTGACCTTTTATCACCATATTTTGTCATTTTACATAGATTTTGACCTTTTAACACCATTTCTTGTCATTTGACATAGTTTTGACCTTTTCACACCTTTTCCTGTCATTTGACATAGTTTTGACCTTTTAACACCATTTCTTGTCATTTTGCATAGTTTTGACCTTTTATCACCATTTCTTGTCATTTTACATAGTTTTGAGCTCTTAACACCATTTCTTGTCATTTGACATAGTTTTGACCTCTTAACACCATTTCTAGTCAGTTGACATAGTTTCTGACCTTTTAACACCATTTCTTGTCATTTGACATAGTTTTGACCTTTTAACACTATTTCTAGTCCTTTTACATAGTTTTGACCTTTTAACACCGTTTCTTGCCATTTGACATAGTATTTAACTTTTTATCACATTTCTTGTCATTTAACACAGTTTTGACCTTTTAACACTGTCTCTTGTCAGTTGACATAGTTTTTGACCTTTTAACACCATTTCTTGTCATTTTACATAGTCTTGACGTTTTAACACCATTTCTTGTCATTTGACATAGTTTTTGACCTTTTAACACCATTTCTAGTCATTTTACACAGTTTTGACCTTTAACACTGTTTCTTGTCAGTTGACATAGTTTTTGACCTTTTAACACCATATCTTGTCATTTTACACAGTTTTGAGCTATTAACACCGTTTCTTGTCAGTTCACATAGTTTTGACCTTTTAACACCATTTCTTGTCATTTGACATATTTTTGACCTTTTAACAACGTTTCTTATCATTTAACATAATTTTTGACTTTTTATCACATTTCTTGTCATTTTACACAGTATTGACCTTTTAACACCGTTTCTAGTCAGTTGACATAGTTTTGACCTTTTAACATCGTTTCTTGTCAGTTGACATAGTTTTGACCTTTTAACACTGTTTCATGTCATTTGACATAGTTTTGACCTTTTATCACCATTTCTTGTCATTTGACATAGTTTTGACCTTTTAACACCATTTCTTGTCATTTGACATATTTTTTACCTTTTAACACCGTTTCTTATCATTTAACATAATTTTTGACTTTTTATCACATTTCTTGTCATTTTACACAGTTTTGAGATATTAACACCGTTTCTTGTCAGTTGACATAGTTTTGACCTTTTAACACCATTTCTTGTCATTTGACATATTTTTGACCTTTTAACATCGTTTCTTATCATTTAACATAATTTTTGACTTTTTATCACATTTCTTGTCATTTTACACAGTATTGACCTTTTAACACCGTTTCTTGTCAGTTGACATAGTTTTGACCTTTTAACATCGTTTCTTGTCAGTTGACATAGTTTTGACCTTTTAACACTGTTTCTTGTCATTTGACATAGTTTTGACCTTTTATCACCATTTCTTGTCATTTTACATTGTTTTGACCTTTTAACACCATTTCTTGTTCTTTTACATAGTTTTGACCTTTAAACACCGTTTCTCGTCGCTTTACATACTTTTGACTTTTTAACACCATTTCTAGTCAGTTGACATAGTTTCTGACCTTTTAACACCATTTCTTGTCATGTGACATAGTTTTGACCTTTTAACACTATTTCTAGTCCTTTTACATAGTTTTGACCTTTTAACACCGTTTCTTGCCATTTGACATAGTATTTAACTTTTTATCACATTTCTTGTCATTTAACACAGTTTTGACCTTTTAACACTGTCTCTTGTCAGTTGACATAGTTTTTGACCTTTTAACACCATTTCTTGTCATTTTACATAGTCTTGACGTTTTAACACCATTTCTTGTCATTTGACATAGTTTTTGACCTTTTAACACCATTTCTTGTCATTTGGCATAGTTTTGACCTTTTATCACCATTTCTTGTCATTTTACATAGTTTTGACCTTTTATCACCATATTTTGTCATTTTACATAGATTTTGACCTTTTAACACCATTTCTTGTCATTTGACATAGTTTTGACCTTTTCACACCTTTTCCTGTCATTTGACATAGTTTTGACCTTTTAACACCATTTCTTGTCATTTTGCATAGTTTTGACCTTTTATCACCATTTCTTGTCATTTTACATAGTTTTGAGCTCTTAACACCATTTCTTGTCAGTTGACATAGTTTTGACCTCTTAACACCATTTCTAGTCAGTTGACATAGTTTCTGACCTTTTAACACCATTTCTTGTCATTTGACATAGTTTTGACCTTTTAACACTATTTCTAGTCCTTTTACATAGTTTTGACCTTTTAACACCGTTTCTTGCCATTTGACATAGTATTTAACTTTTTATCACATTTCTTGTCATTTAACACAGTTTTGACCTTTTAACACTGTCTCTTGTCAGTTGACATAGTTTTTGACCTTTTAACACCATTTCTTGTCATTTTACATAGTCTTGACGTTTTAACACCATTTCTTGTCATTTGACATAGTTTTTGACCTTTTAACACCATTTCTAGTCATTTTACACAGTTTTGACCTTTTAACACTGTTTCTTATCAGTTGACATAGTTTTTGACCTTTTAACACCATATCTTGTCATTTTACACAGTTTTGAGCTATTAACACCGTTTCTTGTCAGTTGACATAGTTTTGACCTTTTAACACCATTTCTTGTCATTTGACATATTTTTGACCTTTTAACACCGTTTCTTATCATTTAACATAATTTTTGACTTTTTATCACATTTCTTGTCATTTTACACAGTATTGACCTTTTAACACCGTTTCTTGTCAGTTGACATAGTTTTGACCTTTTAACATCGTTTCTTGTCAGTTGACATAGTTTTGACATTTTAACACTGTTTCTTGTCATTTGACATAGTTTTGACCTTTTATCACCATTTCTTGTCATTTTACATAGTTTTGACCTTTTAACACCATTTCTTGTCCTTTTACATAGTTTTGACCTGTAAACACCGTTTCTTGTCATTTGACATAGTTTTGACCTTTTAACACTATTTCTAGTCCTTTTACATAGTTTTGACCTTTTAACACCGTTTCTTGCCATTTGACATAGTATTTAACTTTTTATCACATTTCTTGTCATTTAACACAGTTTTGACCTTTTAACACCATTTCTTGTCATTTTACATAGTTTTGACGTTTTAACACCATTTCTTGTCATTTGACATAGTTTTTGACCTTTTAACACCATTTCTTGTCATTTGGCATAGTTTTGACCTTTTATCACCATTTCTTGTCATTTCACATAGTTTTGACCTTTTATCACCATATTTTGTCATTTTACATAGATTTTGACCTTTTAACACCATTTCTTGTCATTTGACATAGTTTTGACCTTTTCACACCTTTTCCTGTCATTTGACATAGTTTTGACCTTTTAACATCATTTCTTGTCATTTTGCATAGTTTTGACCTTTTATCACCATTTCTTGTAATTTTGACATAGTTTTGACCTTTTATCACCATTTCTTGTCATTTTACATAGTTTTGAGCTCTTAACACCATTTCTTGTCATTTGACATAGTTTTGACCTTTTAACACCATTTCTTGTCATTTTACATAGTCTTGACGTTTTAACACCATTTCTTGTCATTTGACATAGTTTTTGACCTTTTAACACCATTTCTTGTCATTTGACATAGTTTTTGACCTTTTAACACCATTTCTTGTCATTTGACATAGTTTTGACCTTTTATCACCATTTCTTGTCATTTTACATAGTATTGAACTTTTTATCACATTTCTTGTCATTTAACACAGTTTTGACCTTTTAACACTGTTTCTTGTCAGTTGACATAGTTTTTGACCTTTTAACACCATTTCTTGTCATTTTACATAGTCTTGACGTTTTAACACCATTTCTTGTCATTTGACATAGTTTTTGACCTTTTAACACCATTTCTTGTCATTTAACATATTTTTCACCTTTTAACACCGTTTCTTATCATTTGACATAGTTTTTGACTTTTTATCAAATTTCTTGTCATTTTACACAGTTTTGAGCTATTAACACCGTTTCTTGTCAGTTGACATAGTTTTGACCTTTTAACACCATTTCTTGTCATTTGACATATTTTTGACCTTTTATCACCGTTTCTTATCATTTAACATAATTTTTGACTTTTTATCACATTTCTTGTCATTTTACACAGTATTGACCTTTTAACACCGTTTCTTGTCAGTTGACATAGTTTTGACCTTTTAACATCGTTTCTTGTCAGTTGACATAGTTTTGACCTTTTAACACTGTTTCTTGTCATTTGACATAGTTTTGACCTTTTATCACCATTTCTTGTCATTTTACATAGTTTTGACCTTTTAACACCATTTCTTGTCAGTTGACATAGTTTTGACCTTTTAACATCGTTTCTTGTCAGTTGACATAGTTTTGACCTTTTAACACTGTTTCTTGTCATTTGACATAGTTTTTGACCTTTTAACACCATTTCTTGTCATTTTACATAGTTTTGACCTTTTAACACCATTTCTTGTCCTTTTACATAGTTTTGACCTTTTCACACCTTTTCCTGTCATTTGACATAGTTTTGACCTTTTAACACCATTTCTTGTCATTTTACATAGTTTTGACCTTTTATCACCATTTCTTGTCATTTTACATAGTTTTGACCTTTTATCACATTTCTTGTCATTTTACACAGTATTGCCTTTTAACACCGTTTCTTGTCATTTGACATAGTTTTGACCTTTTTACACCTTTTCCTGTCATTTGACATAGTTTTGACCTTTTAACACTGTTTCTTGTCATTTGACATAGTTTTGACCTTTTATCACCATATCTTGTAATTTTACATAGTTTTGAGCTCTTAACACCATTTCTTGTCATTTGACATAGTTTTGACCTTTTAACACCGTTTCTTGTCATTTGACATAGTTTTGACCTTTTATCACCATTTCTTGTCATTTTACATAGTTTTGACCTTTTATCACCATTTCTTGTCCTTTTACATAGTTTTGACCTTTAAACACCGTTTTTTGTCGCTTTACATACTTTTGACCTTTTAAAACCATTTCTTGTCATTTGACATAGTTTTTGACCTTTTAACACCATTTCTAGTCATTTTACACAGTTTTGACCTTTTAACACCGTTTATTGTCAGTTGACATAGTTTTGACCTTTTAACACCATTTCTTGTCATTTTACATAGTATTGAACTTTTTATCACATTTCTTGTCATTTAACACAGTTTTGACCTTTTAACACTGTTTCTTGTCAGTTGACATAGTTTTTGACCTTTTAACACCATTTCTTGTCATTTTACACAGTTTTGAGCTATTAACACCGTTTCTTGTCAGTTGACATAGTTTTGACCTTTTAACACCATTTCTTGTCATTTGACATATTTTTGACCTTTTAACACCGTTTCTTATCATTTAACATAATTTTTGACTTTTTATCACATTTCTTGTCATTTTACACAGTTTTGAGCTATTAACACCGTTTCTTGTCAGTTGACATAGTTTTGACCTTTTAACACCATTTCTTGTCATTTGACATATTTTTGACCTTTTAACACCGTTTCTTATCATTTAACATAATTTTTGACTTTTTATCACATTTCTTGTCATTTTACACAGTATTGACCTTTTAACACCGTTTCTTGTCAGTTGACATAGTTTTGACCTTTTAACATCGTTTCTTGTCAGTTGACATGGTTTTGACCTTTTAACACTGTTTCTTGTCATTTGACATAGTTTTGACCTTTTTCACCATTTCTTGTCATTTTACATAGTTTTGACCTTTTAACACCATTTCTTGTCCTTTTACATAGTTTTGACCTTTAAACACCGTTTCTTGTCGCTTTACATACTTTTGACCTTTTAACACCATTTCTAGTCAGTTGACATAGATTTTGACCTTTTAACACCATTTCTTGTCATTTGACATAGTTTTGACCTTTTTACACCTTTTCCTGTCATTTGACATAGTTTTGACCTTTTAACACCATTTCTTGTCATTTTACATAGTATTGAACTTTTTATCACATTTCTTGTCATTTAACACAGTTTTGACCTTTTAACACTGTTTCTTGTCAGTTGACATAGTTTTTGACCTTTTAACACCATTTCTTGTCATTTTACACAGTTTTGAGCTATTAACACCGTTTCTTGTCAGTTGACATAGTTTTGACCTTTTAACACCATTTCTTGTCATTTGACATATTTTTGACCTTTTAACACCGTTTCTTATCATTTAACATAATTTTTGACTTTTTATCACATTTCTTGTCATTTTACACAGTATTGACCTTTTAACACCGTTTCTTGTCAGTTGACATAGTTTTGACCTTTTAACATCGTTTCTTGTCAGTTGACATAGTTTTGACCTTTTAACACTGTTTCTTGTCATTTGACATAGTTTTGACCTTTTATCACCATTTCTTGTCATTTTACATAGTTTTGACCTTTTAACACCATTTCTTGTCCTTTTACATAGTTTTGACCTTTAAACACCGTTTCTTGTCGCTTTACATACTTTTGACCTATTAACACCATTTCTAGTCAGTTGACATAGTTTCTGACCTTTTAACACCATTTCTTGTCATTTTACATAGTTTTGACCTTTTATCACCATATTTTGTCATTTTACATAGATTTTGACCTTTTAACACCATTTCTTGTCATTTGACATAGTTTTGACCTTTTCACACCTTTTCCTGTCATTTGACATAGTTTTGACCTTTTCACATCATTTCTTGTCATTTTGCATAGTTTTGACCTTTTATCACCATTTCTTGTCATTTTACATAGTTTTGAGCTCTTAACACCATTTCTTGTCATTTGACATAGTTTTGACCTTTTAACACCATTTCTTGTCATTTTACATAGTCTTGACGTTTTAACACCATTTCTTGTCATTTGACATAGTTTTTGACCTTTTAACACCATTTCTTGTAATTTGGCATAGTTTTGACCTTTTATCACCATTTCTTGTCATTTTACATAGTTTTGACCTTTTATCACCATTTCTTGTCAGTTGACATAGTTTTTGACCTTTTAACACCATTTCTTGTCATTTTACATAGTATTGAACTTTTTATCACATTTCTTGTCATTTAACACAGTTTTGACCTTTTAACACTGTTTCTTGTCAGTTGACATAGTTTTTGACCTTTTAACACCATTTCTTGTCATTTTACATAGTCTTGACGTTTTAACACCATTTCTTGTCATTTGACATAGTTTTTGACCTTTTAACACCATTTCTTGTCATTTAACATATTTTTCACCTTTTAACACCGTTTCTTATCATTTGACATAGTTTTTGACTTTTTATCAAATTTCTTGTCATTTTACACAGTTTTGAGCTATTAACACCGTTTCTTGTCAGTTGACATAGTTTTGACCTTTTAACACCATTTCTTGTCATTTGACATATTTTTGACCTTTTATCACCGTTTCTTATCATTTAACATAATTTTTGACTTTTTATCACATTTCTTGTCATTTTACACAGTATTGACCTTTTAACACCGTTTCTTGTCAGTTGACATAGTTTTGACCTTTTAACAACGTTTCTTGTCAGTTGACATAGTTTTGACCTTTTAACACTGTTTCTTGTCATTTGACATAGTTTTGACCTTTTATCACCATTTCTTGTCATTTTACATAGTTTTGACCTTTTAACACCATTTCTTGTCAGTTGACATAGTTTTGACCTTTTAACATCGTTTCTTGTCAGTTGACATAGTTTTGACCTTTTAACACTGTTTCTTGTCATTTGACATAGTTTTTGACCTTTTAACACCATTTCTTGTCATTTTACATAGTTTTGACCTTTTAACACCATTTCTTGTCCTTTTACATAGTTTTGACCTTTTCACACCTTTTCCTGTCATTTGACATAGTTTTGACCTTTTAACACCATTTCTTGTCATTTTACATAGTTTTGACCTTTTATCACCATTTCTTGTCATTTTACATAGTTTTGACCTTTTATCACATTTCTTGTCATTTTACACAGTATTGCCTTTTAACACCGTTTCTTGTCATTTGACATAGTTTTGACCTTTTTACACCTTTTCCTGTCATTTGACATAGTTTTGACCTTTTAACACTGTTTCTTGTCATTTGACATAGTTTTGACCTTTTATCACCATATCTTGTAATTTTACATAGTTTTGAGCTCTTAACACCATTTCTTGTCATTTGACATAGTTTTGACCTTTTAACACCGTTTCTTGTCATTTGACATAGTTTTGACCTTTTATCACCATTTCTTGTCATTTTACATAGTTTTGACCTTTTATCACCATTTCTTGTCCTTTTACATAGTTTTGACCATTAAACACCGTTTTTTGTCGCTTTACATACTTTTGACCTTTTAAAACCATTTCTTGTCATTTGACATAGTTTTTGACCTTTTAACACCATTTCTAGTCATTTTACACAGTTTTGACCTTTTAACACCGTTTATTGTCAGTTGACATAGTTTTGACCTTTTAACACCATTTCTTGTCATTTTACATAGTATTGAACTTTTTATCACATTTCTTGTCATTTAACACAGTTTTGACCTTTTAACACTGTTTCTTGTCAGTTGACATAGTTTTTGACCTTTTAACACCATTTCTTGTCATTTTACACAGTTTTGAGCTATTAACACCGTTTCTTGTCAGTTGACATAGTTTTGACCTTTTAACACCATTTCTTGTCATTTGACATATTTTTGACCTTTTAACACCGTTTCTTATCATTTAACATAATTTTTGACTTTTTATCACATTTCTTGTCATTTTACACAGTTTTGAGCTATTAACACCGTTTCTTGTCAGTTGACATAGTTTTGACCTTTTAACACCATTTCTTGTCATTTGACATATTTTTGACCTTTTAACACCGTTTCTTATCATTTAACATAATTTTTGACTTTTTATCACATTTCTTGTCATTTTACACAGTATTGACCTTTTAACACCTTTTCTTGTCAGTTGACATAGTTTTGACCTTTTAACATCGTTTCTTGTCAGTTGACATGGTTTTGACCTTTTAACACTGTTTCTTGTCATTTGACATAGTTTTGACCTTTTTCACCATTTCTTGTCATTTTACATAGTTTTGACCTTTTAACACCATTTCTTGTCCTTTTACATAGTTTTGACCTTTAAACACCGTTTCTTGTCGCTTTACATACTTTTGACCTTTTAACACCATTTCTAGTCAGTTGACATAGATTTTGACCTTTTAACACCATTTCTTGTCATTTGACATAGTTTTGACCTTTTTACACCTTTTCCTGTCATTTGACATAGTTTCGACCTTTTAACACCATTTCTTGTCATTTTACATAGTATTGAACTTTTTATCACATTTCTTGTCATTTAACACAGTTTTGACCTTTTAACACTGTTTCTTGTCAGTTGACATAGTTTTTGACCTTTTAACACCATTTCTTGTCATTTTACACAGTTTTGAGCTATTAACACCGTTTCTTGTCAGTTGACATAGTTTTGACCTTTTAACACCATTTCTTGTCATTTGACATATTTTTGACCTTTTAACACCGTTTCTTATCATTTAACATAATTTTTGACTTTTTATCACATTTCTTGTCATTTTACACAGTATTGACCTTTTAACACCGTTTCTTGTCAGTTGACATAGTTTTGACCTTTTAACATCGTTTCTTGTCAGTTGACATAGTTTTGACCTTTTAACACTGTTTCTTGTCATTTGACATAGTTTTGACCTTTTATCACCATTTCTTGTCATTTTACATAGTTTTGACCTTTTAACACCATTTCTTGTCCTTTTACATAGTTTTGACCTTTAAACACCGTTTCTTGTCGCTTTACATACTTTTGACCTTTTAACACCATTTCTAGTCAGTTGACATAGTTTCTGACCTTTTAACACCATTTCTTGTCATTTGACATAGTTTTGACCTTTTAACACTATTTCTAGTCCTTTTACATAGTTTTGACCTTTTAACACCGTTTCTTGCCATTTGACATAGTATTTAACTTTTTATCACATTTCTTGTCATTTAACACAGTTTTGACCTGTTAACACTGTCTCTTGTCAGTTGACATAGTTTTTGACCTTTTAACACCATTTCTTGTCATTTTACATAGTCTTGACGTTTTAACACCATTTCTTGTCATTTGACATAGTTTTTGACCTTTTAACACCATTTCTTGTCATTTGGCATAGTTTTGACCTTTTATCACCATTTCTTGTCATTTTACATAGTTTTGACCTTTTATCACCATATTTTGTCATTTTACATAGATTTTGACCTTTTAACACCATTTCTTGTCATTTGACATAGTTTTGACCTTTTCACACCTTTTCCTGTCATTTGACATAGTTTTGACCTTTTAACACCATTTCTTGTCATTTTGCATAGTTTTGACCTTTTATCACCATTTCTTGTCATTTTACATAGTTTTGAGCTCTTAACACCATTTCTTGTCATTTGACATAGTTTTGACCTCTTAACACCATTTCTAGTCAGTTGACATAGTTTCTGACCTTTTAACACCATTTCTTGTCATTTGACATAGTTTTGACCTTTTAACACTATTTCTAGTCCTTTTACATAGTTTTGACCTTTTAACACCGTTTCTTGCCATTTGACATAGTATTTAACTTTTTATCACATTTCTTGTCATTTAACACAGTTTTGACCTTTTAACACTGTCTCTTGTCAGTTGACATAGTTTTTGACCTTTTAACACCATTTCTTGTCATTTTACATAGTCTTGACGTTTTAACACCATTTCTTGTCATTTGACATAGTTTTGACCTTTTATCACCATATCTTGTAATTTTACATAGTTTTGAGCTCTTAACACCATTTCTTGTCATTTGACATAGTTTTGACCTTTTAACACCGTTTCTTGTCATTTGACATAGTTTTGACCTTTTATCACCATTTCTTGTCATTTTACATAGTTTTGACCTTTTATCACCATTTCTTGTCCTTTTACATAGTTTTGACCTTTAAACACCGTTTTTTGTCGCTTTACATACTTTTGACCTTTTAAAACCATTTCTTGTCATTTGACATAGTTTTTGACCTTTTAACACCATTTCTAGTCATTTTACACAGTTTTGACCTTTTAACACCGTTTATTGTCAGTTGACATAGTTTTGACCTTTTAACACCATTTCTTGTCATTTTACATAGTATTGAACTTTTTATCACATTTCTTGTCATTTAACACAGTTTTGACCTTTTAACACTGTTTCTTGTCAGTTGACATAGTTTTTGACCTTTTAACACCATTTCTTGTCATTTTACACAGTTTTGAGCTATTAACACCGTTTCTTGTCAGTTGACATAGTTTTGACCTTTTAACACCATTTCTTGTCATTTGACATATTTTTGACCTTTTAACACCGTTTCTTATCATTTAACATAATTTTTGACTTTTTATCACATTTCTTGTCATTTTACACAGTTTTGAGCTATTAACACCGTTTCTTGTCAGTTGACATAGTTTTGACCTTTTAACACCATTTCTTGTCATTTGACATATTTTTGACCTTTTAACACCGTTTCTTATCATTTAACATAATTTTTGACTTTTTATCACATTTCTTGTCATTTTACACAGTATTGACCTTTTAACACCGTTTCTTGTCAGTTGACATAGTTTTGACCTTTTAACATCGTTTCTTGTCAGTTGACATGGTTTTGACCTTTTAACACTGTTTCTTGTCATTTGACATAGTTTTGACCTTTTTCACCATTTCTTGTCATTTTACATAGTTTTGACCTTTTAACACCATTTCTTGTCCTTTTACATAGTTTTGACCTTTAAACACCGTTTCTTGTCGCTTTACATACTTTTGACCTTTTAACACCATTTCTAGTCAGTTGACATAGATTTTGACCTTTTAACACCATTTCTTGTCATTTGACATAGTTTTGACCTTTTTACACCTTTTCCTGTCATTTGACATAGTTTTGACCTTTTAACACCATTTCTTGTCATTTTACATAGTATTGAACTTTTTATCACATTTCTTGTCATTTAACACAGTTTTGACCTTTTAACACTGTTTCTTGTCAGTTGACATAGTTTTTGACCTTTTAACACCATTTCTTGTCATTTTACACAGTTTTGAGCTATTAACACCGTTTCTTGTCAGTTGACATAGTTTTGACCTTTTAACACCATTTCTTGTCATTTGACATATTTTTGACCTTTTAACACCGTTTCTTATCATTTAACATAATTTTTGACTTTTTATCACATTTCTTGTCATTTTACACAGTATTGACCTTTTAACACCGTTTCTTGTCAGTTGACATAGTTTTGACCTTTTAACATCGTTTCTTGTCAGTTGACATAGTTTTGACCTTTTAACACTGTTTCTTGTCATTTGACATAGTTTTGACCTTTTATCACCATTTCTTGTCATTTTACATAGTTTTGACCTTTTAACACCATTTCTTGTCCTTTTACATAGTTTTGACCTTTAAACACCGTTTCTTGTCGCTTTACATACTTTTGACCTTTTAACACCATTTCTAGTCAGTTGACATAGTTTCTGACCTTTTAACACCATTTCTTGTCATTTGACATAGTTTTGACCTTTTAACACTATTTCTAGTCCTTTTACATAGTTTTGACCTTTTAACACCGTTTCTTGCCATTTGACATAGTATTTAACTTTTTATCACATTTCTTGTCATTTAACACAGTTTTGACCTTTTAACACTGTCTCTTGTCAGTTGACATAGTTTTTGACCTTTTAACACCATTTCTTGTCATTTTACATAGTCTTGACGTTTTAACACCATTTCTTGTCATTTGACATAGTTTTTGACCTTTTAACACCATTTATTGTCATTTGGCATAGTTTTGACCTTTTATCACCATTTCTTGTCATTTTACATAGTTTTGACCTTTTATCACCATATTTTGTCATTTTACATAGATTTTGACCTTTTAACACCATTTCTTGTCATTTGACATAGTTTTGACCTTTTCAAACCTTTTCTTGTCATTTGACATAGTTTTGACCTTTTAACACCATTTCTTGTCATTTTGCATAGTTTTGACCTTTTATCACCATTTCTTGTCATTTTACATAGTTTTGAGCTCTTAACACCATTTCTTGTCATTTGACATAGTTTTGACCTCTTAACACCATTTCTAGTCAGTTGACATAGTTTCTGACCTTTTAACACCATTTCTTGTCATTTGACATAGTTTTGACCTTTTAACACTATTTCTAGTCCTTTTACATAGTTTTGACCTTTTAACACCGTTTCTTGCCATTTGACATAGTATTTAACTTTTTATCACATTTCTTGTCATTTAACACAGTTTTGACCTTTTAACACTGTCTCTTGTCAGTTGACATAGTTTTTGACCTTTTAACACCATTTCTTGTCATTTTACATAGTCTTGACGTTTTAACACCATTTCTTGTCATTTGACATAGTTTTTGACCTTTTAACACCATTTCTAGTCATTTTACACAGTTTTGACCTTTTAACACCGTTTATTGTCAGTTGACATAGTTTTGACCTTTTAACACTATTTCTAGTCCTTTTACATAGTTTTGACCTTATAACACCGTTTCTTGCCCTTTGACATAGTATTTAACTTTTTATCACATTTCTTGTCATTTAACACAGTTTTGACCTTTTAACACTGTCTCTTGTCAGTTGACATAGTTTTTGACCTTTTAACACCATTTCTTGTCATTTTACATAGTCTTGACGTTTTAACACCATTTCTTGTCATTTGACATAGTTTTTGACCTTTTAACACCATTTCTAGTCATTTTACACAGTTTTGACCTTTTAACACCGTTTATTGTCAGTTGACATAGTTTTGACCTTTTAACACCATTTCTTGTCATTTGACATAGTTTTGACCTTTTAACACTATTTCTAGTCCTTTTACATAGTATTGAACTTTTTATCACATTTCTTGTCATTTAACACAGTTTTGACCTTTTAACACTGTTTCTTGTCAGTTGACATAGTTTTTGACCTTTTAACACCAAATCTTGTCATTTACACAGTTTTGAGCTATTAACACCGTTTCTTGTCAGTTGACATAGTTTTGACCTTTTAACACCATTTCTTGTCATTTGACATATTTTTGACCTTTTAACACCGTTTCTTATCATTTAACATAATTTTTGACTTTTTATCACATTTCTTGTCATTTTACACAGTATTGACCTTTTAACACCGTTTCTTGTCAGTTGACATAGTTTTGACCTTTTAAAATCGTTTCTTGTCAGTTGACATAGTTTTGACATTTTAACACTGTTTCTTGTCATTTGACATAGTTTTGACCTTTTATCACCATTTCTTGTCATTTTACATAGTTTTGACCTTTTAACACCATTTCTTGTCCTTTTACATAGTTTTGACCTGTAAACACCGTTTCTTGTCATTTGACATAGTTTTGACCTTTTAACACTATTTCTAGTCCTTTTACATAGTTTTGACCTTTTAACACCGTTTCTTGCCATTTGACATAGTATTTAACTTTTTATCACATTTCTTGTCATTTAACACAGTTTTGACCTTTTAACACTGTCTCTTGTCAGTTGACATAGTTTTTGACCTTTTAACACCATTTCTTGTCATTTTACATAGTTTTGACGTTTTAACACCATTTCTTGTCATTTGACATAGTTTTTGACCTTTTAACACCATTTCTTGTCATTTGGCATAGTTTTGACCTTTTATCACCATTTCTTGTCATTTTACATAGTTTTGACCTTTTATCACCATATTTTGTCATTTTACATAGATTTTGACCTTTTAACACCATTTCTTGTCATTTGACATAGTTTTGACCTTTTCACACCTTTTCCTGTCATTTGACATAGTTTTGACCTTTTAACATCATTTCTTGTCATTTTGCATAGTTTTGACCTTTTATCACCATTTCTTGTCATTTTACATAGTTTTGAGCTCTTAACACCATTTCTTGTCATTTGACATAGTTTTGACCTTTTAACACCATTTCTTGTCATTTTACATAGTCTTGACGTTTTAACACCATTTCCTGTCATTTGACATAGTTTTTGACCTTTTAACACCATTTCTTGTCATTTGGCATAGTTTTGACCTTTTATCACCATTTCTTGTCATTTTACATAGTTTTGACCTTTTATCACCATTTCTTGTCAGTTGACATAGTTTTTGACCTTTTAACACCATTTCTTGTCATTTTACACAGTTTTGAGCTATTAACACCGTTTCTTGTCAGTTGACATAGTTTTGACCTTTTAACACCATTTCTTGTCATTTGATATATTTTTGACCTTTTAACACCGTTTCTTATCATTTAACATAATTTTTGACTTTTTATCACATTTCTTGTCATTTTACATAGTTTTGACCTTTTAACACCATTTCTTGTCCTTTTACATAGTTTTGACCTTTAAACACCGTTTCTTGTCGCTTTACATACTTTTGACCTTTTAACAACATTTCTAGTCAGTTGACATAGTTTCTGACCTTTTAACACCATTTCTTGTCATTTGACATAGTTTTGACCTTTTAACACTATTTCTAGTCCTTTTACATAGTTTTGACCTTTTAACACCGTTTCTTGCCATTTGACATAGTATTTAGCTTTTTATCACATTTCTTGTCATTTAACACAGTTTTGACCTTTTAACACTGTCTCTTGTCAGTTGACATAGTTTTTGACCTTTTAACACCATTTCTTGTCATTTTACATAGTCTTGACGTTTTAACACCATTTCTTGTCATTTGACATAGTTTTTGACCTTTTAACACCATTTCTTGTCATTTGGCATAGTTTTGACCTTTTATCACCATTTCTTGTCATTTTACATAGTTTTGACCTTTTATCACCATATTTTGTCATTTGGCATAGTTTTGACCTTTTATCACCATTTCTTGTCATTTTACATACTTTTGACCTTTTATCACCATATTTTGTCATTTTACATAGATTTTGACCTTTTAACTTCATTTCTTGTCATTTGACATAGTTTTGACCTTTTCACACCTTTTCCTGTCATTTGACATAGTTTTGACCTTTTAACACCATTTCTTGTCATTTTGCATAGTTTTGACCTTTTATCACCATTTCTTGTCATTTTACATAGTTTTGAGCTCTTAACACCATTTCTTGTCATTTGACATAGTTTTGACCTCTTAACACCATTTCTAGTCAGTTGACATAGTTTCTGACCTTTTAACACCATTTCTTGTCATTTGACATAGTTTTGACCTTTTAACACTATTTCTAGTCCTTTTACATAGTTTTGACCTTTTAACACCGTTTCTTGCCATTTGACATAGTATTTAACTTTTTATCACATTTCTTGTCATTTAACACAGTTTTGACCTTTTAACACTGTCTCTTGTCAGTTGACATAGTTTTTGACCTTTTAACACCATTTCTTGTCATTTTACATAGTCTTGACGTTTTAACACCATTTCTTGTCATTTGACATAGTTTTTGACCTTTTAACACCATTTATAGTCATTTTACACAGTTTTGACCTTTTAACACCGTTTATTGTCAGTTGACATAGTTTTGACCTTTTAACACCATTTCTTGTCATTTGACATAGTTTTGACCTTTTAACACTATTTCTAGTCCTTTTACATAGTATTGAACTTTTTATCACATTTCTTGTCATTTAACACAGTTTTGACCTTTTAACACTGTTTCTTGTCAGTTGACATAGTTTTTGACCTTTTAACACCATATCTTGTCATTTACACAGTTTTGAGCTATTAACACCGTTTCTTGTCAGTTGACATAGTTTTGACCTTTTAACACCATTTCTTGTCATTTGACATATTTTTGACCTTTTAACACCGTTTCTTATCATTTAACATAATTTTTGACTTTTTATCACATTTCTTGTCATTTTACACAGTATTGACCTTTTAACACCGTTTCTTGTCAGTTGACATAGTTTTGACCTTTTAAAATCGTTTCTTGTCAGTTGACATAGTTTTGACATTTTAACACTGTTTTTTGTCATTTGACATAGTTTTGACCTTTTATCACCATTTCTTGTCATTTTACATAGTTTTGACCTTTTAACACCATTTCTTGTCCTTTTACATAGTTTTGACCTGTAAACACCGTTTCTTGTCATTTGACATAGTTTTGACCTTTTAACACTATTTCTAGTCCTTTTACATAGTTTTGACCTTTTAACACCGTTTCTTGCCATTTGACATAGTATTTAACTTTTTATCACATTTCTTGTCATTTAACACAGTTTTGACCTTTTAACACTGTCTCTTGTCAGTTGACATAGTTTTTGACCTTTTAACACCATTTCTTGTCATTTTACATAGTTTTGACGTTTTAACACCATTTCTTGTCATTTGACATAGTTTTTGACCTTTTAACACCATTTCTTGTCATTTGGCATAGTTTTGACCTTTTATCACCATTTCTTGTCATTTTACATAGTTTTGACCTTTTATCACCATATTTTGTCATTTTACATAGATTTTGACCTTTTAACACCATTTCTTGTCATTTGACATAGTTTTGACCTTTTCACACCTTTTCCTGTCATTTGACATAGTTTTGACCTTTTAACATCATTTCTTGTCATTTTGCATAGTTTTGACCTTTTATCACCATTTCTTGTCATTTTACATAGTTTTGAGCTCTTAACACCATTTCTTGTCATTTGACATAGTTTTGACCTTTTAACACCATTTCTTGTCATTTTACATAGTCTTGACGTTTTAACACCATTTCCTGTCATTTGACATAGTTTTTGACCTTTTAACACCATTTCTTGTCATTTGGCATAGTTTTGACCTTTTATCACCATTTCTTGTCATTTTACATAGTTTTGACCTTTTATCACCATTTCTTGTCAGTTGACATAGTTTTTGACCTTTTAACACCATTTCTTGTCATTTTACACAGTTTTGAGCTATTAACACCGTTTCTTGTCAGTTGACATAGTTTTGACCTTTTAACACCATTTCTTGTCATTTGACATATTTTTGACCTTTTAACACCGTTTCTTATCATTTAACATAATTTTTGACTTTTTATCACATTTCTTGTCATTTTACATAGTTTTGACCTTTTAACACCATTTCTTGTCCTTTTACATAGTTTTGACCTTTAAACACCGTTTCTTGTCGTTTTACATACTTTTGACCTTTTAACACCATTTCTAGTCAGTTGACATAGTTTCTGACCTTTTAACACCATTTCTTGTCATTTGACATAGTTTGACCTTTTAACACTATTTCTAGTCCTTTTACATAGTTTTGACCTTTTAACACCGTTTCTTGCCATTTGACATAGTATTTAACTTTTTATCACATTTCTTGTCATTTAACACAGTTTTGACCTTTTAACACTGTCTCTTGTCAGTTGACATAGTTTTTGACCTTTTAACACCATTTCTTGTCATTTTACATAGTCTTGACGTTTTAACACCATTTCTTGTCATTTGACATAGTTTTTGACCTTTTAACACCATTTCTTGTCATTTGGCATAGTTTTGACCTTTTATCACCATTTCTTGTCATTTTACATAGTTTTGACCTTTTATCACCATATTTTGTCATTTTACATAGATTTTGACCTTTTAACACCATTTCTTGTCATTTGACATAGTTTTGACCTTTTCACACCTTTTCCTGTCATTTGACATAGTTTTGACCTTTTAACATCATTTCTTGTCATTTTGCATAGTTTTGACCTTTTATCACCATTTCTTGTCATTTTACATAGTTTTGAGCTCTTAACACCATTTCTTGTCATTTGACATAGTTTTGACCTTTTAACACCATTTCTTGTCATTTTACACAGTCTTGACGTTTTAACACCATTTCCTGTCATTTGACATAGTTTTTGACCTTTTAACACCATTTCTTGTCATTTGGCATAGTTTTGACCTTTTATCACCATTTCTTGTCATTTTACATAGTTTTGACCTTTTATCACCATTTCTTGTCAGTTGACATAGTTTTTGACCTTTTAACACCATTTCTTGTCATTTTACACAGTTTTGAGCTATTAACACCGTTTCTTGTCAGTTGACATAGTTTTGACCTTTTAACACCATTTCTTGTCATTTGATATATTTTTGACCTTTTAACACCGTTTCTTATCATTTAACATAATTTTTGACTTTTTATCACATTTCTTGTCATTTTACATAGTTTTGACCTTTTAACACCATTTCTTGTCCTTTTACATAGTTTTGACCTTTAAACACCGTTTCTTGTCGCTTTACATACTTTTGACCTTTTAACAACATTTCTAGTCAGTTGACATAGTTTCTGACCTTTTAACACCATTTCTTGTCATTTGACATAGTTTTGACCTTTTAACACTATTTCTAGTCCTTTTACATAGTTTTGACCTTTTAACACCGTTTCTTGCCATTTGACATAGTATTTAGCTTTTTATCACATTTCTTGTCATTTAACACAGTTTTGACCTTTTAACACTGTCTCTTGTCAGTTGACATAGTTTTTGACCTTTTAACACCATTTCTTGTCATTTTACATAGTCTTGACGTTTTAACACCATTTCTTGTCATTTGACATAGTTTTTGACCTTTTAACACCATTTCTTGTCATTTGGCATAGTTTTGACCTTTTATCACCATTTCTTGTCATTTTACATAGTTTTGACCTTTTATCACCATATTTTGTCATTTGGCATAGTTTTGACCTTTTATCACCATTTCTTGTCATTTTACATACTTTTGACCTTTTATCACCATATTTTGTCATTTTACATAGATTTTGACCTTTTAACTTCATTTCTTGTCATTTGACATAGTTTTGACCTTTTCACACCTTTTCCTGTCATTTGACATAGTTTTGACCTTTTAACACCATTTCTTGTCATTTTGCATAGTTTTGACCTTTTATCACCATTTCTTGTCATTTTACATAGTTTTGAGCTCTTAACACCATTTCTTGTCATTTGACATAGTTTTGACCTCTTAACACCATTTCTAGTCAGTTGACATAGTTTCTGACCTTTTAACACCATTTCTTGTCATTTGACATAGTTTTGACCTTTTAACACTATTTCTAGTCCTTTTACATAGTTTTGACCTTTTAACACCGTTTCTTGCCATTTGACATAGTATTTAACTTTTTATCACATTTCTTGTCATTTAACACAGTTTTGACCTTTTAACACTGTCTCTTGTCAGTTGACATAGTTTTTGACCTTTTAACACCATTTCTTGTCATTTTACATAGTCTTGACGTTTTAACACCATTTCTTGTCATTTGACATAGTTTTTGACCTTTTAACACCATTTATAGTCATTTTACACAGTTTTGACCTTTTAACACCGTTTATTGTCAGTTGACATAGTTTTGACCTTTTAACACCATTTCTTGTCATTTGACATAGTTTTGACCTTTTAACACTATTTCTAGTCCTTTTACATAGTATTGAACTTTTTATCACATTTCTTGTCATTTAACACAGTTTTGACCTTTTAACACTGTTTCTTGTCAGTTGACATAGTTTTTGACCTTTTAACACCATATCTTGTCATTTACACAGTTTTGAGCTATTAACACCGTTTCTTGTCAGTTGACATAGTTTTGACCTTTTAACACCATTTCTTGTCATTTGACATATTTTTGACCTTTTAACACCGTTTCTTATCATTTAACATAATTTTTGACTTTTTATCACATTTCTTGTCATTTTACACAGTATTGACCTTTTAACACCGTTTCTTGTCAGTTGACATAGTTTTGACCTTTTAAAATCGTTTCTTGTCAGTTGACATAGTTTTGACATTTTAACACTGTTTTTTGTCATTTGACATAGTTTTGACCTTTTATCACCATTTCTTGTCATTTTACATAGTTTTGACCTTTTAACACCATTTCTTGTCCTTTTACATAGTTTTGACCTGTAAACACCGTTTCTTGTCATTTGACATAGTTTTGACCTTTTAACACTATTTCTAGTCCTTTTACATAGTTTTGACCTTTTAACACCGTTTCTTGCCATTTGACATAGTATTTAACTTTTTATCACATTTCTTGTCATTTAACACAGTTTTGACCTTTTAACACTGTCTCTTGTCAGTTGACATAGTTTTTGACCTTTTAACACCATTTCTTGTCATTTTACATAGTTTTGACGTTTTAACACCATTTCTTGTCATTTGACATAGTTTTTGACCTTTTAACACCATTTCTTGTCATTTGGCATAGTTTTGACCTTTTATCACCATTTCTTGTCATTTTACATAGTTTTGACCTTTTATCACCATATTTTGTCATTTTACATAGATTTTGACCTTTTAACACCATTTCTTGTCATTTGACATAGTTTTGACCTTTTCACACCTTTTCCTGTCATTTGACATAGTTTTGACCTTTTAACATCATTTCTTGTCATTTTGCATAGTTTTGACCTTTTATCACCATTTCTTGTCATTTTACATAGTTTTGAGCTCTTAACACCATTTCTTGTCATTTGACATAGTTTTGACCTTTTAACACCATTTCTTGTCATTTTACATAGTCTTGACGTTTTAACACCATTTCCTGTCATTTGACATAGTTTTTGACCTTTTAACACCATTTCTTGTCATTTGGCATAGTTTTGACCTTTTATCACCATTTCTTGTCATTTTACATAGTTTTGACCTTTTATCACCATTTCTTGTCAGTTGACATAGTTTTTGACCTTTTAACACCATTTCTTGTCATTTTACACAGTTTTGAGCTATTAACACCGTTTCTTGTCAGTTGACATAGTTTTGACCTTTTAACACCATTTCTTGTCATTTGACATATTTTTGACCTTTTAACACCGTTTCTTATCATTTAACATAATTTTTGACTTTTTATCACATTTCTTGTCATTTTACATAGTTTTGACCTTTTAACACCATTTCTTGTCCTTTTACATAGTTTTGACCTTTAAACACCGTTTCTTGTCGCTTTACATACTTTTGACCTTTTAACAACATTTCTAGTCAGTTGACATAGTTTCTGACCTTTTAACACCATTTCTTGTCATTTGACATAGTTTTGACCTTTTAACACTATTTCTAGTCCTTTTACATAGTTTTGACCTTTTAACACCGTTTCTTGCCATTTGACATAGTATTTAGCTTTTTATCACATTTCTTGTCATTTAACACAGTTTTGACCTTTTAACACTGTCTCTTGTCAGTTGACATAGTTTTTGACCTTTTAACACCATTTCTTGTCATTTTACATAGTCTTGACGTTTTAACACCATTTCTTGTCATTTGACATAGTTTTTGACCTTTTAACACCATTTCTTGTCATTTGGCATAGTTTTGACCTTTTATCACCATTTCTTGTCATTTTACATAGTTTTGACCTTTTATCACCATATTTTGTCATTTGGCATAGTTTTGACCTTTTATCACCATTTCTTGTCATTTTACATACTTTTGACCTTTTATCACCATATTTTGTCATTTTACATAGATTTTGACCTTTTAACTTCATTTCTTGTCATTTGACATAGTTTTGACCTTTTCACACCTTTTCCTGTCATTTGACATAGTTTTGACCTTTTAACACCATTTCTTGTCATTTTGCATAGTTTTGACCTTTTATCACCATTTCTTGTCATTTTACATAGTTTTGAGCTCTTAACACCATTTCTTGTCATTTGACATAGTTTTGACCTCTTAACACCATTTCTAGTCAGTTGACATAGTTTCTGACCTTTTAACACCATTTCTTGTCATTTGACATAGTTTTGACCTTTTAACACTATTTCTAGTCCTTTTACATAGTTTTGACCTTTTAACACCGTTTCTTGCCATTTGACATAGTATTTAACTTTTTATCACATTTCTTGTCATTTAACACAGTTTTGACCTTTTAACACTGTCTCTTGTCAGTTGACATAGTTTTTGACCTTTTAACACCATTTCTTGTCATTTTACATAGTCTTGACGTTTTAACACCATTTCTTGTCATTTGACATAGTTTTTGACCTTTTAACACCATTTATAGTCATTTTACACAGTTTTGACCTTTTAACACCGTTTATTGTCAGTTGACATAGTTTTGACCTTTTAACACCATTTCTTGTCATTTGACATAGTTTTGACCTTTTAACACTATTTCTAGTCCTTTTACATAGTATTGAACTTTTTATCACATTTCTTGTCATTTAACACAGTTTTGACCTTTTAACACTGTTTCTTGTCAGTTGACATAGTTTTTGACCTTTTAACACCATATCTTGTCATTTACACAGTTTTGAGCTATTAACACCGTTTCTTGTCAGTTGACATAGTTTTGACCTTTTAACACCATTTCTTGTCATTTGACATATTTTTGACCTTTTAACACCGTTTCTTATCATTTAACATAATTTTTGACTTTTTATCACATTTCTTGTCATTTTACACAGTATTGACCTTTTAACACCGTTTCTTGTCAGTTGACATAGTTTTGACCTTTTAAAATCGTTTCTTGTCAGTTGACATAGTTTTGACATTTTAACACTGTTTTTTGTCATTTGACATAGTTTTGACCTTTTATCACCATTTCTTGTCATTTTACATAGTTTTGACCTTTTAACACCATTTCTTGTCCTTTTACATAGTTTTGACCTGTAAACACCGTTTCTTGTCATTTGACATAGTTTTGACCTTTTAACACTATTTCTAGTCCTTTTACATAGTTTTGACCTTTTAACACCGTTTCTTGCCATTTGACATAGTATTTAACTTTTTATCACATTTCTTGTCATTTAACACAGTTTTGACCTTTTAACACTGTCTCTTGTCAGTTGACATAGTTTTTGACCTTTTAACACCATTTCTTGTCATTTTACATAGTTTTGACGTTTTAACACCATTTCTTGTCATTTGACATAGTTTTTGACCTTTTAACACCATTTCTTGTCATTTGGCATAGTTTTGACCTTTTATCACCATTTCTTGTCATTTTACATAGTTTTGACCTTTTATCACCATATTTTGTCATTTTACATAGATTTTGACCTTTTAACACCATTTCTTGTCATTTGACATAGTTTTGACCTTTTCACACCTTTTCCTGTCATTTGACATAGTTTTGACCTTTTAACATCATTTCTTGTCATTTTGCATAGTTTTGACCTTTTATCACCATTTCTTGTCATTTTACATAGTTTTGAGCTCTTAACACCATTTCTTGTCATTTGACATAGTTTTGACCTTTTAACACCATTTCTTGTCATTTTACATAGTCTTGACGTTTTAACACCATTTCCTGTCATTTGACATAGTTTTTGACCTTTTAACACCATTTCTTGTCATTTGGCATAGTTTTGACCTTTTATCACCATTTCTTGTCATTTTACATAGTTTTGACCTTTTATCACCATTTCTTGTCAGTTGACATAGTTTTTGACCTTTTAACACCATTTCTTGTCATTTTACACAGTTTTGAGCTATTAACACCGTTTCTTGTCAGTTGACATAGTTTTGACCTTTTAACACCATTTCTTGTCATTTGACATATTTTTGACCTTTTAACACCGTTTCTTATCATTTAACATAATTTTTGACTTTTTATCACATTTCTTGTCATTTTACATAGTTTTGACCTTTTAACACCATTTCTTGTCCTTTTACATAGTTTTGACCTTTAAACACCGTTTCTTGTCGTTTTACATACTTTTGACCTTTTAACACCATTTCTAGTCAGTTGACATAGTTTCTGACCTTTTAACACCATTTCTTGTCATTTGACATAGTTTGACCTTTTAACACTATTTCTAGTCCTTTTACATAGTTTTGACCTTTTAACACCGTTTCTTGCCATTTGACATAGTATTTAACTTTTTATCACATTTCTTGTCATTTAACACAGTTTTGACCTTTTAACACTGTCTCTTGTCAGTTGACATAGTTTTTGACCTTTTAACACCATTTCTTGTCATTTTACATAGTCTTGACGTTTTAACACCATTTCTTGTCATTTGACATAGTTTTTGACCTTTTAACACCATTTCTTGTCATTTGGCATAGTTTTGACCTTTTATCACCATTTCTTGTCATTTTACATAGTTTTGACCTTTTATCACCATATTTTGTCATTTTACATAGATTTTGACCTTTTAACACCATTTCTTGTCATTTGACATAGTTTTGACCTTTTCACACCTTTTCCTGTCATTTGACATAGTTTTGACCTTTTAACATCATTTCTTGTCATTTTGCATAGTTTTGACCTTTTATCACCATTTCTTGTCATTTTACATAGTTTTGAGCTCTTAACACCATTTCTTGTCATTTGACATAGTTTTGACCTTTTAACACCATTTCTTGTCATTTTACATAGTCTTGACGTTTTAACACCATTTCCTGTCATTTGACATAGTTTTTGACCTTTTAACACCATTTCTTGTCATTTGGCATAGTTTTGACCTTTTATCACCATTTCTTGTCATTTTACATAGTTTTGACCTTTTATCACCATTTCTTGTCAGTTGACATAGTTTTTGACCTTTTAACACCATTTCTTGTCATTTTACACAGTTTTGAGCTATTAACACCGTTTCTTGTCAGTTGACATAGTTTTGACCTTTTAACACCATTTCTTGTCATTTGATATATTTTTGACCTTTTAACACCGTTTCTTATCATTTAACATAATTTTTGACTTTTTATCACATTTCTTGTCATTTTACATAGTTTTGACCTTTTAACACCATTTCTTGTCCTTTTACATAGTTTTGACCTTTAAACACCGTTTCTTGTCGCTTTACATACTTTTGACCTTTTAACAACATTTCTAGTCAGTTGACATAGTTTCTGACCTTTTAACACCATTTCTTGTCATTTGACATAGTTTTGACCTTTTAACACTATTTCTAGTCCTTTTACATAGTTTTGACCTTTTAACACCGTTTCTTGCCATTTGACATAGTATTTAGCTTTTTATCACATTTCTTGTCATTTAACACAGTTTTGACCTTTTAACACTGTCTCTTGTCAGTTGACATAGTTTTTGACCTTTTAACACCATTTCTTGTCATTTTACATAGTCTTGACGTTTTAACACCATTTCTTGTCATTTGACATAGTTTTTGACCTTTTAACACCATTTCTTGTCATTTGGCATAGTTTTGACCTTTTATCACCATTTCTTGTCATTTTACATAGTTTTGACCTTTTATCACCATATTTTGTCATTTGGCATAGTTTTGACCTTTTATCACCATTTCTTGTCATTTTACATACTTTTGACCTTTTATCACCATATTTTGTCATTTTACATAGATTTTGACCTTTTAACTTCATTTCTTGTCATTTGACATAGTTTTGACCTTTTCACACCTTTTCCTGTCATTTGACATAGTTTTGACCTTTTAACACCATTTCTTGTCATTTTGCATAGTTTTGACCTTTTATCACCATTTCTTGTCATTTTACATAGTTTTGAGCTCTTAACACCATTTCTTGTCATTTGACATAGTTTTGACCTCTTAACACCATTTCTAGTCAGTTGACATAGTTTCTGACCTTTTAACACCATTTCTTGTCATTTGACATAGTTTTGACCTTTTAACACTATTTCTAGTCCTTTTACATAGTTTTGACCTTTTAACACCGTTTCTTGCCATTTGACATAGTATTTAACTTTTTATCACATTTCTTGTCATTTAACACAGTTTTGACCTTTTAACACTATCTCTTGTCAGTTGACATAGTTTTTGACCTTTTAACACCATTTCTTGTCATTTTACATAGTCTTGACGTTTTAACACCATTTCTTGTCATTTGACATAGTTTTTGACCTTTTAACACCATTTATAGTCATTTTACACAGTTTTGACCTTTTAACACCGTTTATTGTCAGTTGACATAGTTTTGACCTTTTAACACCATTTCTTGTCATTTGACATAGTTTTGACCTTTTAACACTATTTCTAGTCCTTTTACATAGTATTGAACTTTTTATCACATTTCTTGTCATTTAACACAGTTTTGACCTTTTAACACTGTTTCTTGTCAGTTGACATAGTTTTTGACCTTTTAACACCATATCTTGTCATTTACACAGTTTTGAGCTATTAACACCGTTTCTTGTCAGTTGACATAGTTTTGACCTTTTAACACCATTTCTTGTCATTTGACATATTTTTGACCTTTTAACACCGTTTCTTATCATTTAACATAATTTTTGACTTTTTATCACATTTCTTGTCATTTTACACAGTATTGACCTTTTAACACCGTTTCTTGTCAGTTGACATAGTTTTGACCTTTTAAAATCGTTTCTTGTCAGTTGACATAGTTTTGACATTTTAACACTGTTTTTTGTCATTTGACATAGTTTTGACCTTTTATCACCATTTCTTGTCATTTTACATAGTTTTGACCTTTTAACACCATTTCTTGTCCTTTTACATAGTTTTGACCTGTAAACACCGTTTCTTGTCATTTGACATAGTTTTGACCTTTTAACACTATTTCTAGTCCTTTTACATAGTTTTGACCTTTTAACACCGTTTCTTGCCATTTGACATAGTATTTAACTTTTTATCACATTTCTTGTCATTTAACACAGTTTTGACCTTTTAACACTGTCTCTTGTCAGTTGACATAGTTTTTGACCTTTTAACACCATTTCTTGTCATTTTACATAGTTTTGACGTTTTAACACCATTTCTTGTCATTTGACATAGTTTTTGACCTTTTAACACCATTTCTTGTCATTTGGCATAGTTTTGACCTTTTATCACCATTTCTTGTCATTTTACATAGTTTTGACCTTTTATCACCATATTTTGTCATTTTACATAGATTTTGACCTTTTAACACCATTTCTTGTCATTTGACATAGTTTTGACCTTTTCACACCTTTTCCTGTCATTTGACATAGTTTTGACCTTTTAACATCATTTCTTGTCATTTTGCATAGTTTTGACCTTTTATCACCATTTCTTGTCATTTTACATAGTTTTGAGCTCTTAACACCATTTCTTGTCATTTGACATAGTTTTGACCTTTTAACACCATTTCTTGTCATTTTACATAGTCTTGACGTTTTAACACCATTTCCTGTCATTTGACATAGTTTTTGACCTTTTAACACCATTTCTTGTCATTTGGCATAGTTTTGACCTTTTATCACCATTTCTTGTCATTTTACATAGTTTTGACCTTTTATCACCATTTCTTGTCAGTTGACATAGTTTTTGACCTTTTAACACCATTTCTTGTCATTTTACACAGTTTTGAGCTATTAACACCGTTTCTTGTCAGTTGACATAGTTTTGACCTTTTAACACCATTTCTTGTCATTTGACATATTTTTGACCTTTTAACACCGTTTCTTATCATTTAACATAATTTTTGACTTTTTATCACATTTCTTGTCATTTTACATAGTTTTGACCTTTTAACACCATTTCTTGTCCTTTTACATAGTTTTGACCTTTAAACACCGTTTCTTGTCGCTTTACATACTTTTGACCTTTTAACAACATTTCTAGTCAGTTGACATAGTTTCTGACCTTTTAACACCATTTCTTGTCATTTGACATAGTTTTGACCTTTTAACACTATTTCTAGTCCTTTTACATAGTTTTAACCTTTTAACACCGTTTCTTGCCATTTGACATAGTATTTAGCTTTTTATCACATTTCTTGTCATTTAACACAGTTTTGACCTTTTAACACTGTCTCTTGTCAGTTGACATAGTTTTTGACCTTTTAACACCATTTCTTGTCATTTTACATAGTCTTGACGTTTTAACACCATTTCTTGTCATTTGACATAGTTTTTGACCTTTTAACACCATTTCTTGTCATTTGGCATAGTTTTGACCTTTTATCACCATTTCTTGTCATTTTACATAGTTTTGACCTTTTATCACCATATTTTGTCATTTGGCATAGTTTTGACCTTTTATCACCATTTCTTGTCATTTTACATACTTTTGACCTTTTATCACCATATTTTGTCATTTTACATAGATTTTGACCTTTTAACTTCATTTCTTGTCATTTGACATAGTTTTGACCTTTTCACACCTTTTCCTGTCATTTGACATAGTTTTGACCTTTTAACACCATTTCTTGTCATTTTGCATAGTTTTGACCTTTTATCACCATTTCTTGTCATTTTACATAGTTTTGAGCTCTTAACACCATTTCTTGTCATTTGACATAGTTTTGACCTCTTAACACCATTTCTAGTCAGTTGACATAGTTTCTGACCTTTTAACACCATTTCTTGTCATTTGACATAGTTTTGACCTTTTAACACTATTTCTAGTCCTTTTACATAGTTTTGACCTTTTAACACCGTTTCTTGCCATTTGACATAGTATTTAACTTTTTATCACATTTCTTGTCATTTAACACAGTTTTGACCTTTTAACACTATCTCTTGTCAGTTGACATAGTTTTTGACCTTTTAACACCATTTCTTGTCATTTTACATAGTCTTGACGTTTTAACACCATTTCTTGTCATTTGACATAGTTTTTGACCTTTTAACACCATTTATAGTCATTTTACACAGTTTTGACCTTTTAACACCGTTTATTGTCAGTTGACATAGTTTTGACCTTTTAACACCATTTCTTGTCATTTGACATAGTTTTGACCTTTTAACACTATTTCTAGTCCTTTTACATAGTATTGAACTTTTTATCACATTTCTTGTCATTTAACACAGTTTTGACCTTTTAACACTGTTTCTTGTCAGTTGACATAGTTTTTGACCTTTTAACACCATATCTTGTCATTTACACAGTTTTGAGCTATTAACACCGTTTCTTGTCAGTTGACATAGTTTTGACCTTTTAACACCATTTCTTGTCATTTGACATATTTTTGACCTTTTAACACCGTTTCTTATCATTTAACATAATTTTTGACTTTTTATCACATTTCTTGTCATTTTACACAGTATTGACCTTTTAACACCGTTTCTTGTCAGTTGACATAGTTTTGACCTTTTAAAATCGTTTCTTGTCAGTTGACATAGTTTTGACATTTTAACACTGTTTTTTGTCATTTGACATAGTTTTGACCTTTTATCACCATTTCTTGTCATTTTACATAGTTTTGACCTTTTAACACCATTTCTTGTCCTTTTACATAGTTTTGACCTGTAAACACCGTTTCTTGTCATTTGACATAGTTTTGACCTTTTAACACTATTTCTAGTCCTTTTACATAGTTTTGACCTTTTAACACCGTTTCTTGCCATTTGACATAGTATTTAACTTTTTATCACATTTCTTGTCATTTAACACAGTTTTGACCTTTTAACACTGTCTCTTGTCAGTTGACATAGTTTTTGACCTTTTAACACCATTTCTTGTCATTTTACATAGTTTTGACGTTTTAACACCATTTCTTGTCATTTGACATAGTTTTTGACCTTTTAACACCATTTCTTGTCATTTGGCATAGTTTTGACCTTTTATCACCATTTCTTGTCATTTTACATAGTTTTGACCTTTTATCACCATATTTTGTCATTTTACATAGATTTTGACCTTTTAACACCATTTCTTGTCATTTGACATAGTTTTGACCTTTTCACACCTTTTCCTGTCATTTGACATAGTTTTGACCTTTTAACATCATTTCTTGTCATTTTGCATAGTTTTGACCTTTTATCACCATTTCTTGTCATTTTACATAGTTTTGAGCTCTTAACACCATTTCTTGTCATTTGACATAGTTTTGACCTTTTAACACCATTTCTTGTCATTTTACATAGTCTTGACGTTTTAACACCATTTCCTGTCATTTGACATAGTTTTTGACCTTTTAACACCATTTCTTGTCATTTGGCATAGTTTTGACCTTTTATCACCATTTCTTGTCATTTTACATAGTTTTGACCTTTTATCACCATTTCTTGTCAGTTGACATAGTTTTTGACCTTTTAACACCATTTCTTGTCATTTTACACAGTTTTGAGCTATTAACACCGTTTCTTGTCAGTTGACATAGTTTTGACCTTTTAACACCATTTCTTGTCATTTGACATATTTTTGACCTTTTAACACCGTTTCTTATCATTTAACATAATTTTTGACTTTTTATCACATTTCTTGTCATTTTACATAGTTTTGACCTTTTAACACCATTTCTTGTCCTTTTACATAGTTTTGACCTTTAAACACCGTTTCTTGTCGTTTTACATACTTTTGACCTTTTAACACCATTTCTAGTCAGTTGACATAGTTTCTGACCTTTTAACACCATTTCTTGTCATTTGACATAGTTTGACCTTTTAACACTATTTCTAGTCCTTTTACATAGTTTTGACCTTTTAACACCGTTTCTTGCCATTTGACATAGTATTTAACTTTTTATCACATTTCTTGTCATTTAACACAGTTTTGACCTTTTAACACTGTCTCTTGTCAGTTGACATAGTTTTTGACCTTTTAACACCATTTCTTGTCATTTTACATAGTCTTGACGTTTTAACACCATTTCTTGTCATTTGACATAGTTTTTGACCTTTTAACACCATTTCTTGTCATTTGGCATAGTTTTGACCTTTTATCACCATTTCTTGTCATTTTACATAGTTTTGACCTTTTATCACCATATTTTGTCATTTTACATAGATTTTGACCTTTTAACACCATTTCTTGTCATTTGACATAGTTTTTGACCTTTTAACACCATTTCTTGTCATTTGGCATAGTTTTGACCTTTTATCACCATTTCTTGTCATTTTACATAGTTTTTGACCTTTTATCACCATATTTTGTCATTTTACATAGATTTTGACCTTTTAACACCATTTCTTGTCATTTGACATAGTTTTTGACCTTTTAACACCATTTCTTGTCATTTGGCATAGTTTTGACCTTTTATCACCATTTCTTGTCATTTTACATAGTTTTGACCTTTTATCACCATATTTTGTCATTTTACATAGATTTTGACCTTTTAACACCATTTCTTGTCATTTGACATAATTTTGACCTTTTCACACTTTTTCCTGTCATTTGACATAGTTTTGACCTTTTAACACCATTTTCTTGTCATTTTGCATAGTTTTGACCTTTTATCACCATTTCTTGTCATTTTACATAGTTTTGAGCTCTTAATACCATTTCTTGTCATTTGACATAGTTTTGACCTCTTAACACCATTTCTAGTCAGTTGACATAGTTTCTGACCTTTTAACACCATTTCTTGTCATTTGACATAGTTTTGACCTTTTAACACTATTTCTAGTCCTTTTACATAGTTTTGACCTTTTAACACCGTTTCTTGCCATTTGACATAGTATTTAACTTTTTATCACATTTCTTGTCATTTAACACAGTTTTGACCTTTTAACACTGTCTCTTGTCAGTTGACATAGTTTTTGACCTTTTAACACCATTTCTTGTCATTTTACATAGTCTTGACGTTTTAACACCATTTCTTGTCATTTGACATAGTTTTTGACCTTTTAACACCATTTCTAGTCATTTTACACAGTTTTGACCTTTTAACACCGTTTATTGTCAGTTGACATAGTTTTGACCTTTTAACACCATTTCTTGTCATTTGACATAGTTTTGACCTTTTAACACTATTTCTAGTCCTTTTACATAGTATTGAACTTTTTATCACATTTCTTTTCATTTAACACAGTTTTGACCTTTTAACACTGTTTCTTGTCAGTTGACATAGTTTTTGACCTTTTAACACCATATCTTGTCATTTACACAGTTTTGAGCTATTAACACCGTTTCTTGTCAGTTGACATAGTTTTGACCTTTTAACACCATTTCTTGTCATTTGACATATTTTTGACCTTTTAACACCGTTTCTTATCATTTAACATAATTTTTGACTTTTTATCACATTTCTTGTCATTTTACACAGTATTGACCTTTTAACACCGTTTCTTGTCAGTTGACATAGTTTTTGACCTTTTAACATCGTTTCTTGTCAGTTGACATAGTTTTGACCTTTTAACACTGTTTCTTGTCATTTGACATAGTTTTGACCTTTTATCACCATTTCTTGTCATTTTACATAGTTTTGACCTTTTAACACCATTTCTTGTCCTTTTACATAGTTTTGACCTTTAAACACCGTTTCTTGTCGCTTTACATACTTTTGACCTTTTAAACACCATTTCTAGTCAGTTGACATAGTTTCTGACCTTTTAACACCATTTCTTGTCATTTGACATAGTTTTGACCTTTTAACACTATTTCTAGTCCTTTTACATAGTTTTGACCTTTTAACACCGTTTCTTGCCATTTGACATAGTATTTAACTTTTTATCACATTTCTTGTCATTTAACACAGTTTTGACCTTTTAAACACTGTCTCTTGTCAGTTGACATAGTTTTTGACCTTTTAACACCATTTCTTGTCATTTTACATAGTCTTGACGTTTTAACACCATTTCTTGTCATTTGACATAGTTTTTGACCTTTTAACACCATGTCTAGTCATTTTACACAGTTTTGACCTTTTAACACCGTTTATTGTCAGTTGACATAGTTTTGACCTTTTAACACCATTTCTTGTCATTTTACATAGTATTGAACTTTTTATCACATTTCTTGTCATTTAACACAGTTTTGACCTTTTAACACTGTTTCTTGTCAGTTGACATAGTTTTTGACCTTTTAACACCATTTCTTGTCATTTTACACAGTTTTGAGCTATTAACACCGTTTCTTGTCAGTTGACATAGTTTTGACCTTTTAACACCATTTCTTGTCATTTGACATATTTTTGACCTTTTAACACCGTTTCTTATCATTTAACATAATTTTTGACTTTTTATCACATTTCTTGTCATTTTACACAGTATTGACCTTTTAACACCGTTTCT